>JADRCH010000251.1:1522264-1663489 GCA_019843965.1 Rhynchomys soricoides | reverse complement strand
GTTGGAGTAGGTGTGGCCTTGTTGGAGTAGGTGTGGCCTTGTTGGAGGGTGCTCAAGCCAGGCCAGTGCCCCTCCCTCTTCCTGTAACCTGTGGATACAGATGTAGAACTCACCGCTACCTCTCCAGCACCATGTCGGCCTGTCTGCTGTCAGGCTTCCCGCCATGATAATGGACTAAACCTCTGAACTGTAAGCCAGCTTACAGTTACTAAAAGGCTTTCTTTTATAAGAGTTGCCATAGTCATGGTGTCTCTTCACAGCATAGTAATCCTGACCAAGACAGGAGAAACCCTCCTTACTGCTGCATTAAGATGGCAGACCGCCAGCCTGAAGGACAACAGAGCTTTGGAGACACAGGATTCACAGTCCCTTCCTCTCTTCTCCATGTCAGACCAGACCGTCTAAACAGAGTTCAGTGTAACCCTGATATTGCAAGTGAGCCATATTCCCCACTGACTCCATTATTTGTGATGTAGCCTGTAATATGTAAGAAAGTGAAAAGGCTTTCTAAACAAGCCCTTAAAGATAATTCACACGGAGCCATAAAGTACAGTTACTACACTATTCTGTGAGGCTGCAGAACTGTGTCCTCTTCAGACTGGAGCAGGAGGGAAGGATGCTGACTTTGTCTTTCACAGGTAGTCTGAGGGCTAGCTGGGGCCCAGGACATCCCCTATGAGAGCGCTTTGGCTGAGTCAGTGTGTGGTTTAAGCCTAGACTGATGAGCGTTGTCGGTTGCTCTGTTTAAAACATCAACAACAGCTGGGCACTTTCATGGAAACAGTAGGACCCCGGAGGGCTCAAAGTCAGCCTCACTATGTAGCAAACTGGAGGCCAGCCTGGGCTACTTGAGAAGGATGTAAAAAACCAAAGGGAGGAGACTAGGAACAGCCATTAACACATACAGGTAAACACTGCATGGACATTATGCTAATGGCCTGTTTTTGTCTTTTTAATTTTATTTGTGTGTGTGTGTGTATGTATGTGTGTGTGTGTGTGTGTGTGTGTGCGTGCGCGCGCGCCTGTGCACGTGCACATGTGTGATATGTACCACAGAACCTGTGTGGAGGTCAACCCTAGGGACTCAGTTCTCACCTGCCACCCCATGGGCTCTGGGGATTCAACTCAGGTTGTCAGGTCTGCCTGGCAAGCACTTTTACTGCTGAGATATCTATTTATTTCTTTTCTTTCCTTTTCTTTTCTTCAAATGTTGAAGCCTCTATTTATTAACTATCTCATAAATATTTATTTATGCATCCATTCATTTATTTTTAGTGCATTGGTGTTTTGCCTGCACCTATGTCTGTGTGAGGGTATGGGATCCCCTGGAACTGGAGTTACAGACAGTTGTGAGCTGGCATGTGGGTGCTGGGAATTGACCCGGAGTCTTCTGGAAGAGCAGCCAGTGCTCTTAACTACTGAGCTGTCTCCCCAGCCCCTACTGCAGATCTACCTTACAAGTCTGTAAACAGCCTATCTGAATAGTAGCAATCCAAGGACATTTCTAATTTTGCTGTAGTACTTACTGGCTGTTTGTCTAGATAAGCCAATCAAAGCAGCACCTTCTCACCATGTGGGTGCTGGGAATTGAACTCAGGACCTCTGGAAGAGCAGTCAGTGCTCTTAACCACTGAGCCATCTCTCCAGCACCAAACCAGCATCTTCTCAAACCACTTCTGGTGTGGGTTCTAGAAACACATCTTTCCCATAAAGGAAGGTGATTTAAAAATTTTTAAACTATGTTTGATTGTGTATGTATATATGTATCTATGGGGGATTGGAGTGGAGGTTAGAAGGCAATGTATAATCAGTTCTCTTGTTCTGTCACATGGCTCCCAGGGAACTTAGGTAATCAGGCTTGGTGAAAGGTTCCCAGGGAAGGGGATCGCTAAAAACTTTACTCTCCTGTACGGTAGGTCAGCACAATTCCAGAAACTGGGAGGTGGAAGCAGGAGGGGATCAGGACAATAGAAGTTCAAGGTCCCCCATAGCTGCATAGTGAGAGTTTCGGGCCAACCTGGGCTACCTGAGATGCTGTCTCAAAAAATAAAAATAGAAAATCTCAAAGACACAAATCTAGATATATCATTGATCTTAAATGACTAAGACATTAGGTGTTGGTAACCGCAGCAATTTCACGAGTCAGCAGCTTCTCTGATGATTGCAGGAGCCAGTGGGAGAACCCAGCAATCCCTTCAGCCACTCTTCCTCCAGCTCGGAAACCAGGAAGAGCTGACTCTCCCCTGAATGGCTCTGGAGGAAGGAGAAACCAGGAAGAGCTGCTAACCCCTCCCCCCCTGAACAGCTTTGGGGGAAGGGGCCACTCTTAATGTTTCCAGAAAATCCTAATAATGCTAAACTTGAAGATTTATTTTAAAGTTATAAGAACCCCCTCCTCACCTCGCTGGAGAAGACATCAGGGCCCCGTGTGTGCTATGCATGTTAGGCAAGCTTTCCACCACTGCCCTGTTAATGTAGGCTAGGCTCATGATCCTCCTGTCTCAGCCTCCCTAGTGCTTGGATTACAAGTGCACACCCTTGCGCTTGAAAAAAGCTGGCTTATGGTTTTGTGTTGAGACCGGTTCATGTAGTCCAGGCTGGCATCACACTTAATATGTAGGTGAGGATAACCTTGATAACCTTGAATTCCTGATCCTCCTGCTCTTTGAGGATTACCGTACGAGGTGCAGGAGGTAGATTTTTGTTTTTGAAAATTTCTCCTCTCTATAGCACCTTTTTATGTGAGGGCTTAAAAAGTTAAACCCTGCAGAAGCAGGTGGATTTCTGAGTTCGAGGCCAGTCTGGTCTACAGAGAGAGTTCCAGGACAGCCAAGGCTACACAGAGAAACCCTGTCTTGAAAAAACAAAAAACCAACAACACCAAAAAAAGTTAAACCCCATTCAGCAGTAATTTGGCAAGTCTTACCAAGCACTTCCTCTAGGCCTGGGACAAGTGTTCCAAAAGTATCATATGTCCATTCAACAAAACTAAAGTATCGTGCCTACTGCATTTTATCCAAGCTCTGCTGGGTGTGTGTAGCTCAAGTTCTTGGCATTTCCAGGTCTAATGACTCTGATCTGACTCACAAGCAGTCTTATTTCACAGCGGGTTAGAGCACAATGAGAAACTTGTTGTCAGCTCTGCGAGTCACAAGTGTTGCTGCGGATGCAAAGATGAGGGACTGGAGAGGGCAGAGGAGAGGGCCTGATTCATAGGATGGGGAGGGCAACACTCCAAGACCTGGGCTGATGGTAACACTGAAAGACCAGAAAGACCGCTCTTCTGCCAAAGCCCTACAAAAAGGACACCACACTTACGCTCCTTTTTTTTTTTTTTTTTTTTTTTTTTCGAGACAGGGTTCACTTACTCTCCCTGACTCCTCTGCATCCTGCATTCTTCATTCTTCATTCACAAAAAAAAGATGAGTTTGCAGCTTTTGTTACTGTGATGCTACAGTGTTCTAAGTCAAGGGTCTCCTCAGGAGAAGAACCGAAGAACCTCTGCTGTACTAGGTACCTGATACTGAGGGCCAGGCTTGAACCAGGTATTTGACAGTAATTCTTTGTTTTCAAGATGGAAGGCTCAGGAGGTTACACGGGTAGCAGTAAACATTAAAGGAACTCAACTTCAGGTCTCTGACATTGGCACAACACTTTTCTTTACGTTTTCTTGTACTAAAGGAACAATATAACTCAACAGAAGACAAGGAACAGTATCAGAGTGTCAGGGAAGCCTAGTGAGAAGTCATGAATAAAGACTGAACTCTCAGGTTTAGTGTGTGACACAGGGCCACTGTGTCAGCCGAAGACATTTATTGTGCTGGGTAGTTCTGTTTTCTTTCTTTCTTCCTTTCTTTCTTTCTTTCTTTTTTTCTTTCTTTCTTTTTTGTAACCCTGGCTGTCCTGGACCTCACTCTGTAGACCAGGCTGGCCTCGAACTCAGAAATCCACCTGCCTCTGCCTCCCGAGTGCTGGGATTAAAGGCCTGCTCCACCACTGCCCCACTGTTTTGTTTTCTTATCAACTTGACACAAACTAGGGTCATCTAGGAACAGTGAACTTCACAGCCTCCTCAGATGGACCTTTAGGTCACTCAGTGGGGCCATCTTTGGACTAATGATCGGTATGGAAGGGTCCAGGTCACTGTGGGTTGTTCTGAGTATATAAGGAAGCAGGCTCAGTAAACCAGTAGGCGCAAGCCAGTAAACAGCATTCATCATGGCCTCTGGTTCAGTTCCTGCCCTGATTCCTCTTCATGAACTATAGCTGTCAAGGGAAATAACCTACTTGACAGTATACCTTGGTCAGTACTTTCATCTCAACAATAGGAAGCACGCTGAGCACGTGTTAGATGGGAGGCTCTTGGTGTTTCTGCCATCCAGACATTGGAACTGCCTTAGTCATTCTCCAGACTCAATACAAACAAGTCTGACCTATGATGCTATAAAATTGCTCATAGTTTAAGTCTAGAACATTCAAGAAGGAAAGACTGGTCATTACCTCCCATGACTCAAAGCTTAACCAACACCTCAAATCCCCTGTTCCCACTTTTAAGTCTTGTTGTGTGGCTTGAGTCTAGGTACACACTGGGCTTCACTACCGATTTCCCTCTATGGTCTGTGAATTGGCTGATATAATCACATGGGACACAGATTCCTGGCTTTGCCACACCAACCTAGAGAACAGCTCTCCAGAACAGAGCCCTGCAATGTGGGTTAGGGGCATCGTAGTGCTTGGAGCCTACTAGAACTGCTCAATGACTCACTCCTGGAGAGTTTGTATCTGAAGGCGAGGATCTAAGCTAAGTAGAAAAGGCATGAGCAGCCATCACTTGCTGGAGGAGTCATTTCCGGAAGGAAGGAAGTTAGGAATAGGATGATTTCAAACCAATGGCGGTGCACGCCTTTAATCCCACTTTAAACCACTTGGGAGGCAGAGGCAGGCGGATTTCTGAGTTCAAGGCCAGCCTGGTCTACAGAGTGAGTTCCAGGACAGCCAGGGCAACACAGAGAAACCCTGTCTCAAAACAAACAAACAAACAAACAAAAAAAGATTAAAGTAAAGAAGAGAAGGGAGAGTTGTCTTCAAAAACAAAAAACAAGCAAACAAACAGAAACCAACCAACCACCACCATCAACAAAAATAGAATAATTTCTCCTTTGATAACGGGATCTGGGAATTACATTGAAAATTCCTACACTGAGAGGCAGTAGAGAGTAGAGTAGCTTCAAAGTCTATCCCGGGTCATGGTTTGGATCCAGTTTTTTGTCTTGAGGTGACTTCCCTCTAAATCTCATCCCTCCTCAAGATTTGTAAGCTAAGAATAATAAAGGTGAGCCCCTGCTTCGTCAATTCCTCAGCCCTATGCTCAACAGAGTACAGAGTACGCTAACTAAGGTTAGCGAAGCAGGAGAATGGAGTGAGGTTTTTGTCATCATTTTGACTCTCCCAGGGAGGTTTTCCTTCCGGAGAGCAGACCAGATTCCACAACCTAGCCCACACACCTGGAATCACAGCACTTGAGAGTCCTTGGCAAGAGGATCTGGAGTTTGAGGTCAGGTTGGGTACATAGTAAATTCTAGGCAATCCTGGTGAGACAATAAGACCTGTCTGAAAAAAAAAAAATCATTACATATTTAGAAAATGAGTGGATTCCTTTCTAATGTGGGCACAGAAGAAAGTGCTTAATAATAACCTAGAACCAAATGGAACTAAGAGAGACAAGCTTGAAGACATAAAAGTGAAAATTTTTACATAGGAAGGAACATGATAAAGTCAAAATCTGGGAGAAAATAGTTGCCACACTTATGTAGACAAAGGACTCATATACCTAATATTTTTTTAAAAAATCACAAAATTGGGGCCAGAGAGATGTCTCAGCAGTTAAGAGCACTGACTGTTCTTCCAGAGATCCTGAGTTCAAATCCCAGCAACCACATGGTGGCTCACAACCACCTGTAATGGGATCTGATGCCCTCTTCTGCTGTGTCTGAGGACAGCTACAGTGTACTCATATACAAAAAAATATATAAAATCTTTTTTAAAAATCACAAAATGGGAAAAACTCAGTAGAAGAATGGTCAGTGGACAGAAGACATATAGATTCTATACTCGTCTACACAGAAGACCCTGGTGCTGTTTGTATTTTGATGCTAATTCAGCTCCCCTAAAAGGGGCTACCTGGGACAAGGAGTGGATCATGTACTCAGGACTTCAAGTGACCCTTCTTTTTTTGTTGTTTGTTTTTTCAAGACAGGGTTTCTCTGTGTAGCCCTGGCTGTCCTGGAACTCACTCTGTAGACCAGGCTGGCCTCAAACTCAGAAATCCGCCTGCCTCTGCCTTCCAAGTGCTGGGATTAAAGGCGTGTGCCACCAGTGTCCAGCATGATCTTTCTAATGAATAAAGAAACCAATTCCTAGGCGAGTAGGCGGGACTTCCTGGTCAGAGAGAGGGACGGCAGAAGAGGAGAGGAGGGGAGTGGACAGAAGCAAGGAGGTGAAAATGTAGATAGCGGAGGCTATCTACATATCAGGTGGCAGATCCATTTGGATCCGCTACCAGAGGACTTAACATAGAATGGTTTACAAATTAAGATGTTATTTGTTGCGCCCAGTGATTGAGTTACCACTGATTCTGAACTAAGTTTGTGTGGTGTTTCCTTTCATTCGGGAGCTCAACTGGTTTCCAGAGAGAAAAGTACAGTGGCAAAGCGTGGGTTTGCAAGAAGAGCACCCCAAAAGGCCATGGGAATTTTGAAGTGTGGGGCTGGCATGGCAGTGACCCACCAGTGGGAAGTTAGGGAGTCAGGTGGCGAGATTTCGGAGCTCCTGCTCAGGGAGTTCCACAAGATGAGAACAAGGCTCGTGGGTGCCTTGCTGGTGATAGCACGAATTGCACTTTTTATATTTCACGCTACAACCCTATGGATAGTTCACTCTTCTACACACAAGGGACCCTATAGATGCTATACTCTTCTGCAAAGAAGGGACCCTCACCCCCAAAGTAAGAGAATTACAAATGAAAACAACACGGATACCATTTCTCATCTATAAGATCACCACACACTTTGTTGGCAATAGTTGGGAATTAGGTACCCTTTTACAACGGATGGGATGCAAACAGGTACAACTGTGTTCATATTCATATGCAGAGGCCAGAGGTCAGCCTTAGGTGTGGTTCCGCAGGAGCCACTGCCTTGGGTTGTTTGTTATTACTTTGAGATGGGAGCTCACTATGTAGGCTTTGGTGGCCAGGCATTTACTATGTAGACCAGGCTGACTTCAAACTCAAAGATTTGCCTGCTTAAAACTGGGATGAAAGGTTAACGAGTTGGTTTTTTGTTTGTTTTTGTTTTGCTTTTGTTTGTTTGTTTTGTTTTCCAAGACAGGGTTTCCTGGCTGTCCTGGAACTCACTCTGCAGACCAGGCTGGCCTTGAACTCAGAAATCCGCCTGCCTCTGCCTCCCGAGTGCTGGGACTAAAGGCGTGCACCGCCACTGCCCGGCATGCCTAGCTTTTCAAATGCTATTGCAGGGGATCAAACGTTGGTCCTTATGCCTACAGGGCACATTTCAAGTGAGGTCTCCCCCTTAACATGTTATGACGCTTATGGAGAAGTCTCCCCCTAACCTGTTATGACGCTTATGGAGAATACTTCCAGGGTTTATTTAAAACATGCACACACAGGCTTTTGACCTAGCAACCTCCCTCAAAGAATGCATGCTAAAGATAAAGCTCCAAAGACTGCAAAAGTATGCATACAAAGTTCCTAATGGCATTTCCTGTTTTCTTTCTTGCGTGTTCTGTGTGCAGGGTGCCTGTGCGTACTTATGATTGTGTTTGCATGCACACGTGTGTGTGTATACCTACATGGAGGCCTGAGGTTGATATCAGGTATCTTTCAAGACAGCTCTCCACCGTATACATCAAGGTCTCTTGATGGTCCACGAGCTTGCTGTTGGCTAGTGTGGCTAGGCAGCTTACCTTCTGTGGGCTGGGTTACAGATAGACACCATGTCTGCCCACCATTTAAGTGGGCTTCAGGGATCCGAACCATTCTCAAACCTTTAGTCAACGAGCCATTTCCTTAACTGAGCAGCTACCTTTGAAAAAAACACAGTACATTGGAAATCGTTGATTCAGCCACACACTATCAGTACTGTGCAACTCTTACAGGGGTGAGGAAAATCTGTATGAACTGAGAGAGCAGATTTTTTTCCAGGATGTATTGTTATGTCAGTAGAGAAAAGTACACACAGGCCTTGGGGGTGGCCTGTAGAGAAGTACAAAAGAGTATTATTAACAGGCTACCTTTGCTGTGGGAAAGAAGGGGAGTAACAAAGCATGCATGAGTTTCATTGTACAAAAAGAAAAGCATATGAAAGATAAACCAGGGAATAGTAAGGACAGCCACCCTTGTGGAGGAGTAGAGATGCGTCAGACAGAAGAGCAGGTGGACTGACTCAGTAAACATTTCCTGTAGTATCAAATAATTAAATCAATCCCTGCAGTGGCTCATTCTTCTCTACCTACTCCAAAGTTCTGGGTTCCTGAATGAAAGATACACACTCAGCCTTTATATTTTGATATGTCTTAATCAGCTCAGTGGCTGGGCCACTTCCTGACCTCCAGGTGGTTAATCTACACCCTGCTGATAATCCTGAGTTAGTACTTACTAAATCCTACATTCTATCTTGGCTGCTCTGGACCCAGGGTGATGCCCAGCTGGGCCACACTCTCCTGGCTTGTTCACATGCTGGCTATGCCTCCCTGTCCTCCACTCTCCCCAGGCCTGGTGGGTTTTCCTCGCCTTCTCCTGGAATGGTGGCTCTCCTCCTTCTCATTTATTTATTTATTTTTGGTTTTTCGAGACAGGTTTTCTCTGTATAGCTCTGGCTGTCCTGGAGCTCAATCTAAGACCAGGCTGGCCTCGAACTCAGAAATCCACCTGCTTCTGCTTCCCGAGTGCTGGGATTAATGGCATGTGCCACCACTGCCCGGCCCTTCCTCCTCTTTCCTTCCTCTTTGTCCTTAGCCCGGGAATCCTAAAAGTCCCACTTCTGTCTGCCCTGCCAAGCCAATGGCTGTCACCATGTTTTATTTACCAATCAGAGCCAACTGGGGGCAGGGTCCCTGAGTGCCTTATGTGTGGACACTCACGTGAGCAGTTTTGGGGACACAAAATAACGTAAGAATACAAGCAACTACAATTTACAACCGTTTTAATACTTTATATATTAAGTGGCAATAAAAAGAGGAAACTAACACAGTAAAACAAACATGAGAAAGAAAGAAAGGAAAAAAGGAAGAAAGAAGAGAAACAAACCAAATTTCAGGTGCAGGGGATCAACACTGCAGAAGGAAATAAAGCCCTACTAAGTGTTAAACATTTAAACAGTCTTAGACCAAAACCAAATGTTAACTTGACAGGACGGAAAAACACTTATTTAAAAATATTATTTTTATTTTATGTGCATGGGTATTTTGTCTGCATGTATGTCTGTGCATCACATCTGTGCAGTGCCTGAGGAGGTCAGAAGACATTGTCAGATCCCCTGGAGCTGGAGTTACAGACAGTTGGGAGCCACCATGTGGGTGCTGGGAATTAAACCTGGGTCCTCTAGAAAGACAGCCAGTGCTCTTAACCTCTGAACCATCTCTCTAGTGCCATTTAAAAATATTTATTGTTGTTTTGAGTCAGGGTCTCTATATATATTCTGGCTGGCCTGGAACTTACTTTGTAGATCAAGATGGCCTTGAACTTAAAAGATCGATTTACCTCTGCCTTCTAAGTGTTGGGATTTAAAACATGCACCCCAGCCCGGCAGTGGTGATGCACGCCTTTAATCCCAGCATTTGGGAGGCAGAGGCAGGTGGATTTCTGAGTTTGAGGCCAGCCTGGTCTACAGAGCGAGTTCCAGGATAGCCAGGGCTACACAGAGAAACTCTGTCTTGAAAAACCAAAAAAAAAAAAAAGCACCCCCACATCATTTTTAGTTATGTGTGTGTATGTCTGTGTGAAGGACCGGAAGTGTTGGACCCCCTAGAGCTGGAGTTACAGGTGATTGTGTGCCACCTGAGCTGGGTGCTGGGAATTGAACTTTGCAAGAGCAATGTGTGCTGTTAGTCACTGAGCCACCTCTCAAGCCTCAACAACAGACTTCCTTTTCAAGGATAGATGAGTAATTCTATACATTCTAACACTGAATTACTATAGCCCTAATGATTAATCCAATGAAGAATCAACAATAGGGATAGACTCTGGCTCAGCTTGTCTAGGATGTGTGAGGTCCTAGCACAGGAAGGGAGAAAGACACAGAAGAGAATCAATAATAGGACAACAAACACTCCTCCCTTCCCCCTTGAATTTTAAGGGTAAGAAAGTAGCTACATAGTTTCAGTCTTTAGAAACTTTGTAACACAAAAACCTGATTTATGCTGACATAACCACTAGTACCTGACACATCAGCACCAAAGTGTCTCCCAGACACAATGCATACTTTTACTTAAATAATGTCATTTCTGTGGTATTCCCATGAGTAATCTAAATCTCCTAAATCTACTCAGGAGAAAACATCAGATAAATCCACTTTGAGAGAACTATACATAAAGATATCTTTCACACATAAAAAATGTCAACACAGGAAGAACAAATGACCAATAAGTTATGGAGCCTGAAGGAGAACAAACACACCCAAATGCAAAAACTGATTTCAATTTTCTTTTGCTACAGCAAATATCATTGACACAACCAGTAAATCTGAAAAAGCTAGATGTTAGTATTAGTGTTTATCTTATTGTTTTATGTGCTTTTGAATATATATTAATTTTTTGAAAATTTCATATATGCATGCAATGAGTTATCATAATCAACCCCCTCATCCTTCTGCCTACTCCAAAATCTAACCTTACAATCAACCCATCCCAACTTCTTGTCTTTTTTTAAAGATTTATTTGTTTATGTATGATTACACTGTTGCTCTCTTCAGACACACCAGAAGAGGGCATCGGATCCCATTACAGATGGTTGTGAGCCACCATGTGGTTGCTGGGAATTGAACTCAGGACCTCTGGAAGAGCAGTCAGTGCTCTTAACCGCTGAGCCGTCTCTCCAGCCCACATCTTTTTTTTTTTTTTCCTTTCTTTCTTTCTTTTTTTAAATAATTAAAAATTTTGAGTGTTTTGCCTGAACGTATGTATGTGTACCACATGTGTACAGTGTATACAGAGGTCAGAAGAGGGTATTGAGCCCTGGAACTGGAGTTAACAATGGTTGGGCGCCACCACCATAGGGTACTGGGAACAGAACCTGGATCCACTGCAAGAGCAGGAAGGGTTCTTCACCACTGAGCCCCTGTGTGTGTGTGAGAGAGAGACAAAGCCCTAAATATTCCAGTGACAGGAATGGGTTGCATCTGAATTGTTGGTCAAAGGAGCCCCCAAACCCCAGTTATTGCCAGAGCTATCTGTGGCTCTCCAAAAACAGATGGTAAGGCCCTATGCTAAACATAACACTCACTGAAAACAGAGAAGTAGAGTCAGCGCCTACCTAGAGCCTTCAGCCCCACTGTCTAGTGTTCACAGTCGGCACACTCCCAAATGAGAGAGGTAAACAGCAACCCAGCTATAAACCCTGAACTCTATAATGGTGACCTGCCTGCAGAATAGATCCTGGTGCAATAGTGGCACCAAAGTAGTAGGAGCAACCAACCAATATCTAATTGGAATTAAGGCCCACTCCATAAGATGGAACCCATGCCTGATACTACCTGGATGGCCAAGAACCTGAGAAGACATGGGCCAAGGACATAGGAGAGAACCAAATGCTCTTGTTCTACTAAAGAAATAGTGTTGCAGGATTTTCCCTGTCCAATTACATTAGTGCAGAGGAGGCCTGTGATTGGACAGGGAAAAGAGAGGTGGAGCTAAGAGTTTCAGGGACAGAGAGCATCTTGGGGGAGAAAGGAAAAGGAAAATGGCAGCTGATGTGAACCAGCATGGTAGTTACCAGCCACAAGCAGTTCTGATATCATAAAGGTTAGACTAGTGGGATAATTTGTCTAGTCTAGGTGGGCAGCTTTTATCATTATTAATTGGTTCTGAATCTATTGTATCGGCATCTTGTAAATTGTGATTTATTTGATACATAATTCTGATTGGTTAACTATAAGCTTAAGAGTTTTAATTCTACCAGGTAATTGGGTGTTGAGATGGCTGACTGTGGGGTGGGCGGTTGTTGCATGGACCTAGTGGCAGAGATCTGCCAAGGGACTCAGGAGCTCTGGCACAGAGAGACGGCCGAGCTGAGATCACCCGGCTGGAGCTCTGCAGCCGGGCAGTACCCGCACTAGCTCGGGAACTAGCCGGGTTCATTTTTTAATATTTCCTGCAACAAAATAGAGCAATAAAATGACTCCTAATAACCTTCTTCTTTAGTCACAGATCAGTGCCTTGCTCAGCCATCATCAGAGAAGCTTCCTTCTGCAGTAGATGGGAACAAATACAGAGACTCACCGCTAGACAATGTACAGAGAGTGAGAGACCTTGAAACAATCAAACCTAAATGAGATGTCTCCATTAAATCTTTCCCCTCGGGGCTCAGTGAACTCTGGAAGAGAGGGCAGAAAGATTTCTAAGAGCCAGAGGAGATGGAAGACACCAAGAAAAACAATGTTTTCTAAACACAGCAGAGCTAACGCACATATGAACTCACAGAGACTGGCCGCATGCACAGGGCCTGCACAGGGCTAAGACAGATGGGTCCCAGTGCTAAGAGGGGACGTAGACCTGAGAGCACACTTCTAAATCAGAAGATATCTCCAATTGATAACCACTCACAACAGAAAATTTAGTCTTTTCCAGCAGTCTCACTGGGTATACTGACCATACTGAGGGGCCAGCCTCATGTAAATGGGCAACACAAAATAAACTTAATGGTATTTTGGGAGTTATTTTTGTCTCACAGTGCTTTGTCTTTTTTTTCTTTTAAACTTTATAGATCTTTTGCTTATATATTAAGAGTTTGTTCTTATGGATTTCTGTGTGTGCTAATGTATGTGTGTATCTCAGAGTCTGTGTTTCTTGTAATTATTCATTGACTCTTTTTGTTTTGTTCTATTCTGTTTTGCTTTTTTTTTTTTTTTGGTTTTTTCGAAACAGGGTTTCTCTGTATAGCCCTGGCTGTCCTGGAACTCACTCTGTAGACTAGGCTGGCCTCGAACTCAGAAATCCGCCTGTCTCTGCCTCCCGAGTGCTGGGATTAAAGGCTTGAGCCACCATTGCCCAGCTCTGTTTTGCTTTTATTTTATTGTTATCATTGCCATTTTTAGATGCCTGTTTGTATTCTAATGAGAGACAGAAAGAAAGGATGTGATTTGAGTGGGTGGGGATGTGGAGAATCTGAGAAGATTTGGAGAGGGAACCTTAAACACTCTATTTCCTCCAAAAACCAAAAAAAACCCCAACCAAACAAAAACACCTATTTCCAATGCTGGGCAGTGGTGGCGCACGCCTTTAATCCCAGCACTCAGGAAGCAGAGGCAGGCAGATTTCTGAGTTTGAGACCAGCCTGGTCTACAGAGTGAGTTCCAGGACAGCCAGGGCTACACAGAGAAACCCTGTCTCGAAAAACAACAACAACAACAAAACAAAAATCTATTTCCAATCATAAAAATCATAATCCCAGTGATAGATATTGAAAATCTGTATTCTTTAAAATGACATTTATTTGGGGAGCTCACCAGTGCAAGCCACAAAGCACATGTGGAGACCAGAGGACACCTTGTGGAAGCTGGTTCTCTTCTTATGCCATGCAGGTTCTGAGGAGGAAGCACAGATCATCAGGGTTGCCTACAATGCCTTTACCTGTCAAGTCATCTTGCCATCTCAGAAATCTGCATTTTTTTAAAGTTATCTTGATGATTATGATGTAAAGTCAAACTTGGAAAGCATTTTTTGACTTGTAATAAAATTTTGTTAGGGCAAGATTTTTTTTTTCCGGGACAGGGTTTCTCTGTGTCCCTGGTGTCCTGGAACTCACTCTGTAGACCAGGCTGGCCTTGAACTCAGAAATCTGCCTGCCTCTACCTCTAAGTGCTGGGATTAAAGGCATGCGCCACCACTGCCCGACTAGGGCAAGATTTTTAAAAGATATTCATATATTTACCCCCAAGCTTTATTATTGTTTTTTAAAAATGAGATTAATAATTTAGTTAAAAATTGTGACAACTAATCCCTGCTATCAGTCTCCAGCTCTCAGAAGCCTGAAGGCAGCAGACCTGTGCACCCAGGAAATGGCACCATCTTATTCAAACAAAGGTAAAACTGAAATTCTGGCCTCTGTTTTCTATTCTCCCTCACCAGGGCCAAGAGTCACTTCAGATTTTGAACAGCTTGACTCTTGCCTGCTTCCACACAGGCTGAGCAGATGTGCTGAGGCCTTCTATAATAAAATTGAGGTTATCTGGTATAGGGTCTGAAGAGGGCTGACAAGCAGTTGATCTTCAGTTCTGCTGGGTCGAGGTGTCAGCCAGTTACCCAGGACAGTGGTAAGGAGCTTTCTGATGCTCTGCACCACCAATACCTCAGAATTTAAAAACTTTGGCAATTTGCTAGTTGGGAGTAGTTTTAATTTTCATCAATCACTGACACATGAACTTATTTGCATTTCATCTTCTGTGAATTAGTCTGTTCATGGTCTTTGTTTATTTTTTTACTGGCTTTGCTCTTCTGGCTGTTCTGTAGAGCTCTCTTGTAGCTGCTTGTGTAATGCTTGTGTTATGATGGCACAAACATTCTTACACTCAAGCCTACAGCCAAGGCTCCTGGCTTGAATGGTCATGTACTTTTCCGTTTGTTGTGCTTTCTGTATGCCTGTCATTTTATCAGGAGCATTAACTGTTTGTATGGATGACGAACCCCCCTTTTCCTGGGGAGTGAGGTGTCCTGATTCAGTCTCACTCTGAGCCATCCATTCTTCCAATCTGTGTCCATTGCTTTCTGGATGACTGCATGACAGCATTCTAGGTGTCTATGCAGAATAGACTGTACTGGAGATCCTACTTCCCAAGCCAATGTCTTCTTTCAGTGTGGCTGAGGCTCATCTCTCAGAGGATTTCACTAAGCGAGGCATATTTGTATCTTTGCTTGACTTTGTAATCAGGCTACCTTTAGGAGCCAGATTAAAATAATCTCCTCTCTATTGTAAAGACATTGTCCTATTACCCTCTAGTTTCTTTTGTTCTAGAAAAATACTTTGCCATTCTCTCTCCAAATCCTTTGCACGTTGTTTACTCCAACAATATATGCTTTTATCATTTGAGTGCTAGGTATCACAGTGATGAGCTTTTGCTTGGGAAAAGTCACTACCTGCATTGAGCCTTCTGCATAGGTATCTTCAGTCTGGAGAACTTGTCTTTGATTTTGAGAACTTTGGCTTTTTACTATTTCTCTTCTCTTTTTATTGTTTTTATTGCTCAATCTACATGTATGTTTCACTTTGGGGGTTGTAGTGGTTTGAATAGGTTTGGTCCCCATAGACTCATCTGTTTGAACACTTGGCCCAGGAAGTAGCACTGTTAGGAAGTGTGGCCTTGTTGGAGTAGGTGTGACCTTGTTGCAGGAAGTGTGTCACTGTGGGGGTGGGCTTTGAGACATCCCTCCTAGCTTCCCGGAAGACAGTCTCTCCTGGTTACCTTTGGATCAAGATGTTGTGGGTTTGGTTTAATGCTTGCATTATGTTATTTGAGTTCCCCAAATTGCATGAGATTTCGTGTGTAGGATGCTGAGGGTCCCTGCCCCCACTTGGTTCTGTGGCCAATGATTGGGCAGGGAGACAGAAACAGGACTTTAGAATTTGTGGACAGGGAGATCGAGGAGAAAGAAGGATCGCCATGCCAGGAAAGCAGTAAGGTCCAGACCTGAGAGGTGCAGGAGAGAGTGCATACTAATCATGTAAGAGTCAGGGAAGAGTGGCCCCAGGTGGTCTCCTTGATTGGGACACTTAGTCAAAGATGGAATATAGGATTTAGTAAGCAATAACTCACGAGTATTGGAGGAGATGTGTTAGGAATGTGGAAGTTTGGGAGTGGCCCAATCACTGAGCTGTTTAAGGTATGCTAAAATAGAAGGTGGTGTGTGTGTGTGTGTGTGTGTGTGTGTGTTCGTCTGTCTTTCACTTGGAAACTCACAATATTGGGGCGGTAGTGAGGAACTCGCGCTGTTGCTGCCAGGGCAATTTGAGCAGCATCAATCAACTACTGCAACATCAAGATGTAGAATTCTCAGCTCCTTCTCCAGCACCATGTCTGCCTGGATGCTGCCATGCTTCCTGCTACAATGATAATGGACTGAACCTCTGAAACTGTAAGCCAACCCCAATTAAATTTTATCTTTATAAGAGTTGCGGTGGTCATGGTGTCTCTTCACAGCAATGGAAACCCTAACCAAGACAGGTGTGGAGATGGAGAAGATTTTTTAAATCTATCTATCTATCTATCTATCTATCTCTATCCAGACAGTCATCCGTTTGTGGTTGTTTTGGTGATATGCATGTCTGTGCAGCATGTGTATGCAGTGCCTTCAAATCCAGAAGAAGGCATCAGGTCACCTGAAGCTGGAGTTAGAGACAGTTGTGAGCTTCCATGTGGCTGCTGGGAAGAGCAGCCAGTGCTCTTAACCACAGGACCATCTCTCTAATCCCTTACATGCTATTCTTTTTTTTCTAGGATATCGTATTAGTTAGGGTTTTATTGCTGTGAAGAGACTTAGTCCATTACAGTCATGACAGGAAGTATGGCAGTGTGCAGGTAGACATGGTGCTGGAGAAGGAGCTGAGAGTTCTACATCTGGATCTGCAGGCAACAGGAAGAGAAAATGCCACACTGGGCCTGGCTTGAGCACGAGAACTCAAAGCCTATCCCTTTGTGACACACTTCCCCCAACAAGGCCACACCTCCTAATAGTGCCATTCCCTATAAGCCTATGGGGTCCATTTTCTTTCAAACCACCACAGATTTATAATTCCTTTTATGCCTTTTCCTAGCCTAGTAAATCCCTACTGTGCTGGCTATATTTATGCCAACTTGACATAAGCTAGTGTTATCTGAAAGGAGGGAACCTCCTTTGAGAAACTGAGAGAATATCTTCTTTCTTTTCTTGTCTTTTTTTTCGAGACAGGGTTTCTCTGTGTAGCCCTGGCTGTCCTGAAACTCACTCTGTAGACCAGGCTGGCCTCGAACTCAGAAATCCACCTGCCTCTGCCTCTAGAGTGCTGGAATTAAAGGCGTGTGCCACCACTGCCCAGCGAGAATATCTTTATAAGATCAGACTGTAGAGCATTTTCTTAATTAGTGATTGATGGAGGAGAGCCCAGCCCATTGGGGGTAGTGTCATCCCTGGACTTGTGGTCCTTGATTCCACAAGAAATCAGGATGTAGTTGTTTTTCGAAACAAAAACAAAACCAAAGAAGAAGAAGAAGAAAAGAAGGAGGAGGAGGAGGTGGAGCAGGAGGAGGAGGAGGAAGAAGAGGAGGAAGAGGAAGAGGAAGAAGAGGAGGAGGAGGAGGAGGAGGAAGAGGAGGAGGAGGAGGAAGAGGAAGAGGAGGAGGAGGAGGGAGAAGAAGAGGAAGAAGAAGAAGGAGAAGGAGAAGGAGAAGGAGAAGGAGAAGGAGAAGGAGAAGGAGAAGAAGAAGAAGAAGAAGAAGAAGAAGAAGAAGAAGAAGAAGAAGAAGAAGAAAGCAGGCTGAGCAAGCAATGGTGAGCAAGCCAGTGAGCATCCCTCCATGGCCTGCATCAGCTCTTGCCTTCAGGTTCCTGCCCTAACTGCCTTTGGCAATGAACTGTGATATGGAAAATAAGCTGAATAAACTCTCTCCTCCTCAACTTGCCTTTGGTCATAGTTTTGTCACAATAATGGTAACCCTAAGCCACTTATTTATCCTTCAAACTGCATTGCCAGTATCAATTCTTCCATGATGACCCCTGGTAAGCCTAGGCTGAATGACATGTTTGCCAATAAACTGCCACATCTGAAATGTCATAGTACATCTGTGTGTACATGTCTCCCCCACTGACCATAAACCTGTTAGGTCTGGAAAATGCTTACTTCTTGTGCATCCTTATTGCTTTGCACTATGATGCCACAAGCACATGGATGTGTTCAACAAGGGGGAGAAGGAAAGGCCTCATCAAATGTATATGCTGTCATTCAGTCTGAGGTTTCAGGTGACCACTGTTAATTCAACAATATTACCTGGTTGAGGTCACACTGGACTGAAGATTGAAGGGGAAAACTAAGAGTCTCATTCATCGAGAGACTTACTATATAAAAAGAAGACCTTTTCTCACATAACTTAAGAAGTTTTAATATTTACGTGTGTCTATGTGTGTATGTGTGTGTACATTTCATGCTGTGGCATGCAGATAGAGGTCAAAGGACAACTTGGTTCTCTCCTTCCACTGTGTGCATTCCAGGGATTAAATCAGGTCTTCAGCCTTGGCAGTGAGCACCTTCACCTGCTGAGCCATCTCCCTAGCCCCTTGTATAATTAGAAAACAAAACAAAACAAAAAACCCTGAGATATAATTCACATCCCATTGGTCAGCAGTAGAGCATCTGCCTGGGATCAATCCCCAGTACAAAAACCAAACACAAAACCACAGAAGAGATGTATTTTAGTGGGTTCTTTTTTAGTATATTTCCAGCAGCAAGCAACTATGACTACTAGCCAGGATATTTTCTTATCTGCGTGAAGTGCTGAACGTATCCTGGTGCCAAGATGGGAGGAGAAAAGGGCTTACAGAGGAAGAAATGCATTCCAGGACAGGGAACAGCACGTTCGAGAGTGGGTTATTCCGAGAAAGCAACATTCAAGGGCAGGTTATTCCAGGGAAATGAAGCAGTGTGTGCAACGGGGCAGAGTTCTGAGAAGGCTCAGGCTTGGCAAGTGCAGGGGAGGTGGAATTTATTGTGAGTTATTTCACAAATGATGAATCTGAATGGAGCTAGGTGAAGACACTTTCCCTTGTATCAACTCAACAGAAGCCATCAAAGGGACACTACCAAACACTACTGTACACACAGTTGGTGTGACATTCTGCCAGGCTGGCTTTGGCCCCATCTTCCAGTATGGTTTCATTTTCTCTTCCCGATTCTGGCATTTTCTAAAAACACTGATCATATTAACCTCCATTAGGATAATCCTTTCCCCTGTGGCTATGTAGCTTCAAAAAGTTAATGCTAACATGATTCCATCAAAAAGTACCTCTAGCCAGAGGCAGATATATTTCCGTAGTGAAAATCCAGGATGAAGACTTGGTCCTTTGTGGACTGTCAGGCTCAACTATGTTTACCACATGTATCTTAAGCCTGTGTGTGACCAGGAACTGTTTGCTGCTTCCCGGGGCTTCAGTATTCCCACCTGCAAAATAGGACTAGGAAATATTGTCCCAGCCACCCTTTTTGCTACTCTGCCACAGAGAATCAACAGGAAGCTGTAGGCTTCTCTACTGCTTCTAAAACTCTTGGAGAAAAGGCTAACATAGTGTCTTAGTTAGGGTTTCCATTGCTGTGAACAGATACCATGACCAAAGCAACTCTTATAAAAGCAAACATTTAATTGAGATGGGCTTACAGATTCAGATGTTTAGCCCATTATCATCATGGCGGGAAGCATGGCAGCATGCAAGCAGACATGGTGCCTGAGAAGGAGCCGAGAGTTCTGCATCTTGATCCACAGGAAACCAGGAGACTGGCATCCTCAGGCAGCTAGGAGGAAGCTCTCTTCTGCAATGGGTAGAACCTGAGCATAGAAGGAGACCTCCAAAGCCCACCACCAAAGTGACACACTTCTTCCAAGTCCACACCTCCTAACAGTACCACTCCATATGGGCCAAGCATATTCAAACCACCACACACAGGGTTTAGAAAGGAATGTGAATACTTGAAGAATGTCCCCAAACTTCTGTTCCTAAACTCTCATCTTGCTTTACTAGGCTTACAAAGATCACTCAGAAACTCTAACTGGCAACCATTTCAGCTCTCTAGGGAGGGCTGATGTAAAGAAGCTTGAGAGAAACCGCCAGGAGTGAGTTTTGTTAGGTAGGAGTTGAGGACCTCTGTAGATTTCTGGCTTTCCTTTGGAGGTTACCCCTGCCATCTCCAAAGGTTTTCTGGGCCTTTCCTATCACAGAAAATGTATTGCCTCTAAGAACTGTGGCCACTGAATGTTGATCTTGATGTCAACATGGTGGGATTTGGGATCATCAGGGAAACAAGTACCTGAGCATGACTCTGAAGGACTGGATTTAGGTGGAAAGAGCCATCCTAAATGTGTGTGGCTGCATCCTCCATGGGCTGGGCAGCTGAGTTGCAGAAAGAGAAAGTGAGCTGAATATCAGTAGTCTCTGCTTCCTGACTGTAGACCCAACGTAGGAAGCTTCTTCACAGCCCTGCTGCCACACCTTCCCTACCAGGATGGACGGTACTCTCAAACCATGAGAAATGACTAGTATAGAAAACTGGTACTCCGTAGTGGGGCCATGGGTGTGATAATCCTGACTGCATGGTCTGTAAGAACTTGGAATTGGCTTATAGGAGGACTTTAAGTTGGGAACTTTGGGTTAGAAAAGCTTTAGAATGCTGTAGGCAGAATTTAATAGGTGAGGCTGGTGGGAATTTGGAAAACTAGAATGTCAGATATGGGCAGTGGAAATCCAGCTCACGATGTTCCCGAGGAGAACAAGAACTCTGTGGTGAACTGGGTTAGGACCATTTATGTTCTACTCTAAACACTGGGGCTGCCTCTTGACTATGTCCTGAGAGCCTGAATGAGGCTGAATTCAAAAGCAATGGGACCAATGTGGAGGGAGTCTTAAGACAAGCCGACACTTGAACTGTAGCATAGTGCAGTTCACTGCTCTTATTCAGGCCTATCGTTAGAGAAAGCAGAAAGAGGAAAAACTAAAGTTGGACAAGGAAAAGAATGTAAACAAGTTACAGTTTCAGACAAGGCAGACTTGAAAGCACTGTTAAAGGAAGAAGAACCGGGGCTGGAGAGACGACTCAGTGGTTAAGAGCACTGACTGCTCTTCCGAAGGTCCTGAGTTCAATTCCCAGCAACCACATGGTGGCTCACAACCATCCGTAATGGGATCTGATGCCCTCTTCTGTTTCTCCAGGATCAGAACACCAAGGCCAACAGAACCGTGGTCCACGAGGAAACTGTGGGGGCAGGCTCCATCTTGAGCTGGCAGCAGAACCTGGCATCAGCATCCACATTATACTAGGTGTAAGCATGACAGATTGACAGAGGAGGAAGGTGTCACAGAGTGTAACATCATAGTTCCAGAGGATCACTGAGGCTGGACCATGTGTAGCAGGGTTGATGTCCCTGCAAAGAACCCCTGTGAGGCCATTCTGTGAGCTCTAACAAGATGAAGCCTGAACTGCAATGGAGACTCCATGTTGGAAATGATAAAACAGGGAAATCCAGGAGGGAAAGCTGCATGTGTTAAGTGAAGTGGTCCACAAAGAGAGCCTATGCTTGCTGAAGGTTAGCAGAGCTGGTGGAGCAGGGCCACCCAAGCCCTCTGGAGCCCAGAGGGTTCCTCAGGAGTCCCAGATGGCTGGGAGCTGCAGAATCTTGTTTGCCCTGCTGCATTTTGCTCTGTTTTAGTCAGATTTTTCTTCCCTTGCTATGATTTTCCTCCCTCTGGAATGGGAGTCTTTATAGTGTCACTGTTACCGGAAACGGGCAAGTTGCTTATTAACCTTCTGATAGTTCTCAACTAAGTGATCACCCTCAGTCTTTAGAGAGACTTGGGACTTTCAAACAGTGTCAGGAATATTTAAGACCATAGGGGCTCATAATTTTTATTATGAGAAAAAGAGAAACTTGAAGGGGCTTGGGTGGAATATTCTGGTGCTTAATCTTGTTAATTTGATGAGATGTTGAATCACCATGGATGACTCAGGGCATCTGTGAGGGGCTAGGTTTAGGGGGGAGGACCCACTACAGATAGAGGTGGCACAGCTTCCTGGGCCATGCAGATCTAGACTACAGAAAAAAAAAGTGAGCTGAACACTAGCATTCAGCTTTGCATTCTGGCAGTGAAAGTCGTGTGACAGCTGCTTCCTGTTCCTGTGGCCAGGAAAGACTGTATCCTCAAACTGTGAGCCAAAATAAGCCCTTCTTTCCTTCAATTTCTTTTGACTGATACTTTATTGCAGTGCCAAAAAAGGTCAAAAACACAAGAGGTAGGGAGAAAAGTGTCCTTTGTGATTACTAATCCTCTGCTTTCTTCCTGAAGCACGGTTTACAAGATGACAGCAGGCCAGAACACATCAGTAACTATGATTTACCGTGAATAGGCAAGCAAATCCTTACAAAGACGACCAGCCTGATTAGGAGCATTCATGTAAGTAATCTGAAGAGGGCTTCCAGTCTGAGGTGATTTGATACACACACAAGTTGTTTTCATTTGCGAGTTTCTTCCACATTTTACTTAGGATGCATCTATCCCTGGTTTATCTGTCAGTCTGGGGAACAAAGCCCTCTTCCCAGTTCGAGGAGCAGTAAAATGCAGAGAGGAAAATTCGTGGATATTTGATAAAAGCTAGAACTGAAATGTCAGTAAATATCTAGATGAGAAAGAATTCATCACTTCCTTATCAAGGAGAGTAATTAAGACAGCCCCCTCCACGCCCTCCAGGTTTTAAGTTTCCCTGGGCAAAGAAATGGAAGTGGCGTGCAGTGTGTCACACATTACTCAGCCAGCCTTTTAGGTCACCCTCACAAGGGGTGGCTGTTTATTTCCTTTAGGAATAAAAGTTAGGCTCAAGGATGTGGGCACACTTTGAGGCATACGGCTGGGTCTGAGTATGGAGCAGACAGGCCTTCTACCCTTACGACCCTTGGTGACTTCTCCACCCAGACATACCTCCCACCACGTAAGCCCTCTAAAAACCAAGGAACACTTCCCAGATCACACCCAGAAGTCCAGAGCCATCTCAGCTCAAAATCCTTCCATTCTCTTCTGTAGCCCTTTATTTCCACGGTTCCCACGGGGCCATGTGACTTAGACTGCCACATGGCAATCTGTCTGGCTCCTTCCCGGGAGAGGGTCTAGGACCCTGCCTCTTCCGTCCTCCGCGTAGAAGGACAACTTTCCTCTCTAGTTCCTTCCAGAGCTCAGGGAACGCCTACCAAGCCTGGGACTGAACCGGCCGCTCAGCCTGGCGTCTTCTCCTCGGCCACCACCTGGTTCCTCTGGACTCGGGTCTGGCTCTCCTTTCTTGGTTGGGGAAACTGAGGCTTGGCGCCACGGTAACTTTCCTAAGATACACGGTCTGGGGGAGGGGACCCGTGTGTTCCTCCGTCCTTTGACCACATGCGCCCCCTTCTCCAAGAGCTCGGCTCGCAGCGAGTCTATGGATCCGTGCATGGCTCGGGACGCGCGGGGAAAGTTGTCAGCCGTGGCGTGCAGAGCTCTCTTCGAGGTGCACCTCACTGGTCCCGCGTCCACGTCGCGTCCACCTTGCGCACACCCCGCTCGCGCCCCTCACCTCCCAAGCACCGCCTCGCTCCGCCGCTCCCGGCCCCGCTCGGGCCGCCGCCGCTTCCGCCCGCCGGGCGCGCAGCCTGGGAGCGCCGAGCCCTCGGAGCGCGCGGCGCGGGACGGGCAGGGCGCGCACTCTCGGCGGTGCACACGCCGCTCCAACTCTCAGGCGCGCGGGGTACGTCCGCCCGCCGCCGCCGCCGCCGCCGCCGCCGCCCCGGCACCCGGAGGCAGAGCGAGCGCTTTGTCCGCACGCCCGCCCGGGACTCTGCCCGGAGGAGGCAGCCGCGCCGAGTCCCCGCCTCCGCCTCTGCCCCCGGGCGGGCCGGGCCGGCCGCGGTGGGGGGAGCCAGGCTGAGGGCGAGGGTGGGGGCGGGGGCGGGCGCAGGAGGAGAGAGGAGGGCAGCCGAGGCGGCGGGAGCGCCGGGTGCCGGGCCGGGGGAGCCGCGGGCTCTCGGGAAGACGCGGATGATGAACAAGCTGTACATCGGGAACCTGAGCCCCGCCGTCACCGCCGACGACCTCCGGCAGCTCTTCGGGGACAGGAAGCTGCCCCTGGCGGGACAGGTCTTACTCAAGTCCGGCTACGCCTTCGTGGACTACCCCGACCAGAACTGGGCCATCCGCGCCATCGAGACCCTCTCGGGTGAGCACTCGCGCTGCCCACGCCGCGCCTCGCCGGCTCGGGACGGCGGCAGCGGGGAGGCCGAGCCCCATGGACCGCGCCCGCCGCGACTCCCGAGCCCTTGCGCTCACTTTCACGCACCAGCCCCGCGACTCTCGCGGCGGGCTGGCTCCGGAATGGCCGGCTTCCCTGCCCCCACGGCCTGGGCTAACACAGACCCTCGGGCCTCAGAGTCGGGGCGACCCTGTGCCCTTCCGAGGGTCCCCAGGCTCGCTGGCTTCCTAGGAGTGCCCCTGGAGTGCCCAGCTGTTCTCCGGAGCTTCCCCCGCCCCCACCTTTGCAGAGTCCCCCGTTTTTCTTTTTCTTGACCCTTCTAGTACCCCTTTGACCAGGGACCCACCAAATCCAGCATCTCCTCTTCTAGCCAGACCTTCCTTCTTCCCATGCCTCGTGCCAAAGACCTCTCGCCTTCTGTCGTCTCCCAAGCCGCACTCTCCTTTTGAGACCCCCTCTTGTCTTCTGGCCCCCCACTCTCGGCATCTCCTTGACTTCACCTACTGAACCCTTCGAGGTCTAGGGGTTTTTCCCCACCCGGCCCTTGTCGGACCGCACATCTCCCTCCGTCCTTTCCCGAAGCTCAGTTCCCTCTCTCTGGTCTCGGAAGCGCTCCTATTTTTTCCTGAATTTTTTGTCCGATTTTATTGAGAAGAACTCGGGGCTGGGGGCTTTCCGCCTCCCGTCTCCCCGCCTCCTGCTTGGCCAGAAGCACCTTTTTACGAGGTACCCTGTCTCAACTCGGTGGGGGCCGGGGCTGAGAACCGGGAAAGAGGCGACCGGGGGGCCCGCGAGCGCGCTGGAGCCCAGACGGGAGTCGGAGCGCGACACACTCGCCCGCTCGCGCGCGCGCTCCCAGCTCGCATCCCGCACACGCACGCGGCGGGCCACGCTCCCGGGGGCCTGCGACCCCCGACCCCACAAGGGAACCCCCTTCCACGGGAAACCTGTGCGGCGGGGCGAGCTGGCGAGACCTGGGGGTCACCCCAAAGCAGGCGGCCGCAGAGCCAGGAACTCCTGCGCGTGTCCCCGGGACCGCTGGCAGGGAGGGCAGGGGGCGAGCGCCCAGGAGCCTCGGGGTCCCGGGGTGGCGGGATGGGGTGCTAGGGGCCGGAGAGACCGAGGCGCGCCAGCCCTGCAGCTTGAGTTTCAAATGAGCTCATCTTTTCAAATTGGCGCCGCTCTTTATTAAATGTGTTTTTCCGGTAATGCCACCCGCAGCTATACCTGGGGTCGGAACCGGGCTTGGCGCAGGTCCCTCCTCGCTCGCCACCCGGGGCGCCCACTTTTCATCACAGTTGGCGCTAAGTTCGCCCAGCTGCGGCCGGGTGGAGGACCCCTGGAAGGCTCCAGAAGGCGGAGCCCGAGCCCGAGCGTGGAGTAGTGTGCGTGCCCCTCCTTGACCCCCGCGGGTTTGACTCTGGGAGGTTCTGAGTGTTTTAAATTTCTGTTTTAAAGGTAAAGTGGAATTGCATGGGAAAATCATGGAAGTTGATTACTCAGTCTCTAAAAAGCTAAGGTAAATATATTTTGCCTAGTTTCTTTTTTTCTTTACCCCTTCTGTGATTGGGCTTCCATGCTTATAACTAAAAAGATACGTTCAGCTTTAAAAAAAGTGTCTATATGGTTTTAAAAGAGGCTTTTGTTGGTTTTGTTAGTGGAGATACAAGCTTAGAAAGTTGTTATTGTTATTATTTATTATTTTACTTTTCATTCTAATAAGGTGTTTTCTGTGCTTGCAAACTGGTGCCTAATTAGGGGTCGGGATGGAGAACACTAGGTGGATTCAGTTGGCTGTGACGGATTAAGTTGTTTATCATAATAAATAGCCTTTCACTCCCCGCTACCATCCCTAAACCCAGCACAATAGCAAACTTCCTGTGAGATGTTAAGAGTAAATATTTACTGTGTCAGCTGAATTGCTTAACTAAACCATGCGATTAGTTATTTTTTTTTTTTGCATAGTTTAGTGATGAATTATAAAATAATTCAGTAAATAAGGAGGGTTTTTTTGCACAGCATTCTAAAGAAGTAGTAATTTTGTATTGGATTCAGGGAGAAGCCAGACTTTAATAACTGAAGCGCTGGGCTTGGTTCCTGATCACTTTGTTGTTAACTGTTGCTTTAGAGGATCGTTGGGGGCTTGGGGGTGGGGAGATAAACCACGTCGCGGTGAAGTCGATAGTTAGCTGTTGTTAATGAAGGAGTAACACGCTTTGTGGGGGTTGGGCTTCCCCAGTGATTCTCTCTGAAAGATTGAAGGAGAACATCTTTGTTTAAAGCTCATTGTGGACTTTAAGTTGGGAGTCTTTTCTTCTTTCCACCCCCACCCACCACGTGTCCTAAACTTAGTTTTTTATCCCATTAACTAACGTTTCTTTGCCGGTCTTCATTAAGTATTTGAATTGGGAAAGCTAAGTTTGATTTTTCCACCTTCTTAGTCTGAGGTAGATGCTCAAGCTCTGTCAGGATTGAGAACATTTGAAAACAAATTAATTTCATAAATACTTAGATGTGTCGGAGGGTTTTTAAAAACATTGTTGCACACTTCTACATACATAGTAACAGAACAGGATCTGTTTGGAAAGGATTGTGCTACGTTAGAACACTGTTTAGTACTTTTGTTTTTGAAAAGTTAAGAATTATGATTGCAGTCTGGGTTGTTATGCTGAACGGATTTCTTATGTTGAAAATGTGTAGCTGGCTCTCTGTAAAGTGTCTTATGCTTATATATTTTCCTTCAATGTTATTAGTTTTTTAAGTTGGGATGTGTAAGGGGATGTTTTCTGGGATGCTAACTACTTACTGTAAGTTTAAACCATTGGTCTCTCAACAGTTGAAGATTTGATGCATAATATTAGAACCACTGAGAATCCTTAAGGCAGTATGCGTCTATAAATATTTCATTTTTGTTGACTGTCTGGCTCTTGTGAATCCGTTTGGAGATTAAAATGAAGAAAAGTCACTAATTTTTAATTGAGGTTATTTGATATCCCATTGTTCCACAATGCAGTGTATTATCATTTAATTTTCAAAATAAGTGAAGTACTAGTTTATTTAAAGTCATTGATTGATCACCTAAAACTTAGCAACAAAAAGACCACTTTGGTTTTGTTTTTGTTTTTAAATGTAGGGGTTGTTTGCTTTTTGGTTGAAGCATCACATAATTCTGCTTATATGAGTTCAAAAGTAGTCATGTCACAAGTTTTAGCGTAAATTAAATAAACAGTCTAGGGCTACTATAGTCCTAGGAATAAACAATTTCTTTGAACATGTTGACATTATGAAATAACTTGGAGGGATCTGAGAGCATGCTGTGTGATTGATTACATCTGAAGACAGTTATGCATGAAGACAAATGCATGGGGAACCTGCTGGAGAGAGTAGCTTCATCTCTCTCTCTCTGTCTTTAAAATAAAAAACTTACCTACTTGCAGTGCAAGCTAAGGGGGAGAAGGCTAACCTCAGCCCTCTGGGATGAGGCATCAGTAAATTCTCCATAATTCTGGGTACAACTATGCCTATGACTTAAACAGCAACAACAACAACAAAAAAAAAACAAGCAAAAAACTAGGGTACTGTGTCATTTAAGACCAAAGCTTTCATGTTATGCAGTGATTGTTTTTTTTTTTGTTGTTGTTGCTCTTTTGTTGTTTTTTCGATGCAAATTGACAAATTGGAAGTAAATTTGTGAACTATGGGTTAGTTTTCTGTTTTTCTGATTTTTTTTTTTTAAGAGCTGGAGGAAACAAGTCATTCTCTCTTGTTTCCCTCCTTGAAAAAATGATTCAACAATTAGGTGCTGATTTTTTAATATTGTGCTTGGTTCTTTGATTTCTTAGGGAGCTGTTTTAATATCTGTATCCCAATTTTTTTTTTTTTTAAACTAATGATAGTTTGTAAGATGCTTTAGTCTTTGTGGAATTATTGGCATGTTATTTGCTCACCACTGGGGCTTCAGTTAAATTACATAGCGTCATTTTATACCGGTGGCTACAAAGTAGACAGACTAGACACTACTGTTTCTCAGTAGTGTAGAGAATTCTGGAGTAGAGAATTCTTTTTGGTTTTTTTTGTTTTGTTTTTGTTTTTTTTCCGAGACAGGGTTTCTCTGTGTAGCCCTGGCTGTCCTGGAACTCACTCTGTAGACCAGGCTGGCCTTGAACTCAGAAATCCGCCTGCCTCTGCCTCCCAAATGCTGGGATTTAAGGCTTGTGCCACACTGCCCGGCCGAGAATTCTTTATCTTTGTGCTATATATGTTTCATCCTTTGTAAGTGCAAATGATTGTACAGTAAGGCATGCCCATCATTTGTTCCGCTTATGTCTGCTGAATACAAATTTTTTTTTCTATATTCATAATAGTACCTGTAGGTCAAAGATTTTAAGAGGAAAAAAATCAGTAACCTTAAAAGTGCTGTTAAAAGTTATGGAAACTTTCTTAGTAGAAATTTTACTTTGGGTACTGCTGAAAGTTCACTTAAAAAGTCATGTCTTCACACTGGTACACATGTTGCATAAGTTGTGTTGATTTAAGACATGCTAACTTGAATGTGCTTTTGTCCCTAAAGTTGAATGATTCTGTGAGAAACAACTTAAAAAAGCAGGCAGTATCTGCCCACTTCCAGGAAGTAGCTGAATGATGGTAGACAGGGCTCTCCTGGGACAGTTTAGCTCCTCGAGGTTGTCCAGGGAGAGCTGTGAATCTGTCTTTCACGGGTTAAAAATCAGTAATTGTCTTCTCTCCAATGCAAATGAATTTGGGCCCCTATAGGAACGCTAAAGAAAACAGTATCCCAATTGTATTTTGCTTGTATGTACTACATTGTGTATAGCTGAATTAAATACCAACCCCCCCAAAACCCACCCAACTTCCAGCCCTCCCTCTAACAAAGGCTTTTTCTGCATTAGTTGTTAATTTTCTAGAAACAAGGAAGACTTTATTAGTTTTAAGTCGTATTTAGTAACCTTCTATTTCAAGACTTTGTTGAATTAGAAAGTAATGGCCGGACTTAATTACATATGTGGATAGATGAATACAATGTCACATGATATCAAACTGTAAAGTCACTTAGATTTAGCTTTAAAATTGCAGTTGCACATTTTTAAAAAGATAACTATTTATTTATTTATTTATTTAATTTTCTAGAGAGCACACATTTTCCTGATCTCGAGAAGTAAGTGTTAGGGTTGGAATAGAGATGGTAAAGAAAAAAATTACTTGCTATTTAGATAACAATGTAGTCTTAAAATGTTTGTAAGAGGTTAGCATTTAGCTTTTCACATATTATTAAACATTTAAAACGAATGAGGTCTACACATAAAATATATTTTATTTTGCTTAGTTTTCTAATTCACCCAATAGTATCAATTTTTAAATTGTAAGGTGGCAATTTATAGAAGTATTTAAATACTTAATCCTTAATTCTAAAAGAATTGGTACATAGGCCATTTGTTACATTGTGCTTTATAATAATAACAATGTCTATTTGCAACTATAGATAGTAAAATGACCACTAAGAAACCCTTTAAGAGTTAATGTGTCTCATTATGTTAAGCTGAGGTTATCATTTCATAGATGAGGGGAAATTAATATTTGGAGAAAGCCTTTTATATATCATGGGCAAATTTATCACAAGACAAAAGCAGTAAAAAAAAAAAAAAAGATTTCTTGTCGAACTATTTATTAATGTTTGATATTTCCTAAATATCTGCTCTCTATAGCTGAATCACTCTTCCATGTCTACTAATGGAACCCTCAAAAGTAGAGGAACAGTTGGTCAGTTGTTACTGAACTAAATTGCCATCCCTGTGATTCAGCGGTGTGTGTGCATTCTGTGGGGGGCAGTGGTTTTACACAGATCAAGTAGCCAGACGAGGAGATCTTCAATTGAGCAACCGTTACTCTGAGTTTCAGTCCAGACAAAGCTAATGAAAATCACTAGATGATTGAAACTCACAAAGGAAGGCACACATAATGCCATCTTCCCTGAGTGATGCCTAGCTCTTACAGGTGCCGTCACTCCTGCCAGTCAAAGCATGGACACCTGCAGTGTTTTTTTTCAATGAGCACATTGCTGAGAAGACTGTACAGTGCAAAAACTACCTTCTTAGAGTTCTCTCAAATTCAAATCCATGAAGGCTTTGCTCTTCCCCACACCCCTACTGTCTCTCTCTCTCTCTTTCTCTCTCTCTCTCTCATTTTCTTTTTAAGACAGAGTCTCTCTGTGCGGCCCCAGCTGTTCCTGAACCCGTGAACCTCTTTGCCTCAGCCTCCTGAATAAATGCTGGGATCATAGGCACACACTACTGTGCTCAGCTTCTAAAGTATGCGTTACTGAATGTGAATGCTCACTTAGAAATTCTGTACTAGGGAGGATGTTTTGCTATTTTTGCACAACCAATTATGGATCAGTTTTATTAGAAGAGGCGTAGAATTGGGAGCTGCTTAGAAAATTATAAATTTTAAGATATAATTTTAAAGAATGTATAGTTAAACATCTTGAGTGTATTTTCAGGTTTTGTTTGTTTGTTTTAAAGAGACAATTGAGCCTTGGCTAAACTAACTTTTAAAATAATGTGTGCTTTGAAACTTATAGTCAAAAGCATAATATCTCAAAAATATGTCTGACTTCTAAATCTGAGGGACAGAAAAGTTGTGTTTAAGAACGCATGCCTAAATAATTGATTGGTGTGGTTTTTTTTTTTTAAGTCACTGGGAAGTACAAATTAGTTTGGGGGATAGTCAAACATGTTAATGAACATAAAAGCAAGCAGACCGCACATATCTACTGGTAAAGACAACGCCCCCCTTCTCATGTATTGCATTAAAGCCATTTTAAGTCTTTTGCTTGATAATTCGCCTTGATGCTTACAAACTTGTAATTTCCATTTGGTGGTGTGGATGGTATAGGTTCTATTTTGGGCAGCAAATTGCGGAGTGTTCCGAATTATTTTTAAGGTTTTCCTGTTTTCATTATGGATTTTAGTCTGGTTGCTTCACAAAATAGGGGACAGAAATTATTTTTTTTATTACAGAAAACCTTAGGTTCTGTCTCTTTCACTGTCAAAGAAGAGAAAAAATTATAATAGTGTGTGTTCAGAGTTGGGTGGCATGTTGACCCGGGATAAGCAGAGCAGAAATGAGTGCTTCTCTGTAAAGGCCATCACGTCCACAAGTCATCCTTAAGTCCATGGTTAGACATCGCCTCCCGAAGCAGCGATAGCTCCCCACCCCCACTCCCAAGTAATACTTTTGTATTCTTGAGGTGCATTGTTTGCTAATTCTTGCATCTAATTGTTTATGTCTCTTATGTTTTCATTTCCTAAAATGCAAACACTCGGCTACAGTTTTCCTGGTCTGTTAAAGTGGGCATTTTAAGTTCAGTGCTTTACCTAGCAAATAGAAACCCTCGTGTGAACCATTGCAACCAGAGGGATGTTTGCAGTTTTTCTTGTCATGTATTTATTTAATACATACATTGGAAGTGTGGATCGACTGTACAATTCTTAAAGGTTTTACAATCTGGTTCTGGTCTGAACTCAGTACTTTTGTACAGTTGTGGTGAGGCGTACGTAGTTCCTGTGGCTGCATCTTAAGTTCTTACAGTAATTAAGCTATTATGGCCTCTTTGACAGAATTTTTACCTTTTCTAAGTAAGATTTGGAAAAGGGGGCAAAGGGGGTGAGTTCTTTGCTCATCTGAGGAAACTTAGTCTTGGAGAGATTTGTCTAAGGCAGATAAATAAATTCAGTTACAGGAAAGAACCAAGGCAAGAGGTCCAGAACCAATTCTTACCCTAGGGTGCTCACTTAGCACCTAATCTTCAGTGAATCTGCTGAAAGTGTCGGAAGGTCCAGATCCCATCCGGAGTGATAGAACTTGTTTGTCAAGTGCTCAAACTGGCAACTACCTCATTCTTACCCTGGTTTAAATGATCTGCTCTTTTACAGTACACTATTTTTATAGGACAAATAATTAGAAATAGGCACAAAATTTGACTTTATTTTTTTGGTTTTTCAAGGCAGGGTTTCTATGTGTAACAGCCTTGGCTGTCCTAGAACTCTGTAGACCAGGCTGGCCTCGAACTCATGGAGATCCACCCACCTCTGCCTCTGAGTGCTGGGATTAAACGTGTAGACAAGCAAGTCATTTTAATCCCGGCTTTTTATCTGGTTGCCATAGAGAAGAGTGTGGGGCATTTGTCCAGGGAGGTGTTTGGTGTTTTTATTTGGCTGCTGTTTATACCGTTTCGTTTTTTAGTGGTTGCATTCTTTGTATTAAGAAATAAGACAGTGCTAAGAGGGACATTCTTCACTGGGGACAGTGGCACACACGCCTTTGATCCTAGACCAGCCTGGGGTACATAGCAAATTTAAGGGCAGCCAGGGCTCCATAGAGAGACCCTGTCTGCCGCAGTAAGCCATAAAACCAAAATAGGACCTTTCTCTCAACTTTTGAGCCACTCAAAATAGGCACTGACTTTGGTTCTGACTTTTTGGTCAACATTGTATCCCTTACAGTAAAGTTGAAGAATTCACCAGGTGGGCTTCTCTAGGCCCAGCCCCTTGCAGGAAGCTGTGCTGTGTTTTGACTTGTTTCCTTGGTGGGAGCTGCCAGTCTTTCTTCTGCTGCTTAATTTTCTGCATGAAGAAGGTCTTTGACCTTTGCTGGGAGTATAAATGGAGATATGCCATCCATGGAGTCCAGTTCTTAATGACATACTCAGTAACCGACGGTGTGTGAAGGGCCCTTCATCTCTGAACTGTAATGTTTCCCGAACTCACCATTTGGTTTCCTTGGACTTTTGTGGACTTTCATGGTAGTGGTGGTGGAACAGAGGGTGGAGTTATCAGGAAAAAAAGAAGTAGGTAAAGGGTTATTTCCAACTCTTTATGCCTGTCTTCAAGTTGTACTGTTCAGGGCTCGATGTGGCATTTTCTGTGCAGTTGTGACTCAGAGGATGGGATAGGGAGAGAGTAACTAATAATTACTGAGTGGTGGCTGCATCTTGTGCATTGGTGGCTGTTTCTTTAGTAACATGAAACTCATTCTCTTCTATAGAGGGAGGTGGTACATTTTTTTAAAATGAACTTTTTATGATTCTTTGTGAGTTTCACAACATGCATCCTACCCTGACTCATCCCCCCCATCCCTCCCCCCTTGCACCCTCCCCCCCAAATAAACAAAATAAACAAAACAAAGAATAGAAAACATGTCACCATGGGAGCTGCAGTATGTCACGGTGTGTCCCACAGTATAGCCCTCTGTCCACACATCTTCACTTCCGGATGTTCGTTGCAATGAGTCATTGGTTTGGTTTGAGGGCTCTGGCTTCTGTGACACCATCAGTATTGGATCCTCACCGGTCTCTTCCGGGTTATCCTGTTGTTGCGTGCGCTGTGTCATGTACGTCCTGCAGCAGGACAGGCAGGACAGCCCTCCCACAAGCCCCAACAGTGAAGGTGATACATTTTTAACTATAAGATAATATTATGAAATGTGTTAAATTATAAAGGATAATTTCTTTTCTCAGTCAAGATCCTGAAGGTAGCTTAAGGTATCAGAAGATACTTGGTGCGTGCCTGCGTGCATGCATGCAGTTTTTCAAGCCATGGCTTCTTAGTACAGCCCTGGTTATCCTGGACTCACTTTGTAGATCAGGCTGGCCTAGAACTCAGAGCCTACCTGGCATTTAAGGTGTGTACCACCATACCTGGCTTAGAGGATGCATTTTAAATACATAACTTCTCTTACCCTTTCTCTTTGAGAAATGAAGCAAAAAACTGAGTGGCCTTCCTGTGTGCAGGTAGCTTCCTATCGGCCGCCATTGATGAGCCGCAGGAAATGCTGATGTGTGAGCTTGTCTCTCTTGGAACCATTTTCTTTTGTTCTTGGTCTATAATGTTAACAGCCCTTCTTTGAAAAAGGGATGTTTTTCTTCATATTGTATGCGCTGAGCTCTGAAGTGCAGTGCTCTGTGTCTTTGTCAGATGTCGTAGATGAAAGATTAACACAGAAAGAGTGTTTAGTCCTTTCATTGATTAAGAAAGAAAGGGAGAAAGGGAGGAGATGCCACAGAAACAGGGTGGGTGAAGCCTGCTGTGCAGCTGTGTTCTCTGGAATTCCAGAGCTCGGGAGGAGTGGTCGGTGTTTGCTGGCGGCCAGGGCTGAGCCGCTCTGTAACCTTTCTTTCCTTGACAATTGACTCCTGGCGTGACTGATCTGCTCACAAGGTTTCTTTCCTTAAGGCCCTGCACTGACTGCTTCCTCTCCCCCTGCCTTCCCTTTGCATTTTTGAGGGTGCTAGGGAAGCCGGGTTGCAGGCCTTGCGTGTATGCTAGCCCAGTGTCCCTCGCCGGCTGAGGTTTGGGGCAGCTCAGGAGGCACGTGTGTGCTTGCTCAGTGTGTTGGAATGTATGATCTGTGTGGCACACACTTCCTTGAACTGTGTAGCCGACACACCAGCTTCTATGGGTGTGGGGCCATGCACTGCAGATTTTTTTAGTGGTTGGAAGATTGGGAAAGAGTTTCTCCACGCTGAAGGTTTTCTCCTCCCCATTAAGTGCGGTTGTTTGCATCCTTTGCAAAGGGAAAGCATCTCTCTCATTCCCTGGATATGTAACTCATCTGACTTCTGAATCCAGCTAGCCTTTCCCGCCCTCTCTCTTTAATTGACAGCGATCCCTTGCAGCCTGGACTTTGACACTGCTTGATATCGAGTAGCAGGCAATCAAGCATCTTTAGAAGCACACAACCTGTTCTTCCTTTTAGGGAATAAAAAGTCTAATGGCCTAAGATTTTAAAATTTTAGCTGTTTTTATTCTTAAAATTTTACACATTTTGTCTGCTCATCACAAAACATCCAAGGTGACAGAAATAAGACTGGGATTTAGTAAAAGGGCATCTTGTTTTCGTGTTAAAGAGACCTGGGAACAGGTAGTTGCATCTTCAGACTTTTGCCTTGGGAAAGGTAGTTCTTTTGTTCATTGATGTTCTTTTTTTCTTTTTTCTTTTTTGGTTTTTCGAGACAGGCTTTCTCTGTGTAGCCCTGGCTGTCCTGGAACTCACTCTGTAGACCAGGCTAGCCTCGAACTCAGAAATCCGCCTGCCTCAGCCTCCCAAGTGCTGGGATTAAAGGCATGTGCCAGCACAGCCTGGCTGTTCATTGATTTTCATATAAATGGTTCGGTATGCATATCTATTTCAGTAATGCTATCAAAATTGATTCGTGGATTTAGTGGGTTTTTGTTGTTGTTGTTGTTGATTGTTTTTATTTTTCTAGACAAGGTTTCTCTGTGTAGCCCTGGCTGTCCTGGAACTCACTCCGTAGATCAGGCTGGCTTGAACTCAGAGATTCACCTGCCTCTGCCTCCCCAGTGCTGGGATTAACTAAAGGCTACCACTGCCTAGCACGTTTGTGGGTTAGCTTACATGTGATGATTATGGTCACAGTGTTATTTATGTCTACCTGACAGATTTCAAGCTAAACTCTGAATTTGACTTTCAATGGCAGTGGTTTTTAGCACTGTTGCATTGAGCCTGTGACTGAGAAGCGTTGAGTTTATGGAGACAAGAGCTCCATTCTTGTGGCTGTGCTCAAGGCTGCTGTAGTAGATACTGTAGTTGCCTCTTGAATATGGGTTAGAAGGGGCTGTGCTATCAAACAAAACAAACCAAAACCAAAACCAAAAAAAACCTACCAGTGTGTGAGAGTCTGGATGATCTTAAGCCAGGCTTTGATTGGCTTACAGAGCACCCAGCCCCTCTCCTGGTCCCTTGGGCACCTTCCCTCTTGCGTGGTGGCCTTCTGGCCTCTTGTCACTTTCACTTTAGAAACTGCTTTGCCAGTTGCATGGCAGGCTCCTAAATCTAAGGGTTTTGCTGTAGGCCGCAACAGTTTCCTTTAGGAACTTCTAGGCAAGCAGGCCCTGTACAAGTCCACTGGAGTCAACTATGAGTAGGGACATGGGACTCACCTGTGAGGAACTAGCTTTCACTTTAGGCTTTCACTCTTCCTTCCAGAAGAGAACAGCTCTCTGACCAGTTGGAACTGGGGCTCTCGCTGCACTGGAGTAACATAATCTTGAAAACATTTGAACGGTTGGATTGACAGTCAGTGAGTCCCATGGGATGGGAGTTGTCATACAGTCTCCATATCACATAGGGTTTATTCAGACAAAGGGTATTATCCTTAAAAATAAAGTTACAAAGAGAAAGGTGGCTGACTGGAAAGTGGAAGGGTGGCTATGAGAGTGTGGGGAGGCCAGTCGGGTGATTGTAAACAAAGGACATTATGTTCATGTATGTAAAAACAGGAAAATGTCCTAATGAAATCCATGTGTTGTGTGTAACTAGTCTGTTAATAAAAGCATTCTTTTAAGAAGGGCCAGCAAGATGGCTCAGCGGGCAAAAGCACTTGTCAATCAAACCTGATACTCTGAACTCAGCCTCTGAGAATCAACTCTTGCAAGCTGTCTTCTGACCTCCACATGCATGCGCGCGCGCGCGCACACACACACACACATAAATAAAAACAAGTTTAAAAATTAAAGATTGTAAACAGAGAGTGAAAAAGAAGTCAGGGTTACATTTATCATGTAAAATGTCCTTACTGGGGAGGCACGTGGGTGAGAGACTGGGAAGCGCTTCCTCCTTCTGCCTTGTGGGTTGCAGTGGACTCAGGTTGCCTGGAAGCACCTTCACCTGCTGAGCCATGTTTTTGGCCCATGGTTACATTATTGATGACTGAAAATGTTTTGAATAAACTATCAAGTAGCCTTTAAATCATAGTGGTGGCATACTCCTCACTCTTCAAACTCCTCGGAGCCAGCTCCCTCTCTCCCTGTCCCCACTTCAGTTTTTAAAAACTTATAAGTAAATAAAATCTACCAAACCCAGTTTTTGCCCCCCCCCCCATATGCTCATCAATGTGAGGCCATCTATTGGAGGGTGCTCAACCCAGTGACCGAGTGCTTAAGGAAAACTGCTTCTCCCCCTTCTCCCGCAGCCATTGGCTGGCAGCAGCTCCACAGCTTGGTGGGGTGGGAATGTTCATTGGCTTGAGCAGGCAAACACAGGTGTGAGTTCATGATCTACACAGCCTTCTGTGCTACCCTGATATAAAACCCTCTCTGAATCTTCAGGGAATATGTGGATTCTAGTTTCTCCTATTGGCTTTGTCTATTGACAAAACCTGGAACAAAAAAAAAATTAATTTTTTTTTTTTAAAAACAAAACAATCTTTTATTTACTTTTACCCTGAGGAAGGACTGTTAGGGAGTGTAGTGGCTATTTCTGATTGTCAACTTGACTATATCTGGAGTGAATTACAATCCAGCATTAGAAGGCTCACCTGTGATCTAGATCTTGAGTCTGGAAGACAGCAGTTTCAGGTGTGGTGGGACGCACGCCTCTGATCATGGCCACATCTGCTGCTGGAGATCTACATAAGGACATTGGAAGGAGGAAGATTCAATCTTCTTCGCCTGCGAGCCTTGTGGGACTGAGCGACTGCTGGATCCTCGGGTTTTCATTCACAGCTGCTGCTGACCATTGTTGGGGAGTTTGACTACAGACCGAGTCATTAACAAATTCCCTTACTATATAGAGACTACCCGTAAGTTCTGTGACTCTAGACAACCTTGACTAATACAGAAGTTGGTACTGGGAGTGGCTCTAGAGGAGCAGAAAGCAGTGTAAGGATGAATCTTTTAAGAATCTGGAGTTGGTCTAATACTTCACCAGCACCTTCAACTGCTGAAACCTCTCCAGATCCGCTCTCTCCTGGGACCTTGGAGGACATTGAAGACCCATGGTTGAAAATATATTTTAAACTTAAAGAAGCAAATGCCATGGAGCATCTTGATGAATAGGGTGATTGTGTGCTCAAAACTTTTTGCAATATGGGAAAAAAAATTGAAAATGACTTTTCAGGGCTTTGGAACCCTGTGGGTGATGCCCAGCATGGCATTATGCTTGCTGTGTCTGTGCTTGCCCCTCCTGCGTCCTGTTGTCCATGATCAGTGAACTTAGCGACCTTATACACATACACATTTACCTTTTGCAATAAGATGAGAGTTTACAGGGATCTGTTCTCAGGAATCTGTAGACCACAGCAATAGGTGGTGTCAGGGAGGTTTCTGGAGTGTGCACAAGAGAGCTCCAGCTATTTGTGGTCACTGGGAAGTGTAGGGTCAGTGTTTGCAAATACAGTTTCCAAGAGAAAAATTAAACAGTTTTTAATGGAGAACCCCCACTTATATACTTGTGTGTCTCTGTGCGTGTGTGTGTGTATTTATATTTTATTTGTATTTTGCCTGCATGTATGTATGTGTACCATGGGTGTGCCTGGTACTCATGGAGGTTCAAATAGGGCATTGGATCCCCTGAAACTAGAGTTATAGTTGGTTGTGAGCCACTGTGTGGGTGTTGAGACCTGAACCTGCTTCCTCTGGCAGAGCCACCAGTGCTCCTTACCTGCCGAGCATCTCTTTAGCTCCTCATCCCCAAATTTTTAAATTTTGGCAACAGTTCAAAAATGTTTGTAAAGAAGGCTCACAGGTTGACATTTGCTATTCTCTACCGTGTGAGTTATCTGTATCCATAAAGTAAATAGACAGAGCCGAAGACACTATGGAGAGAGAAAGAGAGTGTGTGTGTGTGTGTGTGTGAGAGAGAGAGAGAGAGAGAGTGTGAGTGAGTGAGTGTGTGTGAGTGGCTGTATGCATGTGAGTGAGTGAGTGAGCAAGTGAAGGGATTCTGAGACAGTCTCTGTGTGGTGCCAGCTGTCCTGAAACTCACCCAGCGGTCTGCCTGCCTCTGCTTCCCTGAGCGCTGGTGTGCAGCACCACACTCGACCCGCTGCCTACATCTTAGTTCATCCACGAGTGAGAAACCAGAGGAAACCCTTCTCTTACTTAATAGGCTGGATGCACTTGTGTCCTCCTCTGTGTGCACCCGTGGGGACCAGAGGTCAACATCAGGCGCTTCTTCAACCTCCCCCCTTCCTGTCACTTTGTCTTAAGACAGGGTGTTTCATTAATCGTGAAGCTTGCCAGTTCTGCCTGTCTGCTAGCTGCAGGACTCCCTGAATACCTGTTTTGTGGCACCATCTAGAATCTTTTTAAATATAGGAAGTACATATACTGACTATGTAACATTGTCTTATGTGTATGTATTACATAATACAGGCTCATATGATAAAATACAGCCCCCTGTTTCTACTTAATTCAAGTAACATGGTTCCACTTTCTGATCCACACCAAGGCAACTATAGCAAGTGCTGTAATCCATGTGCTAGGGAATGGTGACTCTCTGTGTGTGGCAAATACTTTAAAGTTTTGTTTTACATTTCCTTGTGGGCGTGTGTGTGTGTGGGCGTGCAGTGGAGGTCAGAGGTCATCCTGCAGGAGTTCAGGCTGACTGGCAAGCACCTTTACAGTGTGGTTTGGATAAGGAATGTCCTCCATAGTCAGGCCTATGCATTTCTCCTCAATTGGCGGCATCATTTGGAAAGGTTTAGGTGCTATAACCGTGCCTGCTTCAGGGTTAAAAGCCTTTGCTACTTGAGGCCCGATCTTTGAGATTAGAAGTAGACAAGGTTTTTTTTTTTGTTTTTGTTTTTTTTTTTAGTTTGCTGCCTCTGCCTTGTGCTTGTGTTAAGGATGTGGGCGAGTGCTTAGCACCTCATTCCCACTGCAGTGTCTGCCACCTACTTCCATGTGTCCCCCACCGTGATGGATTCTTGTGCCCCCCTGGATCTGCGAACCAAGCTAAGCCCTTCTCTAAAGCCCTTGCTTTTGGTCATGGTGCTTTATCACAGCAACAAAACAGTAGCTGCTCTACCCATTGAGCCATCTTGCCAGCTCAGATAAACCCCTCTGAAAATACGACCTTGGCTTCCTCAGGTAAATGTCTACTATAAAGTGACATAGAAAGTTTTAATTTAATTTTCTTTTTCTAAGACAGGGTCTTTCCATGTAGCCCTGGCTGGCCTGAGATTTGTAATCACCTCACCCCTGCTCCCCCAAGTGCTAGGATGGCGGATGTGCCCCGCCACTCCTGGAAAAGGCAGACTGGTTTCAAAGTAAAATATACCAGCGAAGAAATATATTAATGAAAAGTGGTGCGTTTAAATATGTTTGAAAGTGTTCTGGTTGGTGGTGTACTTTTTGTGTGTTTGTTTAGATTCTGTTCTTTGACTCTGGGTGCAATAAATACTCATTAAGGCCAGAGTAAAGATTGTTGACTTAAGAGACATTTTCACAAAACAAAAATAAAAACTGATCCGAGGGCTGGGGATGCAGCTCAGTTGGTAGCGTGCTTACCCAGAATCAGGAAGCTCTGATTCAGTCTCCAGTACTGCATAAACCTGGTGCGGTGGGTCCCCTGTTAGCCCAGCATTGCAGAAGGAGCCATCAGAAGTTAATCCTCTGCACAGTGAGTCAGAGGCCAGCCTGCTGTGTTAGTACAGATACTGCTCTGAAAACTGGAATTACCACTTTAAAACCTCATCTTGTTCTATAATTCACAAGCCTGAAGAAGCTGGTCACCGAGACTCCATCCAGCATAGGTCAGATACCAGGAAGTTCAGGATCCAAGTGGTCGCACAAAATGGCCAGCCCTGTTTTGCAGGGCAGGGTGACAGAGAGAGGGAGGACTGGGGTGATCTGGTCTTTGGCCACATTTCTTCTTTTTTTTTTTTTTTTTTAATGGTTTTTCGAGACAGGGGTTCTCTGTGTAGCCCTGGCTGTCCTGGAACTCACTCTGTAGGCCAGGCTGGCCTCAAACTTAGAAATCCACCTGCCTCTGCCTCCCAAGTGCTGGGATTAAAGGCATGTGCCACCACTGCCCGGCTAAAAAAAAACTTTTTTTAAAATTTCAGACTTATTTATTTATTTTATGTATGTGAGTAACTGTAGCTGTCTTCAGACACACCAGAAGAGGGCATTGGATCCCATTACAGATGGTTGTTGAGCCACCATGTGGCTGCTGGGGATTGAACTCAGGACTTCTGGAAGATCAATCAGTGCTGTTAACCTCCAGGCTATCTCTCCAACCCACATTTCTTAAAGACAGGGTCTCACTATGTTACCCTGGCTGGCCTAGAACTCACGGAAATCTATCTCTGGAATGTAGGAGGTTTTTTGTTGTTGTTATTGTTGTTGGTTCTATTTTATATTTACTTATTTATTTGAGAGAAGGTTACTTTGTAACCCTGGCTGTCCTGGAACTTTCTCTATAGACCAGGCTGACTTAAAACTCGTGATCCACCTGCTTCTGCCTCTGCCTCTGCCTCTCTCTCCTGAGTGCTGGGATTGAAAGCATAGGCCATCACTGCCAGGCGAATGTTGGGATTTAATGCATGTATATCATCCTTTCTGGCCTGTGCTGCTCTTCTGAACATAAAACACTTTTTTTTTTTTCCCCTCTAAATCATTATGCAGACCAAGCTGGCCTTGAACTCATAGAGATTGACCTGCCTCAGCCTCCCTAGTTTTACAGGGCAGGGTGCACTCTTAAAGGCCCACATTCTTAAAGGAGTTTGCTACTACTTCTGGCTTTGAGCTTAAAAATTTGAATTTTCATGAGAACTAAGAGGGGTGGAGGGGGATAGACAGATTGACTGACAGCAGCTCTAGCTGCTGCTGCTGTCATTGGAAGGCTTGGTTGTGGCTCCTGATAGCACAGCATGCTTTTTAGTTCTGTTGGGATCATGACAGCAGGCTCTCCAACGTCAGAACACAGGAGAGTGATGTCACCAGCTGCCTTCCATGACCTTGATATTGTTTTGCGTATGTTCCCTTTATTAGACATGAGACAGTAAGTCTAGTCCACACTCAGGACGTTGAATGTCAGGAGGTGACAACTTTGGGAGCTGTGGTGGTGTTGAAGTCAATCATGCTTTCCTTGTGACTTAACACTGAAGGGCAAGAATGCCAATACAGTAGAATTTTTTTTCTTTTGGTTTTTCGAGACAGGGTTTCTCTGTGTAGCCCTGGCTGTCCTGGAACTCACTCTGTAGACCAGGCTGGCCTCAAACTCAGAAATCCGCTTGCCTCTGCCTCCCCAAGTGCTGGAATCAAAGGCGTGCGCCACCACTGCCCGGCAATACAGTAGTCTTTATGGTTAGCGCCTTTCAGAGTGAAAGTGGACTTTGGTTGGAACGTTGGTCGTACCAGCTGTTGGCTGCTGGATGGGGTTGACTCCTCCGTACGCCGGTGGGGTAAGGAAGACCCCCACTGTCTCCATTTCGGAGACTACTGAATGAGGCACAAGTTTTTAGTGCCTCAGTCGAGGATACGTTTTTACTCTTAACCTCAGTTTTAGATTTTTGTTACCGTTCTAACCTCTCCCTTCTCTGAAAAGTTATTTTACTCAGTCTACCTTTTCTAAAAACAACTGTTCCCTCCCTGCCTTGTCTGAAAGAGCTGATGTTTTTAAATACCTAATTGAAGACACAAAAACCACTTTTCCACTATCAATACAGATGTTTGCTCCACTTTTCCACTATCATCAATACAGATGTTTACTCCATTTCTGCCAGCAGCAGAGAGCCCTTTTTACTATTTTCGTAACTGGGTGAGGTCTGATTTCTCCAGAATTACACCATACTGTGGTTAGCCATGGCCTACAAGAGGGAAATAGATTTACTCTTTAAAATCATGGGTTTTCTAAGAAATGTGCCGTTTACTCTCCAAACGCGAACGTCTTTCTCCTCCAGCAGAACACAGTGGTCACTTTGATATTAGACACATGCAGTTCTTTCCCCCACAAGAAATCAAAAGCCTTGGGGTCCTTGGATCTTTGGCCCCTACCTTTATCACACACTAGAGACACCTGCAGACACTTCTGTTGGTGCCTGACATGTCTGAAGAGATTTGAGAGTATTTAGAGATTGTCTTTCATGTCAAGCACATCCATGTTTGGCAATGGAAGCCAGGGTCTTACAGCATCCTATGCGAAGGTAGCCACTGAGCCATATCTCTGGTATAAGATACCCATGTGCAAATCAGGTGATTTGCTCTGTATTCTACCAAACTCATGCCAGCTTCTCAGCTTTGCATTTAAGCTGCCCTGAGCTACTTGACATGGGGAGTTTTTGTGTAACTTACTTTTTTTTTTAAAATTTATTGTATTGTATTTTATTTATTATTTATTTTAATTTTTTAGAGGCAGGGTTTTGCTATGTAGCCTTGCTGGCCTGGCTTGCTAGATAGAGCAGGGCAGTTGTGAATTGGCAGGGACCCACCCACCTCTGCATCCGGAGAGCTGGGATTACAGGAATGCTATTGTCTACATTTTTAAACAACTGAAAAAATGAAAGAAATTTATTTCAGGGATCATGGTGATTAGATAGTATGCACATTTCAGTGTGCATGAAAGGGTGGTTTTGGGGATGCTGACATGCTCACTTACTGTTTCGTCATCTGTGTAAAAGCCAGCAAGCCTAAGAGAACAGTACGGCCCATAAAAAACTGGCCTTGTATAGATTATTTATTGTCTTAGTGATGATTCCCATTGCTGTGAGAAAACACCATGACCAAAAGCAACTTGGGAAGATAAGGATTTATCTCTCTCTCCCTGGCCATGGAGGACTGCTGCTTCCTTACTGGCTTGCTCAGCCTGCTTTCTTATAGAACCCAGGACCACCAACCCAGGGTTGGTACCACCCACAGTGGTCTGGTCCCCACCCCATCAATTGCTAGTTAAGAAAATGCCTTACAGGTTTGTCTACAACCTGATGTTACGGGGGATTTTTTCAATTGAGGCTCCTTCCTCTCAGATGACTTTAGATTATGTCAAGTTGACATAAAACCACATGTATGTATATATGTGTGCACATGTGAGTTTTTATACACCAAGTGCTCCAAGTGTCTGTGGAAGCCTGTGTGTGTGTGTGTGTGTGTGTGTGTGTGTGCCTTTAGACCTGGAGTGAATGAGCATTCGTGAGCCCCCTCATGTGGGTTTAGGGAACCAAGCCTCTGTCCCCTAGGAGAGAAATGATTGGCATTATCTGCTGAGCAGTCTTCCAGCCCTGGATGTTTCCTTTGTGCTGTATAGAGTGAGTCTTAGATTCCTAGTCCCTTAGTGTTGTCTACTTCAGAAAGAAAGATGGTTTATTATTATTATTATTTATTTAAAAAAAATGCAGTGCTAAATTTTCTGTAAAGTTGACATATTCCATGGAACTAGTGTATATTCTGAATCATTCTTTTTACTCCTTTCTCTCCTTGTTTGAGACTGGATCAGAGTTCATTCTCTAGACCTGGCCTCAAGGCTCACAGTTCCTCCTGCCTCTTCTGCCAGCATCGAATGTGTGCATCATCATACCTGCTTCTGGTCTGTGATCTGAGCGGCTTACTGATCCCTCTATAGTTTAAAGTGTTGACTGTGTGTGTGCATGATCGAGGCCAGAGGTCAGCCTTGGATGTCATTTCTCAAGAGCTGTGCATTTTGCCTTTTGAGACAGGGTCTGTCACGTGTTTGTCTGAATGCTTGCATATGTGTGTGTCTGCAAGTAAGTATAAGTCAGAGGGCAAGCTTGGATGGAAGACCATCTCGTCTGGCCTGCAGCTCCAAGTGGGCTGGGCTGGTGGCCACAAAGCCTCAGGAAAGCAGTTTGCTTTGCTTTCCTAGCCCAGAAGTTACAAGTACCCCCCACTACACTTGGACTTGTACAAGGCCACCCCTCTGTGACATGACTTATGTGTGGACTTTGAGAAATGCCTTTGCATTAGCACAAGCTACTACTTGAGTCTCCAGTTCTTGCTTTGTGTTCCCAGCTCCTAGGAGCCACAGGAAGTAGGTCCCATTTCCCATATGTCCTTCAGCACAAATGTCTGAACCTCTACTCTGAAAACATAAGCAATTCAAGCAAGTAAAATTTCTATGTTGGATGGATACAGTTCACTCCTTGGTATATAGTTTGCATCGTTGTCGGTTGAAACTAGTTGAAAAGGAAGGCAGCATTAAACGTCAGGTGCACTTGAGCACTATTTTCAGTACATACTCCGGCCCCGGTGTTTGTGAGATTTGGCTGTGTTGAACTTTACCACGCTTTCTCATTGAGTAAAAATATGACTTGTCTCTGGTGTGCGTGCTGTACAAACGCTCTGGAAATGTGTTTAGCTTGTTCTCTGGTGTGGTTTAAAGGACCCTCTTTGTGATTGATTTTCTCATTGTGTCAAGTGTCCTGCCTCAGCCTTCTGAGTGCTGGGATGTCAAGTATGAGCCACCAGCTCCACTCAGGGTGAGACTGAGTCTAAGGGTTTGCATCTGTGGGAAGATGATGACCATTATAGTTGGTAGGCAAGGGAGGCTTACAGGGCTTGCCATTGTAGTCTGTAACTTCCACGTCAGCTTGCCAGAGCAAGCTTTATACCCGTTAACATCTAAATTTATTTGAGCTCTAATGAAGAGGTTGTATTAGTTGCTTTTTTGTTGCTGTGATTAAAAACATCATGACCAAGGCAACTTACGAAAGAGTATTTAGTTGGGCTTGTGGTTTCAGAGTGTTGGAGTCCATGGTGGTGCATCAAAGACATAACAACAGGAATAGCTGAGTGCTCACATCTCAAACCACAGACAGGGGCCTGAGAGCTCACTGGGGATGGCGGGAGTCATTTGAAACCTCAAAGCCCACTCCCAGTGACACACCCCATCATCAAGCCCATACTGCTTAACCCTTCCCAAACAGTTCCACCAACTGGGGACCAAGATTCAAACATAAGCGTCTGGGGGCTTTTTTCATTCCCATCACCACAGAGGTATTTGAGTGCCTTCCTTGAGGAACAATTCCAGGCATTTTCTCAGCCTGGGTATTTCTTTTAGAGACTTAAACATTGTGAGTGGTGATTTAGTCTGCTGGTGGGAATAAAGGGGGCTTCTCTACCTCATTGGTGATGTTGCAATTGGTTTGAAATAACCCATTCTTCCCACCGCGTCCCCTCCTGTTTTCATGTCTCTATGTGTGCTCCACTGTGTTTGATAGTTGCTTGTGCAACTCGCAGAGGCTACACTACTGGGGACTAGAACTCCCCTCTGGAACGCTTCTAAATGCCTATGGCCTGTTAAGGCTGGGATTGGGATGCTGTTCAGAACAAAAGATAGTCAAAACCTGGTCTGCCCTCTCTACCTGTGGGTACCCAGAGGATGCAGTTCATGTTTCTGATATACATCCTCGTTATCATTTACTGCCAAGCATCCAGCAAGGGATTTCTGAATGGGGATTCAGATTAATACTGGAAAGTCCAAAGGTAAGAAAAACAGAGAGCCTGACAGCCTAGAATTCAAACTAGCATGCATCACTAGCATGATCATTCCTGAAATGGCTAGGGACAAGGTCCAGACAGCTTGTGGGGCAGGCAGTAAACTGCAGAGGCACTGTAAAAGTTGTGAATACTGGGAAATTGGCAGCTTCCTTCAGCCACATAGTTTCCTTGAACACCCATCTAAAAGACCTTGTCCTGAATCAAGTGTCTTCTGGTCCTTCTGAGTGGCTCTCTCTAGATCTCAGTTACCCTCTCAGTCATGGACCTATGTGTCTGTTTACACCCCTAGCAGGAAGGAATGAGGCACTCATGGTGCGTGTTCCACAAGACTGGCAGTGGGAGGGATTCCCAAGGACTGAAACACATTGTATGTGATGCTTTATTACGGCTTAATTTGGTACCATTCTTGGAAAAAGTACACTCTAATAAAAACTGCTACCCTTTTAAATTGACAGGTAAGCAGAAAATGCCTTTGTTCTGCTTTAGTCTCTTGTAGTAGCCCAGGCTATCCTTGACCTTTCTGTATAGTTCAGAGAAGGACCTTGAACGTAAGCCTCTACTTCCCCATTGCTGGGATTATGGGGCTTGTTTCACCACACAAGGGAAACCCTTTTCTCTGTCAGTGCTGCTGAAAACCAGTCTGAAACCTTAGCACTCCTTTCTGAAGTGTAGGCTAATTTTTTAAAAAAGATTTATTTATTTAAATACACATTTATGTATATTTTATGTAAGTAAGTACACTGTCACTGTCTTCTGACACACCAGAACAGGGCATCCGATCCCATTACAGATGGTTGTGAGCCACCATGTGGTTGCTGGGAATTGAACTCAGGACCTCTGGAAGAGCAGTCAGTGCTCTTAACCACTGAGCCATCTCTCCAGCCCCATTTTTAGGGAGATACTTTGGGATAACAATAACATTTTTTAAACCAGAGAAGGTTGAGTTGATGGTTCTCTGTGTGGCCTGTGGGCCAGGCACATCTGCACTATGGGTGGATTTGTTAGATGTGTAAGGTTGGAGTTGGGGTGGAAAATGTAAACAGTATACTGAATCGGGGCTACCGCAGATGGTGCATAGGTGCGTCTGGATGGATGTCCTTAGAATGTAGGGAGTGACCTTAGCCCACCTGGGGGGGGGGGGGGGGGGGGGGGGGTGGGCTCTGGCACAGCTTTGTGTAGGTAGCATACAGCCAGTAATTGACATAGGTGGCCAGAAGTTCAAAATGCACTTCCTATTGTCCTCTGAAGTGTCTTCCTCTTGAAAGTTCAGTAAAGAAAACTTTTGTTTAGTTGCGTTTTACTGGGCAGGCCAGCAGCTTTTTACAATATTGGATTATAAACATCACCCAAGAGAAAATACCCTATAAAAATAGTTTGGGGTGTGTGTGTGAGGGTGGGGGGCTTGGGGCTGGAGTGATGGCTCAGTAGTTAAGAGCTCTTGTTGTTCTTACCGAGGACCCAGGTTTGGTTCCCAGTTCCCACGTGGAATCTCATGACGATCTGAAACCACAGCTGTAGAGGATTTGACACCCTCTTCTGTGCACCAGACATGAACGCAGTGCACAGACACATATATAGGAAAAGTACTAACACAGACATACAAATCTTAAATAGTTTAGTGTATGTGGATATATGTGTGGGAGCCTGTGACCCCACCTTGTGTGGGAACGTACAGGAGGGAGGGGCCAACCTTGGGTATCTTCCTCTGTTGCTTTCCTCATTTTTTTGAGACAGGATCTCTCAGAAACCCTGGTGCTTAGCTGCATAGAATGGCTGGCCAGCAAACCCTGGGCATCTGAGGGTACAGGCTTCCGTTGCTCTGTCCAGCTTTTATGTGGGTATGGAGGAATGGAACTCAGATTCTCATGCTTAGTAGCAAAGACTTTTATCTGGTAAGCCATCTCCCTGGCCCCAAAGCAGGGAGAGGAAGATGGCTCAGTAGGTAAACACATTTGTCTTAAAGGCATGAGGACCTGAGATTGAACCCAGAATCCACATAGAAAGCCAGATGCATACTGGAAGTTGTAACCCCTGTGCTCCTGTGGGGTAGATGGGAGGCCGAGACAGGAGACTCCATGGAAGTTTGCAGGCTTTTAATGTGGTGTACACAGTGGGAAAACAACAAAGAACCCTGGCTCAAGGTGGAAGGCTAGTGCTGACACCCAAGGTTGTCCTCTGACTTCCGTATGCATGCTGGTGTGTGTGTATTATACAGGTGTTGTAGAGCAGTGGCATTTTCCTATAGTAATTGTCACATTTCAGTGTTAACTCCCTTATGGAGGCCTCAGCATCAAGTAAATAAATCATAGAGTGGGCCTGTGACACGTGATGAAATAAACAACGGCACAGTAATAGTAGGCATCCATAGTAATTTAATACACGAATGTTGCAAACCCCCCCCCCCCCCAAAATCTGTAGTATACACCTGTGGGTTGCTTCCCAGAGGTCTCTGCAGGGAAGGAAGAAATGTGGATCATCTCCGCCCCAGATTCTGAATCTAGTGTTTAATATACTGTGTTTGGGAGAATATGGGCAGGAAAGATTTGGAGAGCCTGAGCTACTCAGATGGTCTTGGGAGGTCTTGAAGAATGTCTTCCCCACAGTTCACTTCAGAGTGGGGGGATCCAGCAGTGGCTGCTAGAGACAGGGAGAACAAGAGGTTTCTGGAAAGTGTGTGTGTGTGGAGGTCAGAGGTTGACGTGAAGTGTCTTCTTAGTCTTTTTTTTTAAATATATATTTAAAGATTACACAATTGTGTGTGTGCGCGCATGTGCACGCGCCTGTGCAAAAGTGTACAAGCACACTGCTGTGCATGTCACAGACTAACAGCCAACTGGGAGACTAGAACCTAGCAGGTGTTTGTGCTTGTTGTACTTGGTGTGAGAGAAAACAAATGTCTCACATTTGCTCACAGAGCTGGCTGCCGACAGACCCGGAATTAGGCCTTAGGCTAGATTCTTTCCTCTGGGCCAGTAAGATGTTTCAGCAGGTGAAGGCATTTGCAGTCATGCTGATAACCTGAACCTGAGTTGGAGCCCCTGGCCCCACATGGTAGAAGGTGAGAACCACTCTTGGAAATTGTCTCTCTGACCTTACACCTGAACTGCACACATACAAAGTAAATAAAATGTAAGGGGGGGGGCTATTTTTACCTGATAGGGTGACTGGCTCATACCTCTAATCCCAGCACTTGTAAGAGGCTGAGGCTGAGGAATTACACTTGTTGAGACCAGTCTGAGCTAAATGGTGGGACATCTCAGGAAACCAAAAGAAGTGTTTCTAGGTAAAGAATTTGGTGGGCTCCTCACAGCAAGTTTTAGAGGCAGAGCTCCTGAGCTGGAAGAACATCCCAGAGACCAATTTAGACAATAATGGTTTCTCCAGTGGTAGATTTGATAATTGCCATAGAATGGCCACAGTGCTTTGCATAACCTGAGTCACAGTTTAAACTTAAGTACTGAATTGTGGCAATTTTGTAACAGTTGCTCTAAGACTGTCAGTGTGTACCTGGCTCTGTATCAATAGGGCACACCTGCCAAGAAACATTGCTACAATAGTTTAAGTTAAACAATACTTCTGTTACCGAGCAACATGCTGTTATCATCAAGGTCCCTAATTGACTGGGTTCCAGGTAAGACACAACACCACACTCCAGATGCCTGACTGTTGGAACAAACCGTGGAGAGAAGCCCCACATGTTTGTCCCCGGGCGCTGTGGCTCTGGGTGGGACAGGAGACATGCGGGAAGTGGCTGCAAGCTCTTATACAGTCCGACGGGCTGGCCAGGCCATGTGAGAGGCCTCTGTGGAGACACAGCCCATGGGTAGAAGAGGGAGCCGTCCGGAGGAACGCCACAGCTGGCTCTGGAGTTTCCAGGCTCTGGGCATTGTGAATGCCGAGGTGGGCCGCAGGCGTCCTGCTGAGGGACCAGGTTCTGGCTAGCTGCTTAGGCTTGGGTGAATGGGTACAGTCTGGGAGTGCTAGGAAGCCCTCGGCTCCTTAATTGAGGGCCGGGTCCCTAGCTTCCCATGGTGGGTCCAGATGAAGAGACAGTACATAATTCTAAGACGTTTATTTTCATTGTGGAAAGTGGTGTGGATGGAATTGTACCCCGTGGCCTCTGGAAGGTGGCCTTTGGGAGATTCAAGGCAGATATAGTAACTGGGAAGGGGTGTGGCTAAGCCTCTAGGTGTCTCATTAACATGGGGATGGCTTGGGGCTGTGTGGCCACGCCTCTACCTGAGGAGGGGTGGTACTGGAGCCAAAAGCCTCCTGGAGCGTTGGCATAAAGTTTCCGGTCCCTTGCAGATTCTGCTGGGTCTCCTAGAGTTTTCAGCCTGTGTTCAACCGGATCCCAGACTGTCTGTCACAGATCACTGCCCCACAAATTCCCCCTTTTTCTTTTTTAAGGGAAAGGTGTCATTTGTAATGAAAATTTTGGGTGGGGTGGCAATATCAAAAGAAAACACTGCACAGGTTGGCGTGGTAGCACCAACCAGAGGGTAAGGAGGGGTAAGGGTGGAGGTTGGGAAGGCCAGGGATCGTTGAATCAATTACCTGTTCCATGGACGGTACACTTTGAGGGTAGTGACATCAGTTTAAAACAGCATTTGATTAACCTAGACAGACATCATGGTTTCCTTACTATCATATGGCTTCCCCCAAGTTCAGTAGCCATTTGGCTTTGGCAAGAGAGTTCATCTGTAGCTGGAAAGTCTCATGTCTGTCCTCTGTGGGGCTGAGCATGTGTCTCTGGTTCTCAGCGTGTGTCTTGGGAGTCTTCTGTTTGGAGGAAGGCAGCTTTGTAGTCACAGGCAGGTCCCAGGAGATGGCGTTGTCTCTAGTGGATCTGTGGCAGCAAGCTTCTGCAGGGATAAGCATGTAGGAAAATCAGAGGAGCAGAATCCCAGCAGGGGGATGTCTGCATAGGGTGAATAGCAAGTTAAGCCTGTAATGGTTTGCTTGGGAGCACATGGTGGTACTGGAAGGCATCTTTTAAGTCAGCTTTGGATGGCTGAGGAAGAAAAGTTTTGGGATTGGCAGTAACAGCCTGTGAAAGGAAACTGGTTGTTAATTAAGAATTGAAGAAATGGTGATCCACATTGACCTGTGGGAGTAGATTAGGTGACTTTTGAACCTTAATGGAATCTTAAACAAGTTGGAAGATTTTTTTTTTTTGGACATATATCACGAATGCTAGGGAGAAAAACAAACATTTGAATAAAGAAGCAAGAAAATTTTGAGTTGAGAAGCACAGAACACTGTTTCAGGTATTCCTGTTAGGGAGAAACAAAGTGCATTTTTTTCCTTTGTCTTGGCGGGCTTTTGGCGGGCTATTGGTGGGCTAGGTGTGTGTGTGGGTGCTCTGCCTTGTGGCGGCTGGGTATATTCCCCGTTTGTTTTTCTTAGCCTAAATGTAAAAGCAGAAGAAAGACCAACCTTGAAAGAAGAAGAAAAAAAAAACTTAAAGGAAGAAACATAGAGGCTTGATAGTACAGCCAGGGCCAGAGGAGAAGGCAAGAAGCCTGGGGTCATAACCAGGCAGGAGCCACCGCAATGGCGCTGGGGGAAAGAAACTGGTCTCTTGGCCTGCAGGGAGGGACCTCAGGAAATCGAGGGTAAAGCCGCGGATGGGGGAGCAAGGCGCTTGGAGCCAGAGCTAAACAGGAGCCCTTATGGTGGGGGATTGGGGAAGAAATTGGCCTCCTGGCCTGCAGGGACCTCAGGAAACTGCGGGTAAAGCCACAGATGGAGGAGCAAGGAACTCAGGGGCTGGAGCTGCTATGGGAAGCAGATCCATTAACTATACAGGAGCCATCACAGTGGAGCCTGGGGGAGGGAAACTGGCCAGGAACCCTTGGAGAGGAGAGAGAGAGAGAAAGAGATTAGAGAAAGGTCCTCGGAGCGAGCGATCTGGAGTTCCGATGTGGGTGGGTCGGGTCTCCAGCTGGGGGTACACTTGAAGCTGGGTTTTGCCCCACGGTTGTTGGTGCCAGACTGCCTGTCACAGATCACTGCCCCACACCTGATACCCACCCTCAGGACCTTTCCTAACCGCCCGGGCTGGAGACATCTCTCTGTCTCTCTCTCTGTCTCTCTCTCTCTCTCTCTCTCTCTCTCTGTCTGTCTGTCTGTCTCTGGAGGAAGGGTTTTTCAGAGAGAGAGAAGCACACCTTCCCACTGTTTCCCCTGGCTCCCTTGGAACCTTTTTTCTGTTTAGGCATCTCTCTGCTGCAGGGGCGAGAAGGGCAGGTAGAATTCCTGCGGCTCACAATAGTCCAGCTACTTAAGATCGTTTTGTGGAGTGCGTCCTAGCCAGTACAGGGAGACAGTGGCTTCCTCAGTCCTTCTTACTACCTTTCAGGGGAGGCATGTAGGTGCTCACATTGTAGCACAGGTAGCAGCAGAAACTGGTACTGCTGGCCTGGGCTGGCCATGAGAGCCGTAAGGCACACACGGTCAGGTGGACCGTTTGCCCACACTCACAAGCTGTGCCAACTTGGCCACCTCTACAAAAATATATTTGAAAGCCCTTCCCTAACAGCACCTCGAAATGAGTGTGCTGTTCTGGGTTCCCATCTTCACTCAGCTGATAGAAAGCAAGGCCAAGAGGAGAGACTGGGGGCTAGTGCCTTCATTTTGGAGCCAGGAGGCACCCTAGTCTGTATTATGTGCCGAGCTGGGAAGATAGATGGCTTAGAGACAAGTCTTGTTAATCTTGTACTATAGGTATCATGTGGGCTTATGCCAGCTGATTTCTGCCTTCGTGAAGCATCCACAGGCTGATTGACAGCCGGAGCTCTTTGGAACAGGAGTCCACTGCTGTGTGTGGTCAGTGCATAGATTTGTGGTGGGAAGGATGAGGGACAGCTAGCCTAGTGTGGAAAACAGAGGGCACTTACCAAGGACTGTTGCTGATGTACCAGTAGCTCTGTGGTGGCAGCCTTATTGAACCCCACAAGTCCATTAAGGTCCACCATTAAGAAAGGAGAAGAGGAAAACCTTCAGACGCAATCTAGATTTGTCTGTCTGTAAAACCTGCATTCTGTCTGCTGTACAAAGTTTCATAATATAGGAAGGCCCACGGTCATGCAGTGTGGGTGATTTAGAGCAGATAGTTGGCCTCCCATTCAAGAAGGCTTTAAGAGATCCAGAGGGCTTTGTTTGTAACTTCCTACCGCTGGGGCCTGAAGAGCTCTGCAGCTTTGGCTGGCTTGTGGTCATCAGGACGGAAACGTTGAGCGCTACTCAGTACTGCCAGGGCAGTTGGAGGTTCTAGTTGAGGTCGAGGGAGAAGAGTCTAGGCTCCTTAACGGGGAAGGGTACTTCTATCTAGGCTTGGAGCTGTCGGGAGTCTGATGTCACTGTTTCTTGTGGGCCTATTTATGTTGTCTTAGGAATGTTGATGGTTTTGTTTGCACCTGTGCGCCTCCTTTCTATTTTTTAACATGTACTATCATCTGATAGGTCTGAGAGCTTTTCTTACCTTCCTGCTTCGTTGCCTTGGACAACTCAAGGAGCAAAGAATGCTACTTGAAGGGACCGGCAGGGGACATGCTACTTTCGTGTGTCCCCACTCCGTCGTCTTTTTGCTGAGGCTAATGTAGGCTGTGGTCCGTGGATGGATGGGTAGATAGGGGAGAGAGCTTACAGGTTCTGTCTTTGAATCCCCCGTGCTTGGGATCCAGGCCAGGGCTTGTATTCATGGTAAACATTCCATTGAAGAGCCACACTTCACCTTTCAAATCCTTGGTCATAGCCTTCATAGTATCTATGGTAAATTAATATATTGGCAGTTTCATTTCTTTTTCTTTCCTTTTTGACATTAATTTGGTGAAATCTGACACCCCCCACCCCCAAGAAAATAATCTGCTTTTACGAGGACTTGTTAGGATTTGATAAATGACTTTGCCGTAATCGTGCATTCTAGCAGATGGCCTTGATAGCTTCCATGAAGATGGGACTCAGTATGAAACCTGCACGGCGTTATGTTACATGGACATAAAGATGCAGGTCTTTCCTGCTGTGAAAAGCTCCACTTAGCCGTGTCAGATCTGCGGAGATTGTGCTGTCTACTTTTTCTTCTAAATTTTTCCCCATCCTTGGGAGAGTTTGTTCCTGCTACCCCCCTCTATGTCTGACTGGTCATCGTTCTCACTGGAGGAACTAGAAGTGTGTGACTATCACCAGAGCCACAGTATACCTGTTGGGATCTGTAGAATTATCGTCATTGGAGCCAAAGGCATGGGCTTTCTAAACTACTATATGCGTTTAATCAGTTAGTATACTTAAGTACATTTGAAAGTCGTGTTTTTCTGAGCTATTTCATGGTCTGCCTTCCATTCCCCCAGTCATATTGATGAGTGGATAGGGCTTGAGGGTGGGTGACGGGAGTCCTCTGAGGTGAACACCTCAGGCAAGCTGGTTTTGGTTGTCGTCTGTTGGCAACTGCTAGCCATTCTTGGCCCAGAAATAAGCCCAGAAACACTTGTTGGCTTTGATTGAATTGAGGGAAGAGAACATTTGACCTCATTGATTTAGTCATTTTGGAAGTTGGTTTTATTTATTGGCCCCTTTATTTACTTCTGTTTGCTGGATATTTTCTGCCCACTTGTGATAAGGTCCAGTAGTGATTAGTTCACTCCCACCACTTGCCTCTGTGGCTTAGACTGTGGCCCAGCAGCAGATAACATCATCTGGATCCCGGGGGTTCCTGATCCTCGGAGCTGCTACTGCTTTACAAACGCCTGGGTGCACCCTGAGTTAGCTCACATATCTTTTCTTTCCTCAAAACTAATGACAAAAAAATGAGTTTTATAATTATTCAAAGCTTATCCTTAATATTAATTGTCATAATATATCGACATAATGTTTCTATAATAATATATTATATATTATAAATTATATAAATATGTAAATAATAATATATAATAATAATTTAATAATAATAGTAAGTTTATTATTAGGAAATCTGAAATGAGCAGCTTCCCTCTGTTATTCTTCAGTTAGAAAATTAATTCTTGGAGCTGGAAAGATGGCTCAGTGGTTAAGAGCACTGACTGCTCTTCTAGAGGCCCTGAGTTCAATTCCCAGCAGCCACATGGTGGCTCACAACCATCTGTAATGGGATCGGGTGCCCTGTTCTGGTGTGTCTGAAGACAGTTACAGTGTACTCAGATACATAACATAAATCTTTAAAAAAAAGAAAAAGAAAGAAAAGTTAATTCTTATGTCTTTGCTTTTCAAATACAGTCCTGATATAGAAGCCTGTGATTACTTTTCTCCTTTCCCCTTCCTTCTGACAGGATCTTATCGTGTAGCCCAGGCTGGCCTAGAGCTTATGTGTAGCCCTGGCTTCAAGCACACATCAGTTCTGTCTCAGCCCACAGAGACACCACTCAGCTAAGATAGATTGGCCTGCCCACCCACTCACCCACCTCCTTCCAAACACTTTTCAAATGTCCTATTAATTATTAATTTCTCGAGTTTCTTGTAGCTGGTGACTCACGGTCACGAACTGATTCTATTCATAGCATAGGCAGCACTGAGCAGTTACACCGTAGATTCACTGGGAAGAAAACAAAACCAAAAGAAGAGACCCAGATGAGCATGGCTAAGAACTAGTCAAACAGGATCCACCCTTATACCCAGGACTAGTCATGTTCTTTTTCCCTTTTTCGTTTAGTGTGCATGCATGTGTGTCTGTGTGCCTATGTTTTGTGTGTGCATGTGTCTGTGCATGTGCATGTGTCTCTGTGTGTGTGTGTGTTTCCTCTCTGTCAGCTCCCAGCCTGGCTTTGTACTTTCCCTCATTTGTTGGGCTTCTACCCCTGAATTTTGTCCGACCATCTTACTTATTGGTCTCTAGGCCTCTGAGCGCTGTCTCCCCCAACCCCTTCCTGTCATAATTGATTATGTGCTCTTTCTTACTCAGTGAGTTGTTCTTTACTTAAGTTCACGAAGTCACAGATAACAGCTAAAAAATTAAGAACAAAGACCTGCCAGAAAGGTGCTGTCCAGCATTAAGAGGCCTTCCTAATAGTGAAGTAAACAGAATGTTCTTTCTTAAAGCCAAAGGACTTCACAGCTAAACCTAACTTGTGTGTAAATGCCCTAGAACCAAACCTTTCACGTTTTGAACCGAGTGATTCTCCCTGTGATTATTGACTGTCTTCTCTTCTGAATCCCTAGTGGTGGGATATAAAACCATGAACCCTTAGGGTGACTTAATTAATATTGCAAATGTTTTTAAATACGAGTCTTTAATGGGTAGAAAATAAAATACTACAATATTGAAAAAAATTAAAGAAAATTATAATACAGAATTAGCCAGGTCGAGTGATTGGCCAGTGGGGAGAAAGTAGTTGTCCCTCTATTTGTGATAAAGGGTTTCTTTCTCTACATGAATGTCATTTACAAGGGTTGCATTTAAAGAAACTGTGCTTTTGGCACCACTTCGCCCTGTGCATGTGTAGCCTGAAGCCTGCTCTGTGATGTTGGCTGAGGGGGACTGCTCTAGAGGTAAAGATACTGAAATTTCTCTCTTTGGTGAGGGGGTAGCCATGGCTGCAAAAACTGATTAAGCACACACGATTCAGCTTGCCTGTCTTTGGGACTCCTGAGCACCTGGTAGCAAAGAGGTTTAACCTAGTTTCCTACATTAGAAGGAGAGGGCAGGAAGGCCCAGGAGCAAGCCCAGCAAGGGCCAGGAGCAAGCCCAGCACGAGCTGGGTCCGGGTGGCCTTCGGCATACTTAGTCAGGGACGGTACTCAATCCTTCCATGTCGGGTAACCTCATAACTGGTTTTCTTTGTTCCTAGTAATGGAAATTGACATAGTCTAGCATAAGCAAAGAGGGCTGCAGGGCTTGGGGCTTGGTTGCTTGGTTTTTTTTGTTTGTTTTCTTTTTTTGTTTTTTTTTAATTTCTGCTATTTTCTGTTTAATTTCACTTTATTCTCTCATCTAGTCCGTCCCTACCACAGTTCCCCTCCTCCTCTTCTCTTAGTCCGTCCTTATTTACTCCGCCTTTCCCTTCAGAAAAAGGCAGGCCTTCCAGGGCTATCAACCAAACGCTGGCACATCAAGAAGGAAGACGAGGCACCTCCACAGCCCAGTAGGAGAAAAAGGGTCTCAAAAGCTGGCAGAAGTGTCAGACACAGCCCCACTCCCTCTGTTAGGCGTGGCATAAAAACAAGCGATACATCTGTAACATATGCAGAGGGCCTAGGTTAGACCCATGCAGGCTCCCTGAATTTCAGTGCAGTCTCTGTGATCCCCCATGAGCTTACATGGAAGGTTCTTTACCCCCTGACCCATCTCCCCAAGCCAAAAATAAAATATTTTAGAATATGATCTCTGTAAGAGAAAATTAATAACAGGGTCCCTGGTGGTGGGAATCCTGCAAACCCAATGTCTGCACTGCAGCTGGAGTTGGGGGCCATTTGTTCGTTATGTGGGATTTGTTTTGTTTCTGTCTGAGACAGTCTCACTACTCAATCCAAGCACGGCTAAAAGACTTGCAGTCCTTCTGCTGTCGCTCCTCAGTTGCTGGGATTATAGACATTGATTGCATCATGCTTAGAAGCTGTCTGCAATGGACAGATGGTTTGAGTGTGAACCTCAATTTCATGGTTTTGTAAGGTGGGCAGGTTATCAGAGTTCATTTTGCTTCCTGTTCTTCAGCTTTAAAGATAACTATTTTTTTAAGATTTATTTCGGCCAGGCAGTGGTGGTGCACACCTTTAATCTCAGCACTCGGGAGGCAGAGGCAGGCGAATTTCTGAGTTCCAGGCCAGCCTGGTCTACAGAGTGAGTTCCAGGATAGCCAGGGCTACACAGAGAAACCCTGTCTCGAAAAACCAAAAAAAAAAAAAAAAGATTTATTTTGATTATGTATCAGCATTTTGCCCGCCTTGTGTGCATGGTGCCTGCAGAAGCCAGAAGAGAGCACCTCCCCTGGACTCGAGTTATGGATGGTTCTAAGCTGCCATGTGGGTGCTAGGAACTAAACCTAGGTTGTCTACAAGAGTAGCAGTGAAGACTGAAGTTTAGGTCCCAGCACCCATGATGCGTGGTTCATAGCCACCTGAAACTCAGGCTTCAAAGGATCTGATGCTCTCTTCTGGCCTTTGAAGCAACCACATGCGTGTGTTCATACACACAGACAGACGGATAGCCAGTTACATACACAGATGTGAATCAAAATAAGTACTTAAAAATCCTGGTGATCTACAGAGCTTTCCAACTTGCTAATAAGAAACTCTGTGCCCATTAAATGATAACTTCATCTTCCTTTCCCTAAAGGCTGGCAGCCATCTGTAAACTGGTGTGTTACAGTGTTAAGATCTCGAAAACTGTTAGCCGTGGTCCGAGTAGATCAGCATCAAGTAAACCCGAGTCCACAGTCCAAATTTGGTCATAGCATGTTTGGGTTAGGGTCCTTGAACTTGACAGGGTTTTGTATTGGTAAAACATAATAGGAAAGAGGGGGCATGTCCTCGAAGCCCGGTCCTAGATCTAATCTTTTAAAATATCGAGGTTCTTTACGAATTTGATTGAAAAGCACAAACGGGGCGTCTACATCTCCCCTGCATATTCTGAGAATGTTCGGTGAAGAGCTTCTAAGACGTAATTGCTCAGTTGGGTCGTGTTGCCTCCAGTGGGGTGGAAACTGATTCTTGGATGACTCTTAGATACTTTGTTTGCAGACTCCCAGTGGACTGTACATAAATAATGTCTCCGGTATTAAAATTTACTGGGTGAAGAAGTTGGGGGAAAGGGGCTAATTAGGGTCATTAGGGGTGTGATATTGGAAAAATGTTGGAAACTCATGGTCCCAGAGTGAATTCAGGAGACGAAGCATGGCTTATTGTGACTATGGTAAGTCACGGCCCGTTAGGCTCTTCTGTTTGTTGCTCTTATACAAATGGAGGAAACATCTGATCTACTTCACTGACTTGCTCAGACTGGAAATTGCTTTTATTGTGAACTCTGCTGCACTGGAAAGTTCTGATCTATTGATCCATTTCATAGTTTGTCAAGGGCTGCTGAGATGGTTCAGCAAACCAAGCAGCTCAAGCCTGGTGACCTGGGCTGGGTTGTCCTTTGACCTTCACATGTGTACCAGGTGTGTTCCCTCAATAGTATCAACTCTCCCTTCTCTTCTTTACTTTAATCTTTGTTGTTTGTTTGTTTGTTTTTTTGGAGACAGGGTTTCTCTGTGTAGCCCTGGCTGTCCTGGAACTCACTCTGTAGACCAGGCTGGCCTCGAACTCAGAAATCCGCCTGTCTCTGCCTCCCAAGTGCTGGGATTAAAGGTGTGCGCCACCACTGCCCTGCCTTTTCTTTAATCTTAATGATTATATATATATATATATATATATATATATATATATATATATATATATATGTGTGTTGTGTGTGTTGTGTGTGTGTGTGTGTGTGTGTGTGCGCATGACATGTGTGCTGCACCCTTGGAAGTTAGGACAGGTATTGGAACCTCTGAGACTGGAGTTAAAGATGGTTGTGAGCCACCAGGTGGATGCTGGGAAGTGAACCCAAGTCTTTTGAAAGTGCTCTTAGCTGCTGAGCCGGCTCTCCAGCTCCTTTGTTTCTTACATATTGCCATGTAAGCCCAGGCTGGCCTCCAAGGTGGGATCCTCCTGCCTCAGCTTTCCTAAGTCTGGGGTTACATATATAATATTGGCTGATTTTTTTCTTCTTTTATTCAATAAAATGAGTTTAGGTCTGAGGATATAAAGAACTTTTAAAAAGCACACGTACATTATCATTTTGCCTAATAGTGTCAGGTTTAGAACATAGAAATTTCATAGCAGGTTGCTGTTAGGATTCTTGGGGCCTGTGTCTAATACATCTTTGTATACCCACAGAACAGGATCCTGGGACTGGTCATACTCCCATTGCCTGTCTGTATCCTGTCATCCTCTATCTGCCCAAAGGGTAAAGCGAAACTAGGGCGAATAGGTTCCGTGGGTCTCAAGTCCGGCCAGGAGAGCCAGAAGTGTTACTTTTCTTTGAAGAGAAGGGAGGAAGTTTGGGCGTCCTGCGCAGGGCAGGTAGACCGCACCAGGGGCAGGGGCGTGAGTGCTTTGGGAGAGAGAACTCTTGTGAAATAACTTGAGTGCTCTATTCCTTGTGGACATCGAGGAGTGGGGTGGGATTCAGGGGTAGATGTTTCCTGTTGACTCGGTTTAAGATGACAGTGATGGTGTTTGCATGGGGAAGGACTCCGGGTGTTTTCCCTACGTGACTGACTGTCATGTTCCTCTCAGTGGGGTGTCATGGTTCCAGAGGAGGTACAGAAATGGATAGGGAGTGGCTCAACCCCTGCTGATCACAAGTCCCGGAGCCTCCTGGGGTCTGAGCTCTCTCAACCGTACCAGTTCTTCTGTCTGGTGACATGGTCCAATTGCCCCACGGTACCCCAGTGTTCCTACTGGCAGGCTTTTCTCTGCCCCAGAGTGCTCACGCTTACATGTTCTGTAGCTGCAGCTCCCTCAGCTGTGGCCATGATACATGGCTGCGCCTTAAATCTAACTACATGACACCTTTCATTGCTACCTTTTTGTCTATAAACTGTCCTAGTTTGCCTTTGACATCTTTTTATTAAAGAATTATTTATGTATATGAGTGTTCTATTTGCATATACATCTGCATGCTAGAAGAGGGCATCAGATCCCATCACAGATGATTGTGAGCCACCATGTGGTTGCTGGGAATTGAACTCAGGACCTCTGGAAGAGCAGTCCTTGCTCTCAACCACTGAGCCATCTCTCCAGCCCCTTACTATGACATTGTAATGGAAGTAAATTTGTACTAAAATTGTAACTATAAATTGAGAAAGCCTGTAACTTGATAGCACCAGGCTATAGTCAGGTGGCTAACCACAAACATATAGCTTCTTCATATGCATGGCCTGAGATCATGTTAGGAAAATAGTACTGGAAGACTTTTGGGTAAAAATCTAAAGTAGATGCTGTCTGGTAACTGAGCTACAAGGCCAGGGATTTCTACCTGCCAGCCCCAATCTGGAGTTGAATGTACTTGATGGCAGCTCTGTGGAGACCCTTACCCTGTCTTTTGTTTGACATTCTAATCATTGTATGGACAGTCATGGTCTTAGTTTGGGTTTTATTGCTGTGATGAGACACCAAGACCATGGCAACTTTTATTAAGAAAAATATTTAATTGAGGTTAGCTTACACTTGAGAGGTTTAGCCCCTTATTGTCACGGCAGGAAGCATGACAGCAGGCAGCGAGACATGGTGCCGGAGAGGTAGCTGAGAGTTTTACATTTGGATCTGCAGGCAGCAGGAAGAGACATAGCCACTGGGCCTGGCTTGAGCTTCTGAAACCTCAAAGTGAGCCCCCTCCCCCCATGACATACTTCCTCCAGCAAGGCCACATCAGACCTCCCAATAGTCCACTCCCTATGAGCCTATGGGGGTCACTCAATCACACAGATGTTATCAGACAAGACGAGGGTAACCATGACCATTAATTCCTGATGATGGAATAAACGTACTAGGGCTAACTTTTGGGGAGGCGGGGTACAGGGTCTTATGTCAACAGGTTGGTCTTGAACCCTCGCTACGTAGATGAGGATGATCTTGAACTTCTGATTGTCTGCTTCCACTTGCATGCTTAGCAATCATTCTGCCACTTTTAATGACTACCTTGTAAATGCATACCTATGTAGAATGGAACATCTTCTCAAGACCTATGAAAGTTAGGGTGAGAGTACTGGAGCGCCCCCTATAAATGTATGCAGGCTTATTAAACATGGTAAGGTAGAAAAAGTGCCGACCAGAGGTCAGTTCTGAGCCATAGGGGTCAGAAAGACTTCCTTAAAGGCCCTCTGAGCTAGTCAGTGTGGGAGAGAAAAGCATACATTCTGGAGTTGTGAAAACCAGCGCTCACGATGAGCTGTGATCTGGAACTGAAATCCCTGTACTGTGGTTTTCTTTTGTTGGTACTCTTCTTTTACAGTATTAAGTAGTTCTAATTCAGTTGTTCCTGACACCCGGAAGGTGTTTTTAGCAGTTCCTCTACCCCAACCCCAAAAGAAGGGCTTGTTTTACTCTGCTGAATCAGGGATTAAATATACCACGGTCTCAGAGCAGTGCATGTATTTATGGTTATGAGAACGATGCCTTCCATTTGAATCAAGGTGCACATGACTCTTTGTTATTTTAAAAATGCGTATGCCTATGTGTATGTTCCTGGGTGTGCACCATGTGATTGCAGTGCCAGCAGAGGGCAGAAGAGGGCAGCAGATCCCCTGGAGCACTGTATAGTAACAGGTGGTTGAGCTGCCACGTGGGTGCTGGGAACTGATTCTGGGTTCTTATAAGAACAAGATGTGCTCATAAATGCTGAGTCGTTTTTCTAGTTCTCTGATTCTTTTTAAAGGAATATATAGATTCTGCTAAATTCTAAACAAAACCAAAAACACAAGGTAATTCATTTCTCAGACATACTGTGAGCTCCTACAACATGATCCTAGAGCCTTAGTGGAGTTATCCCTGGGATTCTTAATGCTTTAACCCACTGGCCTCATTTTGCAAACAAAAAGCAAACACATATGTGCGCACACACATAGCCTATGATCCTACTTTTGAGAACAGAATGAAAACAATCTTACAAACTTGTGAGATGCTTAAAATACTTTGTTTTGCTCTTCAGTGACCAAACAGCTTTTCTCACAAGACCTGGTGCTTGCAGTCACAAATAGAGGCATGAATTCATGCCTGTGGCTGTTTCTCTGTAGGCGCGTTCCCCAAAGGTCCCCTGCTGGGAGCTGGTTACTGTCTAAGGTCTATTGTAATCTTTTACCCTCCCAAGGGCCAAACTTTTAAGATATGCTAGAGGGTATTTCACGGGAAGGGCTTGCGGGAAGGGCTTGCGTGTTTGCTGGTATTTTCCCCCAGGAGGGGACTTTCTCAGCATTTTAAAGACGGATAATTAGATTCTCTTCCCCCAGCTCCCCAGACACTGCTTACATCGTCCATCACATTTTTAGTTTAGTTTGCTGAGAGAAGGCCTAAAGGAGGTGGGTACTTTGTGTTTGTCTACTCCTGTATTTGCTTTTATTTTTCATAACAAATCTGTGAGTTATACAAAGAAACTCAGAATAGCTGGATTTAACTATTTATTGTATTTATTTACTGTGTGTGCGTGTGCATGTATATTTGTGTTTCTCTGTGTGCCACAGCTCCTTTAAAAGTCAGGAAAAGTTAGGGGAATTTGTTCTCTCCTGCCCACCATGGGGTTGGACTTGGATCATCAACTTTGGCCTGTTTTTTCCCCTGTAATGATGAGTAGTTGTACACCAGCCCTCCATTTGATCCCTTAGGCTGTTAATAGCAAGGGTATGTGTGTGGGTGTGTGTGTGTGTGTGCGCCTGCGCGCGTAGAAAATACCCACAGACTCAAAACAAATTCTTATATTTGAGATCTCAAATGCATATTTATCACCTGTATTCAATTAATTCTCCTGAGAATTTCTAACTTGATTACCTAAAACTGCCTTTAAATGTAGATAAGGGCTTTGGGGAATGTGGTACAGTCAATAAAGTGCCTGTCTTCCAAGCACAAAGACCTGAATTTAATCTCCAGAACCTGTATAAAATTGCTGGGCACAGTAGCATGCACTTGTAATCCCAGCATTGGGGAGGTCGAGACAGAGGATCCCTGGAGGCTGCTGGCTGGCCAGGCTAGCCTAGTTAGTGAGTTCAGGCCAGCATGAGATCCTACCTCAAAGGAGGTGGGCATTGTTCCTGGGGAGGACACTGAAGGTTGTCAGCTGGCCTCCATGTGTATGCAGCAGACATTCAGAGCATTTTAAGTATTTGGAGCTGGAGAGATGGCTCAGTGGTTAAGGGTACTTGTTGCTCTTGCAGAAGGCCTAGGTTAGTGCTCCCAGCATCCACCTGACAGCTCAAAGCTGTTTGTAATTCCAGTTCTAGGGGATCTGACTCCCTTTGCTGACCTCCAAGGGCACCAGGCATGCATGTGGGACACATACGTACATGCAGCTGAAAACTCACACATATTCAATAAGTCTAAACGTTTTATTAAAAAATTAAGAAAAAGATTCATGATAGAGATCCATAGCATATTTAATTTTGAAATGTCCATGGTTTGTCAATTTTAAAAAACTACTTATTTTTACTTTATGTGCATTGGTGTTTTGCCTGGATGTATGTCTGTGAGGATGTCAGACCTTGGAGTTACAGTTGTGGGCTGTCATGTGGGTGCTGGGGATTGAGCCTAGGTTCTCTGGAAGAGCAGTCAGTGCTTTTAACTGCTGAGCCTTCTCCCCAGGCCCCACCAGAGGCAGTTTTGCTCTTTGCAGTCATTTACTTGTGTGTGTGTCCATGTGTACACATACACATGTGGAGATCAAAGAACAACTTGGGGAAGTTGATTTGCATCTTCTACCACGTGGATCTCAGAAATCAATTCAGGTCTTTAGGCCCAGAGACAAGAACATTTACCTGCTGAGCCATTTCGCTGGTTCTAACTTGCTTTTGGTAGCCTTGCCCTGGTTGTATTTTCTGTACCCAAATACATTTGGAATAAACCAAATAGCTGCTTTATTTACTGTCATGCAGGATTCATGAAGCATTACTTTTCTTTCTTTCTTTTTTTGTTTGTTTGTTTGTTTTTTGGGGGTTTTTTGTTTGTTTGTTTTTCGAGACAGGGTTTCTCTGTGTAGCCCTGGCTGTCCTGGAACTCACTCTGTAGACTAGGCTGGCCTCGAACTCAGAAAGCCGCCTGCCTCTGCCTCCCGAGTGCTGGGATTAAAGGCGTGCGCCATCACTGCCCGGCTGAAGCATTACTTTTCAGTGTGTCAGTAAATAGATGGGTAAAACCACACACCTTTCATTGTGGAGTTGGTTCTCTCCTCCTTCCTTCCTTCCTTCCTTCTCGCTCCCTCCCCTCCCCCCCCCCCCCCCCCCCCCCCCCCCGTTTTTTCTTCACAGGATTTCTCTGTGTAGCCCTGGCTGTCCTGCAACTGACTCTGTAGACCAGGCTGGCATCAAATTCACAGAGGTCTACCTGCCTCTGCCTCCCGAGTACTGGCGTGTCCCTTTCTCCTTTTATTTGGGTTCTGAGGATGGAACCAAGGCTGCCAGGTTTGTCCTGAAAGCCCCTTCCCTCCGCCCCCAGCTCCCTGCTTCCTAGAAGAGTCTAACAACATACTTGAATCATAATTAATACACAGGTTACCTTACGCTGTTCCCAAGCTTTGCAGTCTGGTGGGTCTCTTGTAAATTTTTAGCTCTTTTTTTTTTTTTTTGGAGGTGTGTGTGTCAAGTCGTACTGTGTAGTCCAAGCTGGCCTCCTACTTTGACCTTTCAAGCCAAGAACTGATGGTGCTTGTCTGTTACTTAAACTCCTTTCGGGCTTCTTTGCTTTTAAGTTCCGAGAAGTCTGTCAGGTTTTTACAAAAGCCCTTGTTGTCGTGTTATGTAAGAATACACCTGTAGAAACTTCTCATCATGTGCATTTGCTGGCTGGATAACCCCTCCCATGTAGCTCTGACGTGAGTCTGCCACTCACTGGTCAGGCAGGCTCCACAGTCAGGCATTTATCCTCCTGTCAGTTTCCTTGGAGCGAAAGCCTGCAGGCATGTAACTCAAGAAGCAAAGGAAACACTGTAACATTTAAAATGCGGTGCAGGTGGACCCGGCTGCTCTCCTTACAGTCTGGTGAACCTGCCCCTTTGATTTTGCCTATCATGACAAAGCCTGTTTTCCTAGGTCCCCGTGAATCCCCAGGTAAGATCCATGAAGCTGGGTTCCCCCAGCCAGTCTTCTTCCTAACTGTGTGGTGTCCTCTGGTAGACAGGAGTAGAAGCTACACACCCACAATCTCCCTTCTGATGAGACAGCATTGTCGATGAATGAGTCTAAGAGGGGGACCGTCAGAAGCGGTATACATGGATGGACCTAGCACAAATCACTAGGGCTGAACTTACAGAGGGAAGAATGTGGCAGCCACCATTGAAGGCATCTGGCACTTGGTTGGAAAGAAAGTCTGAGAAAGTAGTTCATTCACTCTCTCACTCACTCACTCTCTCACTCACTCACAGTTTGGTCATTGTTTGCTAGGCTGTAAGCATGGTGGAGACTTGAGCTTCTTGGTTCATGTAGTTTTCCTGGCTCAAAATAAACGATTTCTGTTATTTTGGTGTGGCAGGGTCTTACCACGTAGAACAGGCTGGCCTGGAACTCACAGAGACCTACCTGCTCCACCCCTGGAGTGCTGGGTTTAAAAGCACGTGCCACCATGCTGGGCTTATTACTTATCTCTTGAGACCTGTCTTTGTCTTTGTACACAGAGAACAGGAGAATAAATAATGAAACGGTTGCTTTAACACCAAGTGTCCTCGGTTGCTCACTTGGCTTCAGTCATTAAAAGTTCACGTTTCATAACTTTGTGAGTTTAAAAGCTTTAAATAAAAAAGGGGCTTATTGATCTGGGAGAAGCCTCAGAGTGAGTGTGGCCTTCTACCACTAGAGGGCAGCGCGGCCTTGGTCACATGATCTGAACCTGTCCATTGCTGTGCTGGAAGCTTCCTTAACTTCTCCAGTTCCTGTATTCCCTTCCTAGGGGATCACTATCTGCACGCACTTAAAATACAGTGAGAACAAATGTATTTAGTATTAAATGGCCTCTTGAAATAACTAAATTGTTAGCTTTCTAAAAGGGTTTAATGCGCACCATTTGTTCCCATTGTCTTGTTTTTGTTCTAACTTATTGAGTCCTGAAGGAAGCTTCCATGCCAGGGCTCGAGGATCTCCCCTCCCCCCACACCCCTCCAGGTTTGTGCCTCAGAACACCCCTCCCTGCATATTTATGTCTGGGGAATCTTCTTACTGGTTTCTTGTAGGCCTGTGGGGATCTGTAACCGCAGCATTCTCTTGGGAAAGGTATGGGGTTAAGTACATGTTTATACCATTTTGATGCCCCCAAGCATATAAACACCCACTTGTTTCCTGTACTTTGCAGGTGAGTAGAGAGATGTGTTTCTCTCAAGAAATAATACTTTCCCGCTTTCCCACGAAGGCATGGGTATCCTTTAAGGGGTAGGGATCTGATTTTGTCTGCATTTCACATCTTTAATGTATAAATTCCTGGATGTGGCATTTACTGTGTTGAAGAGTATAACCATAAAGGGACTTGCTAATTACTCCCAAATCGATTTCCCCAAGGAGTGTAGGAAAACGTTTTTGCCCTAACATACATATATTCCAGGATTACACTTCCCATTTCATCGGCTTTATCTTCATGGCATTTTGTAAATTACAAACATTTTTCTAAGTGCATTCCTAGTCGGCGAAGTGTGTTGTGAAATGGCTCGGTGGCCAGGTAACTGGTTCAAATGTATGTTCTTTATTCCTCTGTTGGAAAGGTGTGAGGCACATGTATATGGTAAAGCCCCAAGAAGCATGGCAAGAAGGAGGTCTGTTTAGCTCGTAGTCTACAACAGTTGGCTTAATCACAGGGTCCGTTGTAAAGGTGGCAGCTGGTACTAGCTGGTGGAAACAGGACTGTGGTTTGCAAGGTGATGGTGGGAAGAGGTACTGGAAGTCTTTGAAAGTTTCTTAGGGCTGGTGAAATGGCTCAGCAGGTAAAGGTGCTTGCTGCCAAGCCTGACCATAACATGGTGGAGTGAGGACCAGCTCCTACCAGCTGCCCTCTGACCCCACACTCATGTTCCCATCTCCGTTTGAATAAATGATTGTAATAAAACATCATCAAGTATCATAAAAGTTTCTTCTGGAGTTTGTGATCATGTTTACAGAGCAAGGGACCTGGAGTAGTGAGATTACATAGAAAAGTGTGAAGAAACAGATAGGCAAAGCCCAGGCTTTGTTTCTAGGAACTGGTCAGAAGTAATCTGCCATCAGCCAGGGTACCACTGAGCCCACAGTGCTGTCTACTCTGCAGGAAATGGGGTGGGAGTCTGCTCTCCACCCATTTTAGGAAGAATGAAGTTTATACTGTGTCGAACTATCCAATATGTAGAGAATGTTTACAATACTTCAGGCAGTCACACCTGGAAGACATCCCGGAGGAAAACTGTGCAATGGGAACACTTCAGAGCATAGGCAAGGAAATGGGTGCATTCCTGTCTTGCTGTTCACCGGGGCTGCGACCTTGAACAAATTCAACACCAAACTTCTCTGTCCAATGTCTAAGAAGATCCTACATATGGTTCACATTGACTCATCTTTCAGACTTGGAGTAAGGAGAAAATAAAAGCAATAAATCGGAACATAGCAAAACACCTATGAAGTATGACAAGATGAAAAGATTTAGCTTACATGTTTATATTTAGGTTACATTCATTTATTTGGGGTGTGTGTTTATGTATGTATACATGTACAAGTGGAGGTCTGAGGATAATTTATCAAAGTTGCTTCTCCCCTCCCACCACGGGAATCCTGGGCATTGAACTCAGGTCATCAGGCTTGGTGGCAAGTGCCCTTACTGAAGTAGCCCTGATGCCAGCCCTTTCAAACATGTTTTTTTTTCCTTTAAGTTAAAATCATTCTTGGGGTGGCACAGTATCTCAGGGCCAAGCCTGATATTCAGTCCTAGGGCCAGGGAACAGAATCCTGCAGTTTGCTGCTTGACTTTCATACGTGTATACATAACCAATAAACACACCAACCAATGAAAGTTTAAAAATTAAAAGCTCTTCCGAGCTTGCTGAATATTAAAACAAAACAAAACCCTGAGACAAAGACAGACAGCTGGCTGGTTGAGTCTGGTCTCCCAGCCGTTTTTGCCGACACGTTCTGCACTGGTACACTTAAAGTACTTAAAGACTGAATATAGTAGCATATGCCTGTAATCTCCGAATTTCAGTCTGGTGGTGAAATATAGTAAGACCCTTCTGTAAAACACAATATAAACACAAGAGAAAACACAAGAAAGGGCAGAGGGAGGAGTGTGCAGTTGTTTGAATCGATTTTAATTTAGTGGTAAATAATTTGGGATGTTATTAAATTATACTACCTGTGGGGAAAAGGAGCCTCTCAGGACCCTGCTGTTTGGAAACAAGTGTAGCCACTGTGGAAATCAGTGTTGGAAACAAGTGTAGCCACTGTGGAAATCAGTGTGGAAGTTCCTCAAGAAACGCCGAAAATAGAACCGAATGACTCAGCTGAACCACGTTTGCACTTAGACTGGGAGGAATCTAAGTCAGTGTGCCAAAGAGATAGCAGCACAGCACATAGTAGCCAAGAGGTGGATGCCGTCAGCAGGTGAATGGACTTAAAGCTTTGGCAAATATGCTCAGTGGATTCGCACAGCATGTATGCACAAAGTACCATTCAGCTGTAATGAGGAGTGAAAGGCCACACAGCAGGGCCGTGGTGGAGCAGGAGAGCATGTTAAGTGAAACACCCCGGGCTCGGAAAGACAAAGGCCAGGTGTCCTCTCTCCTGTGTCTGCTCTAGACTGTAAATATATAAAGGTCATGGAAGGGGGTGTGTGTGAGGGTAGAGAAGAGAGGGGAGAGTGAGGGCCAAAGGGGGGAGAGAGAGTGTGTGTGTGAGAGAGAGAGAGTGTGTGTGTGTGTGTGTGAGGGGAGAAGAGAGAGAGAGTATGTGTGGGGGGGGGAGGGAAAGAGAGAGTGTTTGTGAGAGAGGGGGAGGGGAAGAGGGGGAGAGAGATCTGAGAGCCAGAGTGAACTGTTTGGGACAGGAGGAACCATCAGCAGATAAAGGGAGAGAACAGTGGCCAAGCAGATCAGAACAGCCCACAGATGCATGATTTTGATCTTTATTGGTATTTAAATTGCACTTGAGAAGAGCGTCCTTTTGAAAGTAGCTGACGGGTGGCCCCATCGAAGCAGTCAACAGTTGTGGACAATAAGCTTGTTACCCAGCTATTAGCTCCTTAGAAACTGAACATTTTCTCCATGTTGTGTGCCTTTGGTTTGGGGGAAGAAGTGGGCAGGCAGAACTGAAGCCTTGTATTGTATGGTTTGTGTATCTGTACCTATGACGGTTGGTTGCTCCTCCTTACAGCAAGCCTGTGGAATAGTCTGTATTTAGGCTTACAGTGACACTTTTCCTGATGGACAGGAACTTCACCCTAGAGAACTCAGTTGCCATTGTGTCCCTTTGTCTGTCTAGAAAACCAGAACCAGCAGGTCCTCTCTGTTCTTTGGTTCCACAGGACTTCTTTAGTCAACGAGCTTAAGCTAAGGGTGAAATCAGGGACTGGTGGTGAGCTTGTGGTTGAAGCCCTGACAGTGGGATGTGTCTGAGGAAGCATGGCTCGGCTTCCCCGGTCTCCCAGCACCTCTCCATGCGTTCTTGCTTTTGGATGTGTCTTGTTTTCTCCATGGGTACCTCTCCTTCAGGTACCCACAGTGAGGAGGGTATGGTGCATCATACATCAGCATCTAGCAGAGAGCACGAAGGGAAAACGGTCAGAGCCAGAGAAGGGAGGTGGCCTGCGAGCCTCGCTGCGCTCACACACCTCCGCTGACCTGTGCTCGCATGTCTACATGCTCTCACTGCTGCCATATAAACTACTGGTTCAAAGAACATATGTCTTGATTTTATTCTGTGTGTATCATTAAATATATAGCTAGGTGGGAGGGAAAAGGAGGGAAGCATGTGTATAGAACAGAAAATCAATGCTTTGGCAGCTTCGGGCCAAAAAAAGAAACTAAAACTTTTAAATGTGCTTTCTATTCTGAGACCGCCACAAGATGTTTTGTGCTGATGTTCATTCCTCGGTCATGGGAAGCGGTAGGAGGGGCTGAGCATTACGCTGCCTCTCAAAAAAATATTAATTTGGAATTGAGTTTAAAATTAGCAAGAGGAAGGAGGGGGAAGAAATAAATCACTGGACTCAGGTGATCTGGAAGCCAAATAGTAGACACCTCATGGTGCGAGAGGAGACATACACAGTGCCTACTGGAACAGCCACACAGTCTCAGGATTGGGCTAAGGCAATGAGAGCTGTCAAGTAGAACCCTCAGTGAGTTGTAGCCCAGGTCACCCCCTGTGCAGGCTGGGATCTGAGTCAGCATGGCTTGTGACTAATGGCTTGTCATAATGTCAGCTGCTTTATCGTAACACACAGGAGAGACAGTCACTACCTATTTTTAGGGATCTTCCTTCTGGGAATCATGGGGAGCGTGGTCTGCAGAAAACCACTTCCAGGCCTGTGTTGTGGATCTCCCAAGACAGACCCCTCCCCCTCCTGGCGAACTGCTGGGACTCTTGAGATCACACCCTCCATGCATCTGAGGTCTGAGTTGTTTAGGAGTTGCAGGTGTTTGTATACGTGAATGAAATAACCAGGTCCTAGCCATGAAGCGAGCAGCAGAAGATGCTGCTGATGTGAAAAGGTTGTCCCCTTTTCTGAAAGTCTACTTTGTACCTACGGTGTCCAGTAAGTCAGGTGCCGGAGCTGAGGCCCTGCTTAGTGGCCTCTCTTACACCCTGCATTGAGAGAAAACAGAAGGTGTGCCAAAATACCAGTGATGATATTTAAATGATTGAGCATTTTCCTGCTAATAACTTGTATATGTTACATTTTTCAGTCTGTTTCAATTGCTTGATCAATAGTTGGGTTTTTGTTGTTGTTGTTTTGTTTGTTTGTTTTAGAGACTGATGTCCTAGACTCATGAAGTGGGCAGGGCTCAAGGGAAGCAAGCAGGGTGTCCATAAGCCACTTGGAGTGGCTCAATGCATACAGCCTTAGCCTGTGTTTCTTCTTATTGCTTGAGCTCTGCCCCCTTTGGGATGATTCCAAACCCACCCACCTCCTGACTGCTTACTCATAGTCTTATTTAGAAGCACATGGTGGGAAGAACTTAGGGCAGTTACTTGTTGTACTAGATAGTTTTATGTGGCCCTCCTGGAGAGTCAAAGATGCACGGGTGTCTGGCCTGACACAATTGTGGTGTTTGTCAGACCTGTTTTGCTTATGATCTACATTTTAATCATTAGACTTTGAGTAAACTCTGCTCTCTGTCAGGTGGGCGGGTCTTCTGCATCCTCCCCAAAGGTGTTTGTGGTTTTGTTGGTTTGGGACAGAGTCTCAGGCTCAGATTTGAGCTCAAAGCCATGCATTGAACCAAGGATGCCCTTACCTCTGCCTCCTGAGAGCTGAGATGATCAGCACACACTGCTTAGATGGTGCTGGAGACCACACAAGGAGCTTTGGTGCATGGTCATAGGCAGGCATTCTTCCAGCTGACTCCACCCCTAGCCCCAGAAAGTTATTCTTTTTATAATAATAAAAGGTAGCCTCAGTGCTATCCTGGCCATTCTTGAACTCCTGAGCCTGAAGGATCCTCCACCTCAGCTTCTCATGTGGCTGGAATAACAGGCCTGGCCTCAACGACGTTTGTGGTAGTCCTCTAATCTTCCTGTATTAGTTACTCTCTTGTCACTGTGACGTGGGAGGAAAGGTTCAGTTTGAGAGTGTCAGGCCACCGCCGCCGCCGCCGCCGCCGCCGCCGCCGCCGCCGCCGGGAAGCTGCTTGGCAGGGTGGTCCTGTGACAGCGGGAAAGTGTGGTGGAGGTTGTTCACATCATGGTGTGCTGGACCCAGAGCCCTCCTTCTGAGGTTCCATAAGCCCTTAAGACAGCACCGCTGGCTGAGTACCGTGCATCCCAAGTGAGCCAGGGCCAGGGCCAGTTCCATAGCAGTCCCCAGCCTTACTGGTCTCTCTGTCCCATGATTCTCCCTTTTCCACCTCTCAGTTCTCCATTCTTCCGACCGGCTTTTACTTTCTTTAAGAATATTTCTCGGGCTGGAGAGATGGCTCAGTGGTTAAGAGCACTGACTGCTCTTCCAGAGGTCCTGAGTTCAATTCCCAGCAACCACGTGGAGGCTCACAACCATCTGTAATAAGATCTGATGCCCTCTTCTGGTGTGTCTGAAGACGCCAACAGTGTACTCATGTACATAAATAAGTACATGATTCTTTAAGGGAATAAAAGCAAAGAATTCTACCTGAGTGTGAGGGATTCTGCTGGGCTGAAAGAATGTCCGGAGAGAAAGGTGTGTGCTTAAATCTTAACTGGTTCCACAAACAGTGTGTGAGATCAAGTACGGAAACATCTGAAACAGGCTTGGCTTCGTGGCTCGGGCTTGGGCTCCCAGAACTCAGGAGGCTGAGACAGGGAGATTATGAGTTCAAGGCCAGCCTGGAATATATAGCAGGATTCTGTCTTAAAGGAAAACAAAGAATATCAATTTCCCACACCTTGAAATATAGGGAAAATGGAAATTATCAAAAGAAAGGGTAAATTAAGGTAGAACTCTGAAGAAAGAATTCTGCTGGGAATGTGTATGTAATAGCATGTGACATTGAAATGAATGTGTAACAGCAGCTAAGATGAGAGACCCGTCAGTCCTGGACTCCAGACTAAGAGCACAGTGGGGAGCACTTGGTAGGAAAGCTTGAGCTCTCATTGCCTATAGATAACCCTTGTGGCTTCTACATCACTGCTAGCACATGGGGCAGAACAGGGTGCAGGCCCCACACAGATCTGAACAACATGAGAGTAACAGCCAGGTAGAGATGTCCATCAAAGGCCTGAGGCAGGGCCATGCTGCTGATGGCGACTGGGTGGGTTACTCAATCTGTGAGTCATGACCCCTTTGGGAGATTGAGCCACCCTTTCATATCAGATATCCTGCATATCAGGTATTTATGATACATAACAGTAGCAAGATTGCAGTTATGAAGAAGTATTGAAAACAGTGTTACAGTTGGGGTCCCCACAACCTGAGGAACTGTATTGGAGGGTTATAGCCTTACAAGGTTGAAAAGACCACTGCTTTACAGGACATGGAAATGTAACAGTGCTGATGGCTGTTCAGCCTGGTGTTGCACTGAAAGCTGTCAAACTGTATCCCATCATAGATGATTTGTGCTGTGAGTTGTGTGTAAGTAAAGCTGTAATGTTAATTCTTGGAGATAATGTAGGTGTAAAAGATGGTAAAATTACATAGTAGCAGGACAAGGAACAGCTGAAATCTAGGACGCATTCTGCAGGTGGCATGGTGTCCAAGGGAGACCTTGCTTTCAGAAACAGCAGAAATGGAACCAAGATCTATCTGTCATCTGTCAATTCTATCTTTCTTTTTACAATCTTTTTTATTTTTTCACTTTATAATAAAATTTAATTGTTAGAAAGTTTTAGAGAAATGTTCCATATAACTGTACAAATCAATACAGTACTTCTAATGAACAGTTTACCAGCAAGTACCAAAGTATAAATTGTGCATAAAATTTTATCTAGTAAGCTTATTTCTAGGAATTTATGTTAACAAAAATATGCATGTACTGTGGGATATCTATCACAGTAATATATACAATGGTGAATTATGAGAAACACCAAAATTAAATACAAGATTAATTATGAAATTACTTGTAGACATTTCTATAATAATTAAAATGCTATTTTCTAGGCTAAAACTTTAGAAGCCAATATTATCATCATTTTATACTTTCACATTATAAATATGATTGAAATAAATTAAATCACTTTGTAAAAATATTTTGCAGTTGGAAATTATTTCTGACAGATCAACTCTTACAGTTTTATAGGCCATTCATTTTCTCCTTTGAAATGACAAAGAAAAGATGACTTCAGTCAAAACAGCACACAACCTAATCTCATAAATCACACGTTTAATGTTCCCTGTTTTCAGCAGACTTTGAAAACTTTACTACTGTCACATTCAACTAGAAATAAATTGACAACTCCCGACTAATTTCAGAGTAAATAAATAAATACTAGTCTTCTATGTGAATATAAAATTCAAATACCTCCAATTTTCTCCTTAGAAGATGTGTCAGCTTCACTCTGAGCAAAGAGCAGCTTGTTTCTAAGTTTCTTTTTCCATTGTGCTCATTAATTAACAAGCCATCAGAAGATTATGAGGTTGAAGTCAGTGGAGAAATTTGAACACTGATATATATAAAGGAGCCTCTTTCAGTTTTTTAATTAGTAGTATAGAGTGACTGAAAATATTTTGGGGGGCTGGAGAGATGATTCTGGGGTTCAGACTGTGTACTTCCAGAGAACCCTAGTTCAGTTCCCAGCACCCATGTTAGGAAGCTCACAACCACCTGTACCTCCAAGTGCCACCTTCTGGCTTCTGAGGGCAGTGCACTCATGTGCACAGACACACCCATAACACATTATTTTAAAAATGAAATAAACATCTTTAAAAATATCTCTTTTAATAAGACATATTAATAATGTCTTTAATAAGACTGACATATTTCTAAGTAAAATACTACAAAAAAATCTGGTTTACCTGTGGGAATGTTCTACTTCTTGACATTGCCGTCTGCAGAGTTCACATGTGAGGACTGTTCAGTCAAGTTACCAAACAAAAACAAAAAAACCTTGCAGTGTTTTAGTTACATTTATGGTTTGGTTGGGCCACCTTCATGGTTATCTGGGGTGGGTGTGCCTGTGTGGGTTGGGGCATATGTGATGTGAGATTGCCATAGGGTGATTAATTGTTAAAGCTGAGGCCATTGTACGATTTCTCTATTTTACATAATTTAGAAAAATTATCAGCACAGAAAGACTTACAGCCAGAGCTCTCGCCCCTGAGAAACGCTGCTATTTTCAGCCCTTATCTCATTGCTGACTTACTGATGGCTTCTGAGAGATTGGCAGCCCGGGTGTGGCCTCTGGGTTACATGTGTAAGTGTGAAATTCTAGTAAGGCCATCCACAGCTTTTCCAGCCCTGGCTTGTGGCCCAGGAGACTGCTGCATGGGATTACAGGAGGCTACTTCTCCGTAGAAGTCGGAGGGCAGGGGAGCCTTAGTTATCTCTTACGGGTGCTTTTGCCTATTATTGTTTCCTATCTCTCTGTTGTTGGTGTGCACTGGTTGATTTTTATCTGCTTGACTGGAAGAGAGCCCCCCACCCCCAACATAATGTTTTTATTGATTATTTGGGAATTACACATAGCACACTCTGATCACACTCACTTCCCAGTCCTCCCAGGTTCTACCCCAACCTTCATGACACCCCCACGCCCCCCCAAAAAGAAACCATAAGTCCAGTTTGTGCTGTGCATATATTCACTAGAACATGGTTGAATTCCAGTAGTCAACCCCTAAAGAAAACTGCACCCCCACCAGAAGCCATTAGCTATGGGGAGCTACACTAAAGCATCCCTATCACATTTTCTATGAGCTCTCTTCCATGGCTTCCTGTCTAGGCTGTTGCTTTGGTGGTGGTAGGGTATCACAGATGCTGGCATGAGAAACCATGTGTAACGCTGTGACCCGTGATCCCACTGGCAGTAAAGGGCAAGGCAGCTGCTTTTGTAGTCGAATCAATGCCTGCAGACTCTCGATCGATCAAGAAAGAGTCTGGAAAGAGGAAGTCTTAATTAAGGACTCAATTAAAGAATGCTTCTGTCAGACTGACCTGTGGGCAGCTCTGTAGGTCATTTCTAGTTTAATTGATGTGGGAGGGCGTTCCTCAGGGGGAGAGGGGTAGCACCCCTTCTTAGAAGGTGGGCCTGGGTTAGGGCGTTCCTCAGGGGGAGAGGGGTAGCACCCCTTCTTAGCAGGTGGGCCTGGGTTATATAATAAAGCAGGCAGAGTAAACCAGTAAGCAGCACTCCTCCATGGCTTCTGCTTTCAGTTCCTGTAGCTAGCTTCCCCCTTGAGTACCTGCCTGACCTTCCTCGGTGGTCGAATGTGACCAGTATGAATTGCGTATGAATCACCTTGCTTAATTCTCAAAGCAAACCCTATGAGACCAGCCTATCCTTGTTTTACAGAGAAGGAAACCAGAGTAGGCAAAGTCCGACATCTTTCCACATAACTGCTAGTGGTCACTCATAAGGTCTTAGTCTGAAGCCCATGATTTTCCTGGAATGTTGTCTATTTTTTGGTGTTTGAAAAGTGTTCAATGAATTGATGTATACTCTGGGTACTTGGAAAGTCTTTGATACCTTATAAGGTTACATATATGAGTCTCTGAAGCATGTGGAAGACACTGAGTGGAGCTTGGTTGTCCAGCCACGTAAAGAAGGCCTCACTGCCTTGTATTGCCTCTCAAACGTGAGCCTTTTACTTTTGTGGACCAGGGTTGCACAGAGTACTCACAGCGCCTGACAAAGGTAAACTGGTTACATTCTCTGTGGGAAAGATGGTGCTTGCTGTCTAGGTGGTTTTGGAATGTATTTGGATCACTGGCTGGAACCTTAGAGAATTCCGCATGCTGGACAAGGCAGGTAGACTTCATTTGGCAGATGCTGCTCTTCTGATCTGCAGGGAGGAGTGGAACAGGTGTCGGTGGGTGAAATGGACAGCAGGTGGGGGAGACAAGCTATGACTAGGAAGGAGCTGAGTAAAAAGGTCTGTACACCGACTGAGAAAGCTCAAAGGAGGCAGATAGAGGTCGTAAAGAGAGACCAGGAGTTGGATTAGTGAGAAGACACTCAAGTTTGACAAAGGTTCAGAGAATAATCAAGATGACTCCCTGGTTCTGAGCTGGGGATGGTGGGGGAAGGATTCTGCTGCTTGATTGTTCATAATGTGGGTACTGGGAATGGGAGATGGTCTTTAGAAGATAGTGGTCACGCCCTGATGGATTTGCGTTAGACAGCTGCCTTGGTTTTCATGACACAGTGGCTGAGTGGGCTCCCCAAGAACAGTTTATTTTGGGAGATGATAATTAATTTTTTTACAAGGGATATGTGAATCGACTTTTCCCCAAGATAATTTTGTACTGTCTTTTCTGTATCATACATACTCAATGATGTTGATTCTCCCAACAAAAGGCCTGATGCCTTGAGACACTAGAAGATGAGAAATAGGAGGTTAGACTTGGAGAGGGGGAGAGAACATTGTTGAGGAAGCTGGCAGTCTCCCTAGGAGTGACGCCAGTCATGGCTAGCACTAGGGGAAGCATGTTAGCCATGGAGCTCAAATGTTGGACAGTGTTAGTTTGAGGAGAAACCTTCCAGCAACACAGTGAATCCGAAAGTGTCCCTTTGCATGTGGCTTTGGTATTATTGACTAAATAGGACGTACACCATGATGCTTAAGTTCATTCCCTCTCACCAATCTCAGCCCTGCATTTTCTCAGGTGAATGAGAGATTAAAACAGGGTATTTTATATATCTTAATCCCTGCCCCCTTTACTGAAAAGAAAGGCTTTACAATATGCTCTTACTAGATTCAGTCTATAGGAAATATGTGGTGTTTCAGTTAGGGTTTTACTGCTGTGAGCAGACACCATGACCAAGGCCGCCCTTATAAGGACAACATTTCATTGGGGCTGGCTTACAGGTTCAGAGGTTCAGTCCATTATCATCATAGCAGAAAGCATGGCAGCATCCAGGCAGACATGGTGCTGGGGAAGGAGCTGAGAGTTCTACATCTTGATCTGAAGGTAGCCAAGAAGAATCTGTCTCTTCCTCACTAGGCAGGGCTTGAGCACTAGGAACCCTCGAAGCGTGCCTACACAGTGACACATTTCCTCCAACAAGGCCACACCGGGCCAAGCATATTTAAGCCATGACATATAGAAAATACATTTTGCTTTTTAAACAGATTTCACTAACAAAGTTAAATTTTCCATTAAAAAAAATGGCGGAGAAATGACATTACCTGCTCTGGAGTATGGGTCAGGAGTGTAAAGACGACCAATGTTAGAATATGCAGAAAAATGAATAGAAGTGCTTTTAAAATACCCGTGGAGTCAGGTCTCTCCTTACACCATGTGGGTCTAGGATCAGGATGGAGCCCAAGGCATTAATTACATTAGGCTTGGTGGCAACACTTTTACCTGGGGAGCTGTCCCACCGGCCCTAGAGGTGCTTGGTTGCTTGGTTATTTATTTATTTATTTACATTCTAAATGTTTCCCCTCTTCCTGGTCCCTCCTCCCCAAATTCTTCACCCCCCTCCCTTCTTTCCTTTGCTTCTGGGAGGGTGCTACCCCCACCTCACCCTTGCCAGTATCCCCTTTCCCTGGGGCATCAAGTTTCTACAGGATTAGATGTACCTTCTCCCACGGAGGCCAGACAAGGCACCAGGGCCTTGGACCAGCCCATGTATGCTCTTGGGTTGGTGACTTAGTCTCTGGGAGCTCTGAGGGGTTCTGGTTAGTTGATACTGTTTTCTTTCTATGGGGTCGCCATCCCTTCAGCTCCTTCAGTTCTTCCCTTAACTCTTCTGTAGGGGTCCCCGACCTCAGTCCAATGTTTGGCTGTGAGTATCTGCATCTGTCCCAGTCAGGTGCTGATAGAGCATCTCAGAGGACAGCCATGCTAGGCTCCTGTTTGCAAGCACAGCATGGCATCAGGAATAGTGTTGGGGTTTGGTTGGGATGGATCCCAAGGTGAGCAGGTCACTGGATGGCCTTTTCTTCAGTCTCTGCTCCATTTTGGTCCATGCATTTCCTTTAGACAGGAACAATTATGGGTCAAATTTTGAAAGTAGGTGGGTGGCCCCATGACTCCACGGGGGGGTGGGGGGGAGGGGAATACCTATCTACTGGAGGTGGTCTCTTTAATTCTGCAGTGTAAATTCTTTTCTCTGATTAAATCAGTGTATTAGGTCATTTCCCTTTAGCCTTGTCATCCAGTAGTTGTGTCCCTGCACATGCTCAGTGGAGGCAGGAACTCTGAGTTTCCCATATTGAGTCATCTAGGGATCAAGAACCCAGACATGGCTGCTTGGGTACACTTTTAGCTTTCCTTGGGTCTGTATCCTTGCCCTGGTTTATCTCAGGAACAGGTTGTTTTCCCTCTGAACTAAACTAATTTATTTTCTTGGCTTAATATTGGGAACCTTTTGAACACACCATTGCTTTTAATTGTAATAGCGCATTTGCCTTTTAATGGAAGCCCACATCCAGACTTATTCTGCATCTGATATTTGGCTGGGTAGAAAAAGGACTTGAAAACTTTCTCCTGCTCAGACTTTCCCTGAGACAGAAGAGAGGCCCACAAGAAATAGGCTTGCCCAAGGCTGCTGGGCCTGGGAAGAGGTAGCTAACCAGGAGTCACCATAGAGTTGGAGGCTAGCCTGTCAGATCGAGGCCCCCAGGCCAGTCTCCATTCAATCTTTACATCTGTATCCATGCTAATAGCTTGTTTGAACTGTAGACTCTGGAGTTAATTATCATCGTTTAGTGTCTAAGCAGCGGTGATTGATTATGCATTTTAACTCTATTCAAGTGAGGACCTCAACTTCTTAGTGTTCCCCCCACCCCTCCCTGTGATATTTCTTAAGTTCAGACAACTCATAAATAAACCAATAGACAATTCTCCTTTACCAACCTGGACTTGATATGTAAATGTTTAGAGTAAATTGCCGATCTTGGTTTGGCAAGATCGCTCAGTGGGTGAAGATGCCTGCCTCCAAGCCTGAAGACCTGAGATTGATTCCTACAACCTGGATGCTGGAAGGAGCGCAGACTCCCAGTTCCCAGGTATCCTCCGACCTAACCATCACACCTGCACCAGTGAGCTCAAGCTGGGGAAGAGAAAGGTTCTTGGGTTATATAGCATCTATTGTAAATAGCTTTGGTGGCTGACCCGAGGTGGTGTGAGGTTGGTCAGTGGCATAGGGATGCAAGGTTGGATGAACTGGGAAAGGGATGGCCATGTCTGAGGAGAGTTGAGGGAGAGGGAGTTACTTACTATGGTTGAAACAATTGTACAGAATTCCCAAAGAAGTAGTAAAAAAGAGTTTTCTTTTACACAGAAAAACTTGAGAAGAAGGGGACTTAGACTGGCTTTAGAATTAAGTGCTAGCCATACGTTGCCGAAGGCAGCGTGTTAGTGTGAAGAACGGGTTTGGTTCTGGCGAGGCAGGGTCTTACACTGGAGGTTTAACCTGGAACCTGTGTGTACAGTACCCTAAGATGTGTGACAGTTGTGTTTCTGTCTCTGAGTGTGCTGGCTGCAGTCATGAGCTACCACACTCCAAATACCTTTTATTTGTTCCATTTTTAATGTGTCATTTGTGTGGCAGTGTGCGCCATGACCTGTGTGCAGAGGTCAGAGGGCAGCTTTGCAGAGTCCACTCTGTATACTTGGGTCAGGGATTGAACTTCTTTCTCTAGGCTTGTTTGGCAAGAGCCCTTAATCCCCTTTTAAGTCCCCTTTAAAAAGGACAGAAAGAACTTTTGTCACAACTGGGGACTGAGCTAGTCTCTGTCCATAGTTTGAAACAACAACAAAGACCTTGTAAAACCAAATGATCTAATTGCCTATTTAACCAGTCTTCAAGTCCAGGGTTTGTGACAGTACTGTAACACAAGGTGAGTGAGGGGTGAAGCATCAGAGTATTAACAGTTTTGAGAGCTTTATAGCGACTTTAAAATCTACATGTTAAATTAAGGACTTATTTATGTTGATAAATCCTCTGTTTGCACGTATGTCTGCATGACAGAAGAGAGCATCAGATCCAGTTACAGACGGTTGTGAGCCACCACGTGGTTGCTGGAAATTGAACTCAGAACCTCTGGAAGAGCAGTCAGTGCTTTTAACTGCTGAGCCGTCTCTTAAGCTCCTAAAAATCTCGATTTCTTAATTCACTAGCTTCCTTTGGGGTGGGAAGGTCAGCCAGGCGGAAGGCAGAGTTTTGCTCAGTAGACATTTATAGAACTTCTGGGCTAGAGCGGTGGCTCATGGGTAAAGCTGGGCAAGTATGAGAACTTGAGTGGCACCCCCACAACCCACATAAAGCAAGCTGGCCTGGCAGCCACCTTTGAGCCCAACCCAGCACCTTAGGGCAAGCTAGCTCGCTTAGACTGGCTGGGAATGGCAAATCCCAGCTTCAGTGAGAGATTGAAGAGAACCTGACTCCAGCTTCTAGATGGCACATGCGTATGATCTCTCTCTCTCTCTCTCTCTCTCTCTCTCTCTCTCTCTCTCTCTCTCACACACACACACACACACACACACACACAGTCACATGCTGAATAACTTACAAAAGACTCTCTAACCTTAAACCCTGCAACCTTATACCTTTGAAGTTTGTTTTTCTTCTCCAGCCTGCAGGGCAACTTTCTTGTCCTGGCAGTGTACTTTAGAAAGAACAATGGTGGCCTGCTCTGTGGGCCCCCTCCCTTGGAAGCTCATCCGTCCTACCTGACCCTAACCCGGAACTGAATTCTGCCCTTTTGGGGTCAGAGTTCATGGGAAAAGGTCAGAGCAGATTGTCTTTCTCTAGTCCTCCCTTTGAGCCTATCCGTGCTGAGGGTGCTGAGCACAGTAAACCAAGGGTTACTTTATTAAGAAATAGATTCTTTTTATTTTAATTTTTTGCTGGATGAAAGAATAGTATCCTGTGTTTGATGCAGAGATGGAAACTATGATCCTGTCTCTTAAAAACAAAGGCTGTGAGTCTGCAGCCTGCTCAGCACGACTTCCTCATTTCCTTCTCTCATGTCTTCCGATGGGGTAGTTACCACCTTTTATTCCCCCACTGCCAACAAAGACCTTTCCCTCTCCATAAACAGGATTCCCGGAGAAACGTTTATTCTTTGCTGTCTCTTGTTTCAGTGGAAGCAGGGAGGGACGGGTTACAGAGTAGTCTCTCATTGGAATGCTTCCTCTGCATCAAGACAGCAGAAGCCCCCATTTGACAGCTGTTACAATTTAGTGTATCTGCTTCTCGTAATTTTGTTTGTTTTAATTACACAGATAAGACATGCACATGTTCGTGCATGGTGTTTATGTCAAGGCTTGGAGTTGATCGAGGTTTTGAGCTACCCCTTGGACTCCTGTAGTCTTGAGAAACAACTACCTAGAGTGTTTCTTCAGGGTGAGGGCATGCATTGGTTACAGAAAGATGTTGACAGATCGGAAGGAATTTAAAGAAGAGCGGGCACTGTTGGAAGGAAGGGCACAGGAAAGCCGAAAGGTGCTAACTAGTACAGCTTGGCCAAAGGGCACTGAGGAATGTGTAATGACCCTTACGACTGTCATCGGGACAGGAAATAAAAATGAATGCTATGCATGAAAATGCTATACCAAAACCTGTGACATCATGCACCAACCTACAATACTAATTTTTAAAACATCATATATGTCTGAGGGTTTTGTTGGCTGTTGACAGAAGTCAGTAAATGACATTGGATCCCCTGGAACTGGAGTTACAGATAGCTGTGGGCTGCCATGTGGGTGCTGGGAACTGAACCCAGGTCCTCTACAAAAGGCAGCCAGTGCTCTTAACCACGGAGCCAACTAAAAATTAGCTCCTAAAATTAATTTTTTAAAAAGTCTAAAAGAAAGAACAATGTTCAATGTAAAACAATTATCTTATTTTTATAGTGAAATTTAAAGTCGTAAAGGAAATGCGAAAGCCCTGTGGAGGAGACGCTCTGAGCTTGCTGAGGGATCTTCCAGTTCTAATTTTGAAGGCTGAGGTCATGCATGCTTTTCCTAGCATGGATTTGCCACCCAGTTCTGATTACACAGTTTTGCATATCAGGGTCAGAAGGCAGATTCTGGTTGCAGTTGGGGGGAAGCCAGACTGACTCAGCCCAATGTCACAGAGAATGAGCATTTGGGGTTTTTAATTCTGTTAGCTTCCTTTCTCATGGTGCCCCCTGCTGGGGTCTCAGATTATAAATAAGATGGGAGTGTAGCGATAAACAGCCACATTGGGTAAAGTGGAGCAGTGGGTTGCTCAAACAGTTCGGTTACCTGCATGGGTATGAAACAATCTTGTACATACTGTCCCAGGAGGGGACAGACACCAGAGCTGACAGGAGCATCACAGAAAATCTTAGGTGAAAGCTGCCAAAAGAAGAGTATCAAGGGTCAGACCCTCGGCTCTGGCAACCTTATTAAGCCAGGTTCAGCCACCCAACCTCAATAGGCCAATTAAACAAATAATTATGAAAAGTAGAAAAAGAGGTTTATTCAGTCTGGCCACATGAGGAGGAAGAACAAAGATCCAGAGGAGAATTCCCTCAGGTCATCTCCCTGTCCTGACTTGCAATCAAGGTTTAAATAGCAGGCAGGAGGCATGAATAACTAACTAATCATCCTAGTAAAGGTGTGTGTGGCCCACCCCACCACTGTTGTTAGGGCACCAGTCTTATCAGACTGAAATCAGCTCACCCTGTGGCTGGAACCAGAGTCCTAGCCTTTGCATTTCACAGCATAAGACTCCAGGGAAACCTGGTTTTTTTGGATCCTGTTGTGACAGTCTTATAGCCAGGGACAGGAAGCAGAAGTGTCTTGTAGGATACATGTATTCTGCCTGGACAATTGCAAGGTAGCCTTGGAGCTGTCCCTGCTTTGTGGTAGTCAAGCAAGGGAGGTACCCGTCAGTTCAGCGGAAACCTGAAGGGGATGTGATGGGAAGGAGCCCACTGCTGCTCTTGGAAGGAGCTTAGCTGGCATGCCGGTCCTAATGGGGGCTGTTCTGGATCCAACCAGATGTGAGGGCCTTGTTGTTTTGATCCAACAACAGTATTGTAAAAGGTAACCTGAGGGGCCACTGAGTAAAACTCCTGGGTGGGAGCAAGCCAGCTAGTTTTCAGAGGAATCTTACTGGAGTGAGCAGTATGGCCAGAGTGGAGTTAAGGAAGTGTGTGTGTGTGTGTGGTTTAGACTCATCTGTTCCCACATTGTCTGCCTCTAGTACTTCCTCACGCTCTTTATGAATGTCCATTTGGGGACTGGTTTGAAGTCTGTGGTGGTGACCATAGAGGTAGGACTGGGGATGAAGTGGGTTTCTGAGACTTAGCAGCTAGAAGCTTAGGCGTGTTTAGATGACCCTGGGTCTTCAGCTCTTTTGACCTCATACCTGCTGTATCTTCCCAGAGGAGCCCTGCAATTAAGCTCTTATTTCCTGACCAAGGTCTTGGCTTCATATTAAGCATACACGGGACAACAAAGATAAAGAAATATCATAAAACCCAAGAGAATGTGATCTCCCTGGCCTTGGGCAGGTCATTCTTTTTCCTTCTTCTAAAAGGAGCTGATCGTTTCGATTTTTGAGTTAGGATTTATTTATATGATCCCGGCTGGAAGAAGTTGGTATTTTTTGTCCAACTCGGAGCTGTTGGTAGAATTTACTAGTACAGATTGAATGGAGGCATTTAACCTGCACATCAGCAGATGTGATTTCTGCCCAGGTCCACTGAGACTCTGGCAGAGGAGAACAGCCATCTGAGGGACTGAGGGCTTTCCTCTGGCTGCAGAATCTGTAAGGAAAGTTGCGCCCCCTTGTGACAAAGAAGTTAAGAGTCAGACAGTCCTAAAGTCCTTGTGATGCTTGAATACTTGAATCCTTTCTAAGAAACTGAACAAATTCTTAAATTGCAGTATGGACATGTTATCTACTTATCACCAAGTTTGTAAATTTTTCTTTTTCTTTCCTGTTCCATCTCTACAGAGTCTCTCAGGCCTTTTACTTTTCTACATTACTATATGTTTTTAGTGGGTAGATGTTTATGTTTATTTCATTTATTTTGTTCTGATTTAATATCTGTTAAATCTGAGCAAAACACTGACCAACATTCCAGCCTCAATGTGTTATGTAGGTGGGATTAAGTATGCACTCACAGTTCTCTTTTTAACTGTTCCATACTTAGGTTATTGGTGCATGATGGCCTGCAGAAATGTCTAAAGATTCCATACTTAGGTTATTGGTGCATGATTGCCTGCAGAAATGTCTAAAGATCTGCTTGCCATAAGTTGCCTCTTCCTTCCCTCTAGAGTGCTGAAGATGTCCATCATTACAGTTGCTCCCATGTAGTGCCTGGTTGGTTTTAAGACCCACCCTCGCTGCCGTTAAAACTCAGATGGTATATCAAATAGCAGCTCCAAGACCCTAACAACGCTCCTAGCACTGTAACCCCTTGCCTTCCACTCTTGCTGGGGACTCAGAACTGCTCTGGTTGGCCATATCATCTCCCGTCCCTTGCCCCATAGGCTCAGACTCTGTTGTAATGTAGATTGGATCCCATCCAACTTTCTTTATTCCAACATTATAATGGCACAGAGTAAACATCCTTATTCCAGAAGAGCAAATTCAGGGCATAGCAACAAATGGTCAGACCCAAACCTGGCAGGGCAAACACCAAATCCTGCACCCTCATGTTTGGCACCTGAGGCTAATGATAAAATGGACTCCTAGGGCTTGCATAGCCCCCCGTCCCTCTCTGCCATCTGCAGCCACATAGCCTATCTTTTGAACTAGGTCTACACTATGCCTGGAGCCGTCCTTAACTGATTTCCCACAGTCCTGGCATCTTTGATACCCCGAAGTTTCCATTGTAATTTAGGCTTTACCTTCACAACATAAAGTGGACTCTGAAGGCTCGCTTGTGTGGAACTCTGACCCTGCCACACACTGCCATGTCTCAGTTGCTCTCTATGATCCAAGCCAGGCGGTGGTGGCACAGAGTCTTTAATCTCAGCACTCAGAAGGCAGAGGCAGGTAGATCTCTCTGTGCGTTCAAGGCCAACGTGGTCTACTGGTGAATTCCAGGACAACCAGGGCTACACAGAGAAACCCTGGAAAAATAAACAAAAACAAAACAAAAAAACAGTCATGATCCTCTCTGGCCTCTTCCCTACCTCCCAAACCAGCAGCACATGAATGGCACTGCCAGGTTCTGCTGCTGGCTTGAGATTGTTCTTGCCTGCCCCCCATGGGCCATAGCTTTGGCTTCTGCATGCTGACCTTGGGAAATGCTCTCTTTGGAGGAATAGAAAATCCAGCACCTCAGCCACAGTCTCAATTCAAGCTCTCTCAGAAATGCTGTGTTTTCACAAGCTGGAGCCTTTGATGCACTCAGTGAGGTTTTGTCCTTGGGAAATCTTTCCTGCCCTCCCTCCTGGTGCAGCACAGGCAAACCTGTTCAGTGGTGCTGATCTCTTTAGTAATTGCGTCTACTTTCTCGGCACTGGCCTGAATGCTGTCCTGTGTGCAGATTCTGTCTACCAAACAGATTAACGCCATATATTCCTTTTGACTAAAGTTCTCAGGACACAGACAGAGCGAAGCCAGATCACAGTAGCCCAGTTCCTGATAGAACTGTTCTTCCTTCCCTCTGAAACCATGAGCTGACTTCACGGTCTGTCCTCTTAAGCATTCTTGTCTTGTACTGCTCTCCAGAGCAGCCCATCCAGGTCTGCTTCCAGCATGCTGGACTCTTCTAGCCTGAAGCACCCAACTCTTCCACACTTCAGCCACAGAACAGTTCCAAAGGCCTCTGCACCACCATGAGGTCAGATTAGTTATTACAGCCACAACCCACTCCTGGTGCCAATTTCTGTCTCACTCTTTTTGTCTCTGTGAAAAAAAAAATACTCTGACTAAAGCAACTCAAAGGAGAAAGAGTTTATTCTGGTTTACAAGTTCAGGGCTACAACTCATGTGGCAAAGGTTAGGCCGCAGAGTTTGAAGTAGCTAGTTACATCATGTCACAATCAAGAAGTGGGTAGTGGCAAATGCCGCTGCTGCCCAGCTTGCTGTCTCCACTATCTCCCAGAATCCCCTGCCCAGAGAAGGGTCTTACCCTCAATTAGGATTGATGTGTCAAGATAATGCCTCACAGGCATGCCAAGATTCTCATTTCACAGGTGAATCTAAATTCTGTCAAGCTGACAATCATCACATGTGGGAACCATGATCCCCAGGTGGTGTGGGAGGCAGAGTCACCAACCCAGGAAACAGACTCCAGAGTACAGATCTAAGGTATTTAATGCAGTGGTGAGCATTTTTATACAGCCTTTGGACTGGTGGGGAATCAACAGGAGTTCTGGAGTAGCCAACAATCCCACTGTCACTACAGGGAGGTGCCAGGCTGCCAGCACACAAGGGGACTTCCATAAAGACAGTGGGGAGGAGGGGGATTGGGGGAGCAGCCTCTGCCCTACTCTGGACCCATTCTAAGGCTCAGTAGTATGCTAGGATCCTCTTATCTTGTGTCACTTGGCATGCCAGGGGACATGGGCACTTGAACTATTAGGGCTGCATAGAAGCCTTCCTCGCTGTCCTCAGGCCCCACCAAGGGGCCGAAGCATGCACAATCACAGATAAAATTCACTTTCTTCCTCCACTCATTTTTAGCAAGAAAATCCCTTCTGAGTATGTCTGGTTCTTTCCATTTTGTCAGTTCCGGTCTTGGAGTCATTTGAAGATCTCAATTTTCCTTGCCCTCAGAATCTCATGTGTATCCCATAACGTGCTCCCTATTGGGACGTTCAGTGTTTGCATCACACGGGATCAGTGGTTTCCTTTAATGTGCTCACCTCGCCTCCAGAGACCACACTCAGATTAACCTCCTAGAATACTTCAGCTTTCAATTACTCCCCCAAATTTTCAGGATCCTCCATTGTCTTAAAACAGTCTGTATCTACTTGTAGAATCTGTGGGTACATGGCAAGCCCAAATTAGCCCAGATATAAACTCCATATATTTACAAATTCTGTGGGTAAAGAATGGTAGAATGGTGTAGTCGGGCATTTTGTCTCTGCCGTTTGGGAATTCTACTGGGAAGACTCAATGGCCAGAGTAATCGGGCACGGTGTTCTCCAAAACCCATGGGTACTGCCCATTGTTAACGTTTGTTTCATGACTAGCTGCTAGGAGGATGCAGATTTGTGTTGGTGTGGGGGTCCAGCTTCCTTGTCTCTGGACATAGTTCCTTGAAGGCAGAGGCTGTGGTGGTGAGCCCTGTCTTCCCGCTGGGCTGCCCTAGCAAAGGCTACGCTGTAGATGGAAACCTGTCCCTGCTCTCCCTCTCCGTCTGAAGCTCAACCCCAGGGACTGCGCCAGAGGAACCTGGTGGGTTTCAGTGTCCACTAAGTATGGTGGCCTTTCGCAGGTGTAGGCCTGAGATGAGCTGTCCGCCCTCCCTGGGGCCTGAGTCACCTCTGGTTTTGCTTGTGAGACTTGCCCTTGGTGCCTCTGGGCTCTTGGGTTCTCCCTCTCCTTGATTGGCAGCTGCTCCCTGGGAAGCTTTGCCTGTTGTTTTTTCTGCAGTTCTTCACAGCGGGCTTCTACATTTCATCCGTCATTTTTCTCGCCTCACAGATGATAGTTTATAAGTGGTGCTGAGTGAAGATTTCTAAAACTTCTCTGAGTTCTGCTGTTTGCCCTGTTTGTTAAAATTTTAATGCGAGCACAATTCATTGAGATCTTTGGGTTTTCGTGATCCATTTGTATGTAGCCTGAACCATGAGGCCCGCGCTGGCTCTCTGTCCCTCCTCTTTGCAGCAGACTTACTTTGACTGCAATTTGAAAGCATCTTGTCTAGGTGGCTGCCTCTCACCTCACTGCCTCACATGCCAGCATTGATAAAAGGGTAAATGAATCTTCCCAGTGTTGGATCAGTTGTTGACTTCCTGTGTATGACTTCCTGTTAGTGGGTATTGTGAAGACACAGACAGAAGGAGCATGCTTGTGTCCTACAATGTCAGGATTTATTGAATACCAGTAAATCGTTGACAGCGATTTGATTTGCCAAGTAGCCCTGCATTTCCTGATGGCCCTGGCCGAGGTGAGCAAGGGTTTTCTTAATTGCTAACACTGACTCTCAGATCATACAACATGGTAAATACACCTGTATGTGTCTCCCTTACAGAAAGGCTGCAAAGGGGTTAAAACTACCAGAGCTCAAGTGCCTTCTCAGAGGCCTGGGAGGCAGAGGCTGATGGGAATGCCAAAGCCGTCTCTGTGGGAGCAGAAAAATGAGCCTGGGCTGGAGTGTGGGGCTGGGCTGCCTCATGTAGAGCTGGCCACAGAGCAGGGTTGAGCTGCAGCAGTGAGGTGTGGTGGAGACTGGAGAGGTAAAGAGCAGACATCTGCGTCAACAGAGTGAAGTTCTGGGATATTTGGGAGCTCTCTGTCTGTTGGGCCTTTGGATGGTCAGGTGCCAGGTTGGATGGTCACCACCCCAATGTTAGGTGTCCTTTTTATGGGAGCCTTGTGAGGGAGCTGCACCCTTGCCTCTGCCTGGTGTTTCTGCGGGCCTGGTTTTCTGGTATAATTTTAATACACTATATGGTTCCACTTTACTTGCCCATCTTTAAGGAGCAGCCATTTGTCACTGTGCTGTGGCTGTGCCAGGCAGGTGAAACCTTTTGTATGTCTGCTCAGGTACAGAGCCATCTATCTATCTCAGCTAGAGCATGCCCAGTTAAGACTGGAACAGTGGCGATGTTAGCCCTGTTGCCTGCCAGCCTTGTCGAACAGCTGCAAGCAGCTTGGGAGGGTGGCAGTGAGGACCTTGCACCTCCTTCAGAAATCCTTTGAATTGGTCCCCATTACCCACGGACCTTACTTCCCAAAGGTTCCCTTGCCTCCCACCCTGTGGACCAGAATTTAATCGTAAGAGATCCTTGGAGATTCCCAAACCACAGCATCCTCTGAGATGCAAGAGATGGTCTTAGATAGTCATCTCCTCCTGGCCTTCGAGATATGCCATTTGCTTTTTCCTTCGTTTGTTGTCTTGATAACAGACTGGTCTTGTATTTTTTCTGTAGCCAAGCTTGGGCAAATACCTATAATCATAGTTCTCTGGAACCCAAGGAGAAAAAATCCCAGAGAGCTGTGGTTACAGGTATTCGCCCTTCCTTTACTCCCTCCATGAGAAATCACTTTTTGGCCCACCTAGCATTATGATAAAGAACCATTAAAGCTTTCTCCTTCCTGTTCTTCTGAAGGCTGGACCCACAATTGTATACCGGCCACCCAGTCCACAGTACTTTGTTACTATAGACCACACAGACAAGACACTTTTGCTTACTGTTTTTTTGTTCCATTCAATCATGGCTTTCAGGAGTTCTGTCTGATATGCAGGAGATGTGAGTTGTAAGCTACTGGGGCCATAAGGCTTTAGGAATAGTCGTCTACAGAGTAAGGGGTCACTGCATTCGTAAATGCAGTTGTTCCAAGGACAGTGCTCAGCAAGGGATCACTGCAAGTGCTCTAACGTAGTCATTGCATGATCTGTCCATGACATTGCTCCAGCTCACCGTGTAGGAACGTATGTGTTGGAAGCAAATCATAATTGATATAGGTTCAGGGTAGCACTTGGCTCTTGTCAGGGTCAGATAATCACAGAAGTTTTAAAGAGAACTTTCAGAACTAAGGGTAGGAAACAGTCAAGAAATGATCAACCATGCTGAGTTTGTGAGATGCACAGAACCTACCTATGTGACTGGAGCAGGTAAGCTTGCCTGAGTCCTACAGTCAGTCAGCACACCGGTCCTGCTGTGCAGACAATAGGTTTTCCAGAGTGCTATAATTTCCCCCCAAGATGAGGACCCCATGTCATCCGATGGATCTCAGAGTTGCTATAGAAACAGTGGGACCTAGTTAGGTAGAATTTCTCCTTGAATCCCACAGGATGCTCTTGGCTTCCTCTGCTTGCTTCTCCATATGTCTACAGTTTCCCTGGGGATCCCTGGGCCTAGATTTAAAATGGAACCTGGAATGCAATGAGCTAGGTTCCTACAAATCACATTAATTCATTCTCAGCTGAAATAGCCAGCCCAGCGTGGTACAAGCTTTTAATAAATTCTATCATGAGAAAATATTTTTTTCCAGTTCTTGGTATCTGTAATTGACGTTTATTTCATCTAAAATTCACCCAGTTGCAACTTTTATTACTTTTGGGAATCTAGAGTACAGAAAGAAAAGCATTCATAGAGAATACCCCGAGACATCCATGTGCTGGAAGATAAGTTGGGGTCATGTGTGTTCTGTTTTGCAGTGGTTTACAATGAGGGGATCTACAGCAGAGCTGTGATTAAGTTGAACAGGGTGCAGAATCACCCAGCTAATGATCCCAGGACAGTACTCCCCATGTCCTGGTATGCAGTTGGCCCTCCTGCCCTTTCCTATTGAAGTTTAATTGCATTTGAGTTCTAAGTTCCTGCATTTTAAAGCTATGGGGAAAGTGAGTGTGTAGTTTTATTAAGGGCACCATTTCCTAACTTAGGGTCTTGTTCTGCTTTCAGTTAAAACAAAAGAGGGTAAAGCCATACTGCTGCCTTCACTCTTGCTCTCAGAGTGAAGATGTGGGCAGGATGATCAGTCTGCAACAGGTATAAAAATAAGGGAAAGCACTAGTCGGTAAAGTGTTTGCCTTGCAAGCATCAGGACCTGAGTTTGATCCCCAGAACCCCTCTGGAAAAACTGGGCATGTTGGTGTGTGTTTGTAATCCTCACTCTGGGGAGAAAAGGACCCCACAGGCTTGCTGGCCAGCCAGCCTAGCCTGCTTGGTGAGCCCTAGACCAAGATGGGTAGCACTGAAGAACACCAAGGTTTCCTCTTCACACATTGTGTCCTTTACGCACATAAACATACAAGTATATCCACATATATCGGTAAACATATATGCACAAAAATAAACTATAGGAATGTGTGGTGGTTTGAAAAGGAGTGGGTGGGACCTGTAGGCTCATACATTTGGATGCTTGGTCACCAGGGAGTGGCACTATTTGAAAGGATTAGAAGGATTAGGGGGTGTGGCCTTGTCGGAGGAAGTGAGTTACTCTGTTTCTCTTCCTGCTGACCATGGATCAGGATGTAGAAGTCTAAACTACTTCTCCAGCATCGTGTCTGCTTGTGTGCTACCATATTTTCAGCCATAATAGTAATGGACTAAACCTCTGAAACTGTAAGCCAGACCCAATTAAATGCTTTCTTTTATAAGAGTTGCCATGGTTTTCACAGTAGAACAGGGAAAAGACAGTGTGCTGGTGGTATTAGGGAGAGGGATGGGGAAGAAGGCAATCATAGGGTCATAAAAGAAAATTTGGTGACTCACACCTCTAATCCCAGCTCTTGAAAGGTGAGGCAGGAGGTTGCTGCAAGTTCAAAGCCACCCCAGGCTACAGAGTCTCACAAAATAAAGACTATCTTAGGGTTTCCCTTACTGTGAAGAGACACCATAACCATGGCAACTCTTAATAAGGAAAACATTTCTTTTCTTTCCTTTTGTTTTTAAGATTTATTTTATTTTTATGAGCACACTGTAGCTGTCTTCAGACACCAAAAGAGGACATCAGATCCCATTACAGATGGTTGTGAGCCACCATGTGGTTGCTGGGAATTGAACTAAGGACCTTTGGAAGAGCAGTCAGTGCTCTTAACCACTGAGCCATCTCTCCAGACCAAGGAAAGCATTTCATTAAGGCTGGCTTACAGTTTCAGAGGTTTAGTCCATTATTTTAGTCAGGGAAGGAAGCACGGAGGCATGAAGGCAGACACGTGGGTGATGGGGAGGTAACTGAGAGTTCTACATCTGGGTTGGCAGGCAGCAACAATGGGCTGAGTATTTGAAAGTTCAAAGCCCACCCCCAATGACACACTTCCCCCAATAAGGCCACACCTCCTAATAGTGCCACTTCCTGTGAGCCTGGGGGGTTTGGGGGGGATGTTTTCATTCAAACTACCACAAGGACTCTGATCCATAATCAGAGAAGCCTTTTCTCTCAGCAAACAGAAGTCTACACAGAGACCCAAGACTGCAACCGCAATGCGCTGAGGCCAGTGGAGGGCTCAGCCCCAAATACAGCCCATCTAAGACTTGGCAAACATCGTAGGAATCACGAATGGAAAGACCGTAAGAGGAGGCTGCATAATGGCCATGGCAATATTAAAAGTTTTAAACAAAATTTAAACACAGGGAATGGTTAGGTGTGGTGTTGAGAGCCCAGTCAAAGAAAGTGGGGTACCTAGTATATGCCTGTGCTTTAGAAAGTGCCTGGAGACTGAGGAGCCCTGAGGAGAAGGGAAGCTAAGGTAGAGACAGCTAGGAAACCTCAGTTCTAGACATGTGAGGGTGACCACTGCCGTTCTCAGGATCAGAGAGACTTGTTTGCTTTTAAAATGGTTGGGTTCCTGCCTGCCTAATCTGGGAAGTCATCCTCTTGATTTTTAAGGGACAAAGATGTATTTTCTTGGTGAGTGTCTTAGTTAGGGTTTTACTGCTGTGAAAAGACACCAAGGCCAACTCTTATAAGGACAACATTTAATTGGGGCTGGTTTACAGGTTCAGTCCATTATCATCAAGGCAGAAGCATGGTAGCATCCAGGTGTAGGCGTGGTGTAGGAGAAGCTAAGAGTTCTATATCCTTTTTTGAAGGCAGACAAGAGAGACTTGACTTCCAGGCAGCTAGGAAGAAAGTTTCTCAATGCCCACCCCTACAGTGACACACTTTCTCCAACAAGACCACGCCTTCTCCAACAAGGCCACACCCCCTAATAGTGCCACTCCCTGGGCCGAGCATATTCAAACACCACAGTGAGCATGGAGGTATACCTGTAATCCTTGTCCTCAAGAGACCGAGACTGACCATCATGAGTTCAAAACCATGTAGTGAGACCCTGTCTCAAAGATATCAAACTAAAAAGAAGAGCATCTTTTATAACCGATCACATTGCTAAGTCTTAAGTTTAGCCTTTAAAGCAAGGCCTACAACTGTGGATTTAAAGGAAGAAAGAAGTACATGTCCCACTTGAGTCAAATGCTGAACCTCTCATGTAAAACTTTGATCCGACTCACTGGAGAGGTAGACAGCACAGCTCTGTTGTAGGTCAGGAGGGCCCGTGGTGAACAGACAGCAACAGGGGGGCCTCTCGGAGCCCCAAGGTTCCATGTGCTTTTCTGATAGGTACTTGACCCATGTTAGAAGCACACAAAGAGCCTGTCCTTAATGGAATCACAAGCATGAGGTCCTGCACCCACAGAGAAACAATTATAGTGAAAAACCATAGTGACTCGTAAGTGCTAGAGAGGCCAGAATATGCCAACAGAATTTCTGCCAAGACGGCTGAAAAGCTCCTCAGAGACTGGGAGAAGAAGTTTGACTGGAAGGACACTCAGAAGCCCCTCTTCCCTCCAGCAAAGCGTTCTGATGAACTGACCAAGAGGCGCACTGGTCATATGATGCTGCTGGGACCAGCAACTTCAGACTTCCCTTCTGACACACTTGGGCAGTCTGCAGAGGAAGTCCCAGGACGGCTGACTAAGTCCCAGGCTGTTGGTCCTTCTGTGGTGATCTATCTCCACCTTCCTTTCCTGGTTCTTAGTTGGGGTCCAGATCAACTAGAGGGGTTGTGGGCAGGCCTTAGAGATCCAAGCATCCTGACAATGGAATCTAATCAGGTCTGCTTTCCTGAAGTACTGCCTCCACTCGGATGCATCTGTTGCAGTGGCGCCACTGTTTTGGATCTGTTCACTTAGGATGGGGGAGGGGTGGGCTACCCTTTGTAGGGTCTCTGCTATTGCACTGAGACAGAGGCTTTGCCAAATAAACTGGTGCCCTGCAGCTATAGAACAAGACTCGTGAGTATTGGCTGAAGCAGCCTGGCCCCTCTTTACTTAGCAAATTCCAGTATACTTTAAAGGCTAAATCTTGCATATTGATAAAAACAGTAGGGGTTATATTGACTGGAGCCTGCTTAACAAAGACTTTAAAAGCTGATCTTTTGGGGTCAGAGTTACTTCAGGATTTTTTTTTTCCTGGTTCCATCCATTTACCTGTGACTTTCATAATTTCAGTTTAAAAAAAAGCTCAGTAATATTTTTGTTGTGTAAATTTACCACACACTTTCTTTATCCATTCGTCTGTAGACAGACATCTAGGTTGATTTCAGTTTCTGGCCATTTATGAACAAGGCAGCAATGAACACACTGTAGTAGTATGTAGGGTCCTTTGGGTCTCAAGAGTGGTGTAGCTGGGTCGTGAGAGAGATTTATTCCCAGCTTCCTGAGGAACTGGTATACTGATGTCCACAGTTGGGTGTACAAGCCTTCAACCCCACTAACCCAGAGAACCATGGAGGTTAGGCATAGGTCCGGGTAACAGGCAGGGAGGGATCTCCCTAAGAAGGAGAAGTACAATAGATAGGGGTAATGGGAAAGGGGTGGGGGGAGGAACCCTGCAATGGGAGGATCAAACCAAGAGAGGGGGAAGGAGGTGTGGGGTAAGGGAGGGAGTCTGAGGAGGGACCATTCGAGGGGTCATATGCAAACCTAATAAGGTAAATGTCCTGTTCATGGTGCTCTGCACACTGCCAAAGGAGCAAGGGAAACACCAACCCAGCTACAAGCCCTTCTGATGACTTGCCTGCAAGATACACCGGTTTAGTGGTGGCACAAAGCTTGTGGGAATTACCAACCAATACCTGATTGTACTTAAGACCCTCTCCATAAGATGCAGCCCTTGCCTGACACTGCCCTGGTGGCTAAGAACATGAGAGTAGGTTAGGCCAGGGACCTAGGGCAAAACCAAACACGACTGTTCTGCTAAAGGAATGCAGCAACAAAATGATTTCAGACATCTGCCTTACTCATAGACCAGCGCCTTGCTTGGCCTTCCTCAGAGTTTCCTGCATATCATATGTACACGTGAGGATAAACGCTCTTCAGTGCTGTGTGCCGATCGTTGAGCCGGGTCTACATAGTAAATTCAAGGCAGCCAAAATAAGAGTGTATGTTGCAGTTTTTTTAAGAAAGTTCTGAGGCTGGTGTTGAGGTTCAGTGGCCGAGTGCACAGACTGCTCTTGTAAGTTCAGGTCCTATAGCACCCTTGTTGGCTGGCTCACAACCACCTGTAACTCCAGTTTCAGGGGCTCTGATTCTGACCTTCGTCAGCACCCACGCATAGTGTGCATACCCCCATACACACACACGTACACAGAATTAAAACAAACTCACTTACAAAACCAGGATCAACTTAATTAGAGTTGGTTTTCTGTAACAACATGCCTTGGAGCGTTCCTGCATGTGCACATGCATGTATACCTACTCCATCTTACAGCTGTGTGTTCCTGTATGTTATAGCTCTGTTCTTATTTATCATCTGCTGGTAGGTTAGGGTGTGCAGTAGCTAGCCTTGTTCAAATATATTTGAGCTCATGAATGAGTTTCTTTCTATGGGCTACATTGGTTATTAGTTAAAGTCAATATTTATATTTGGTAATAACATTTCATCCTTTAGAAATACTCTGTTTTCTTGAGAATTTTGATGAGTTTTTCTACAAATGAGTTTGGTCATACCTTATGTAGGGAATTTCCATGTAGCCACCGTAGGCGTGCCTCTTTATTAAAAACCACGGCTAAAGGGTGTGAGAGACCAGCCTTCCTAGCAAAGAAACAGAGAGTAGCTCTTGAGTCTTGCTTCTTTTCCTACCCTGGCACAAAACATGAGGTTCTATGTCCTAGCCCATCCTAGTCATTAACAAAGCATATTCACACTAAAAGAAATGACACAACAGCCTGGCCTGGTGGAGCAGGCCTTTAATCCCAGCACTTGAAAGGCAGAGGCAATTGGACTTTTGTGAGTTCAAGGCCAGCCTTGTCCACAAAGAGAGTTTCAGGACAGCCAGGGCTACATAGAGAGACACTGTCTCGAACCTAGCAGTTCACACATGTGATCTCAGTTTACCTAGTAGTCTGGATGAGCTCCTGACCAGCAGACGACAGGCTAAGAGATGACACTGTCTCTTCTGAGACCATGTTAAACCCTGGGAAGAAGACCCGTTAGTGTCCTGGCATCTGAGGGAACCGCACCTCCAGCCGTACTTTCTCATACTGCATGTGCACAGAGGAAGTGAGCCCCCCACCTCACTGGTTTTCCTATTCTGTACTTCTCTGCTTCTCCTCCTCTCTCTGCTTAAATCACAGCATTCTTCTGAGGTCTTTGCCTGGGTTGAAGCCATGGGGGAGTGTGTGACTGTGTATAGCCACTGTTTGGTAATACTGGCACAAGAAAGAAGGGAAAAGGGATGAGGGTCCGCTGTGAGTACCACATCTCTTCTCCAGCGTTCCCCCAAGTGAGTGCTTGCACCTCTGTACACTGATGGGCCTTCTCAGGGTTTAACATCCTCTCAGAAGATAGAAATAAAAACACCGTGCTTGCTTGCTTCCCAGGCTGGCCTTGAACTTGTGATCCTTCTGCCTTGTGAGTGTTAGTGTAAGAAACCTGGATCACCATGCCTGACTTGGTTTTTTCTATGTAATTTTAATGCTTACATTAAAAAACAGAAGATATCCGAATCATTTAGAGCCATCAGACTAGCAGGATGTCCTAATAAGGGCATCTAAAGGACAAAACATCTAAATGGCTGTGATATGAAAAGTGGCTGGGTGGAGTACATGCCAGTACATTCGTGGGCTAGGAAGCAGTTTGTCTAAGGTGGGAAGATTCAGTGTGCTGCTGCTAGCGAAACATGGAGGTACAGCTAGTGTGAGAGCATGCAGGTGTATTTGTAAGAGAGTAAGCTTGTGTTTACACAGAACTGGAGGATACGCAGAAACAAGTGTTGACCTCTGCTAGGATCAGGAGGTGGGAGATTTTATGTTTTAATTTTGGATTATAAAAAATTACCTCCCAGAAATAAAATCTTAAATGAAAATTAAAACAAAATCTGGTTTTGTTTAAGCCCATAGCATTTGTGAGTTTGCCAGTTGTGCTTGAGCCTAGGATAGGATCAGTTGCAAGCTTATCTATTTTGAGAGAAAGTATGGACTTTGGTGGGAAATTAAAAATGAAAGGCCATATTCAAATTGTAGTTTCTTAGCTTGTTATACTATTTCTGGATTTTTTGGTGCCTACTGTCTATGGTAGGGATGTCTGTGTATGGTTTAGTAGATAGTTTGTGTAACGTTTGGTAGATACGGTTGGACAGAGAACTTGACTATGCTCTTACATCTGATTTTGTTATTTGCTGATTTTGTATGTGTGGAGAAAAAGGTCTAGACTGGTTTTGTCTCTGCAGGAGCAGAAAAATCCAGATTCGGAACATCCCACCTCACCTGCAGTGGGAGGTAAGTCTGGGCACGTATGCCTCCTTGATCTGGCTTCTTTTACTTTAGGAATTAAAGGCCTTCAGACTCCGCCTGTGACCCAAAACCTCTGGGTCACAGGATACATGAAGTGACTTAGAGGTTCTATCTGCCCCTCTCTGGTCTGACAGTCGCTCTCTCAGGTACCAGCACACCAACCAGGAGACAAACGTGTGCGCCATTTGTGATTCTTACTGCATAGTTTGATGAACAGATTTTTATCTTTTCCCGTTCTGATTGGTTGATGCACCAGGAAGCCTGTAGAAACAAAGTTCTTTGTTAGAGTACATTTTTGTTTTGTTTTGAGTTAGTTGCTATGATTAACAGTTAAGATATATTTTCAGAGCACTAAAAGTTCTAATATTGCTGTCTTTAATATAAAATACAATAGAATTTAAGGAGTGGCCTTACTGCCCTGGCCCTCAGGAAACCAAAACAGCTTTAAAGAAAGAAGAAAAAGGACCAAACCTGAGAGCTGGCTCAGCAGTTAAGAGCCTGAGCTGTCTTTTCAGAAGACCCAAGTTCAATGCCCAGTGGTCACATTAGGCAGCTTATAATTACCTGTAACCCCAGATCCAGTACTTCTGGCCTTTGCAGAGTGTGTCCTCCTCATGTGTCCTCATGTACACACACGTGTGTACACACACACCCTACTCTAAAATAGCCAGGCACAGTGCTGTATGACTTTAGTCTAGTACTTAGGCTGAGGCAGCAGATCTCTTTAAGTCTGAGCCTAGCCTGGTCTAAATAGGGATTTCCAGGGCAGCCAGAGCTACTGACAGCCAGGCCCTGTCTCAAAAATAAGTCTTAAAAAGAACAAACTTTTTTAAAAGATTATTTTTTATGTGTATGTATGTGTACCAGTGTGGGTCACTGTACCACATTTGTGCAGGAGCACAGGAGGCCAGAGGAGATCATTTGATCCTTCTGAACTCTAGTTACAGGTTGTGAGCTGCCGTGTGGGTGTTAGGAAGGAACTCGGGAATCTCTGAAAGAGCAGTGTGTCCTCCTTATTGCCCTCTCTCCGTTCTCATGGTGTCAGCTGGGAGCATAAGGAGATCCCTGAAGGGACGATTGTTAACCCCTAAGGAAGTAGGCGCTTTGTCTTTTCTTGTGCTTCTCATTTCAGCAGCTTGGGTCTGCTTATCATAGGCCTATGGCTGTTCAGTTACCAAGACTCCAACATTGCGGTGTCGCCTTAGTGAATAGTCAGTCAGGAATCAGTCAGCAAAGAAAGGGAGGGCCTGAGGTGCCGGCTTGATTATGTTACCCCTATGCCTGAGCGTGTTTCTCTTGCAGAGGGAAACCAATGTCATTTTTATGACCTTTTCTTCCTCTGTCTTTACAGGTGTTGGATGGACTGTTGGCTGAGTATGGGACGGTGGAGAATGTCGAGCAAGGTAAGATGGGAAGAAGTTAAGCCCCGGGTGTCTGCTGTTTCTTACAGGCTGGGGTCATGGGGAGAAGTAGTAAGTCCCAGCACCTCTCAAGTGTGCTTCCTCTAGTGTATTTGTCCACCTGCCTGTCAGAGGCAGCTGTCTGTTGGTCATTCACTCCGTATATCTGTACAGTTTCAAGGAATATTATTTCAGGGCCTCTCTGCGTAGCCGTGGTTGGCCTGAACTTTCTATATAGACCAGGCTGATCTCCGACTCACAGGCACCATCTATCTCTGACTCCAAATGCTGGGGTTAAAGGTGAGGCCACCATGCCCAGCATTCAGGCTTATTAAGCCTGCAGCACCACATAAACACAGTTGGAATGGGGAAGCTTACTGCGTCTTGAGAACAGCTGAGTTACTCTGCTGCCCCTTAACTAACTGCAGCTCACTAGGAGGTGAGAACACAACCATCTGTTTACTCTGAGGTACTGTCAGGTACGGCTTCCATATGGATATTCTTGGGGCACTGCTGAAAATGCAGGTTTCCAGGGTTCACATACCTGTGGAAACTCAGGGTGAGGGGAGTGGCTCATTCCTCATGAATGAGGAATCTGAAGGTTTTGTGTGCACTCCGATCTGAGACCCACCATCATGGGAAGAGCGCTGAATATGCCAGGAAATACTTCCTTTTCCGGTAAAGCCTGAAGCCTGATATTTTAAGGAGAACCAAAAGGCACCTGAAGCTGCTGGCTTATGTAGCTCTTTAGGCATCCTAGAAAGGTGGGTCTTAAGATCCTAACAATGAAAACAGCAAAGTAGGCTAAAGATTATTTCTATATTGGCCTTGGTCACCTCTTCAAGACCTTGATCCTGTGAGCTCAGCTTCACCCACTGAACCTCACTGACTCTGTTTCCACTTGTATAAAATGACCAGAATTTCTCCCCTTCCTGTATCATTGAATGATTGTGTCATTCAACGCAAACTCGTTTATGTATTTTGTGACTATTGTAAGGGATCATAAAGTCCCAGGAAAAGATCATACAGAATCCGATGTCTCACCAATGGTCCAATCTGTCCTGGTAGTTAACATAATTGCTTTGAAGCAGCACTTATTTGGGTGTTTTCCCCTCTGTGATTGTTAAGAACATTACTCTGTTTCTTAATGCTGCATGTCCATGCTCAGAGTTGAAAGGAAAGCACTCAGAAGAAAACATGTTTTCTAAAAAGTTTTCACTTATTGAATGGAAGACACTCTAGTGGAGAGAACGGGCAAGATGACTTTACAGGTACAAACTTGAAAACAATTTAAAAACCAACATCAGTAGCTGGTCTGGATGTGGTGGTGCATGTCTGGAATCCCAGTTTTGGGGAGGTAGAAATGGATTAACAGCTAAAACCTGGAACTCAGTTCAGGATGGTACTACCTGAGGTGGTGTTTGAGGGCACTGGGACAACACACTGTCCTTCAGTGCCTGTGCCCTGGAGACAGTGCCTCAAGCCACAAAGCTAACTATTGAGCTGGGTTTTTTTTTGGTTCCCAACTTTGTGAGTGATTTCTGACCTAGCAGAGCCAACCAGTGGAATCTTAGGAACATGAATTTAATGAGCAGTGAAATAAATTACTTAAATGGTGCTCAGCTTGCTTTAGAATCAAAGGACCAAGTGACTTTCAGAAGACAAGCTTCTTTGAAGCTTTACTAAGAATATTAGTAAAAAGTGAGGGCAAAGTTATGAATCCGAGATTCCCGGAGGATGTCTTTTCGGGGAGTCTGAGTCTACAGCCTTCTCTGTCAGTCTAGAAGGCTACAGATCGTCAACCCCTGAGATTGGTCTGACATTGAGTGAGGACAGTTATGTCCCACAAGGCCCCATTTCACACTGAGTGGGCATCCCTGGATAAGCATCTTTAGAGAGCAGCCGAGTTCTCCTGGGCAGAGGCCAGGGCTGGGACCGGTGCTGGTGGTATGTAGATCATTGCTCAGTTACTGCTGATGACTGTGTATGTCCTACCTGTCCCCCAGTGACCCCACCCAAGGCTGTAGCTGCATTGAGATTACTGGGCAAACTGTTTGTATCCCAGAGTCTTTAACATTTGGGGCTTGCCAAATTCCTTTGAGAATCTGAGTCACACTTCTTTACCTTTCATTGATGTAGCAAGAATTCCTACTACATCATAGACCTCCTAAAAGTTTAAGAATGAGTAATTTGTGTGCATTGGTGTTTTTCCTGCATGTCTGTCTGAGTGAACGAGTCGAATCACCTGGAACTGGAGTTACAAACAGTTGTGAACTGCCATGTGGGTGCCGAGAATTGAACCCAGGTCTTCTAGAAAGGAGGACAGCCAGTGCTCTTAACCATTGCTACTTTGAAAGGCAACTTTATTGTGATTTTTCTGGAATTATCTTTAATGCTGATAACTTTAAATTCCTTAATGTCATATTTTAAAGAGAGGATCTGATTGTCATTCTTGTTTTTTGTGAAAACATATTTTTCATTTAGGTGTTTTGGGTTAAAGTAGGCTTTATCAATCAAGCCCTTCAAATGAATCGAGGGGTGTGTGTGTATGTGTGTGTGTATGTTTACAGATAGGGCCTACCTATGTAGCCCAGGCTTACTATGCTGCCTCGATGGATGGATGATTGGATGGATTAGATATATGTTGCATGCCACAAATACATTTTATAGATATGATTGACTTTGTTATCATATATATGATATATATATATTGATATATATCATATCATATATATATGATATGATATATATATATGATTGATATATATATATCATATATATATATATGCATGTGTGCGCGCACGCGCACACACACACACACACACACACAGAGGATATCTTTACTAGAAGACTGAAACCCAGCCATTTCTGGGAGTTTGGGTCTACAGCCTTCTCTGTAGCTCTACAAAGCTGAATATAGGAAACATTCTGTGTGCTTTAACAACTAAAATTAATAATAAATAGGTCTAGAAAATCAGTTTGAAAACATGAAACACAAGGAGTCATTAATTTTTCCTCATTTATTTTCATGGTGTCATGTTCTTCCACCCATTTTCCCCTCTGTGGTTTTAGCCTAAAGGAGTAATTCAGAAGAATACAAGATCAAATAGTGTTTACAACGGAGGTGGCTCGGCAGCACTTAGGATGGCAGCGCCGGACACAGCATAGTCCCCAGGGGCTAATGACCAGGCAGTCCATGCCCTGTTTATTTCCTGAAGTTCTGTGTGAATATTAAAAGTGAAAATACATAAATACACAGAGATAATCCACATGCACATGCTTACTCAGTACTTACAGAAGATGTGAAGTAGAGAGCAGCATATTCTATATGCAGCTGATTACAGAGTGTTCCATGTACCTGATTTACAGATCCTACAGGTACATATTAATAGACACAGAGATGTACATAACTACAGCTAAGATGATACAGTGTTTTGTGCATTTCCCTCTGAAGTTCCCATCCTTCCTTGGCCCCAAGGATGAAAGCTATTTTTAAATGGTGATATAGTTTTTACTTTTTCTCCTAGTCAACACAGATACAGAAACTGCTGTTGTCAACGTCACCTATATGACAAGAGAAGAGGCAAAGATGTAAGTGTGCTTGGTTTCCTTGCAGATTTATTTGGGTTTGTCTTTGGTTTCCTTTGGATGCTGGAAACCTTTGCAGAGAAGACAGGTACCAGCCAATCCGTGTCCTCTCGGACAATGCTAGTACAACTCCAAGGGGCTCTTTCTGCTTTTGATCTGTCAGTACAACCCCAGTGAGTTCACATCAGACTGTTGGTGACTTTACAGAGACTGCCTTGGACAGTGTTGAGCCTGGCATCAACAAAGACAGGAACCGTGTTAGGAAGGGAGAGCCAGCCTGGTGCTTCGGCACCTATAAGGTGTGTCTGATTTGACACACCTTATGGGGCCCTTTCACCTGGAGCATGCTCTGTTCTCCACAAGGAACGTGGACAGCTCTCCATCCACATCCACTGATGGAGACTAAACAACCATTTTCCTATGTATGATAATAAAACAAGGCCCCACCTCCGTGACAACAGCAGGCTTAGTTGTGGGGGGTGTTGTGTTCTACCCACGTGCCTGGCTTGGACTCCCTACTCTCGTTCATGACTTTGATGCTCCAATAATGAATACTTTTGAATTATTATTAATAGATTGGGATTAAATGGTTTAAGCAATAGCCAAAAAGTTTCTTTTTTCCATTTTTTTTTTTTAAATCTTTTGGGCTTGGGCTTTGGGGGTGGGGGGATTGTAGCCACGTACCACCATGCCTAGCTAAGAAGGTTCTTCTGGTAGGCGCTCCTTGAAGTGCCTCATTGGTAGTGTAACTTAGAAGTGTAACAGATGGCCATGCTTCATGTGGTAGAGCCATACCATCCCTGAGGTAATATCCTCACTGCCCTTGTAGTTTTTAGTACGTATGCTAGACATATTTGCCCATTTTCATACCAGTGGCCTTCAGGAGTTTGGTTAACGGTTCATTGCTAAAAGTGTGGGCACATCAGCTGTAAAGTTTGGCAGCCTGTGCCATCACTGGCTAATGCAGCCGTGGCCCGGTGCCCGGAGACCTGGGCGGTCTCCACACCGTTCTTTCTTACCAACATGGAATTCTGAAGGTTCCATTTTGTAATAAATTTGCAAACCCTCAGCATTACCCTGGTAGGATTGCTGTAGAAACTCGTAAAGGCATTGTCCCATTTTGTGTATAATTTTTAAATATGGTAATGAATTGTTGTTTATAATAGTTATTTTTAGATAATCTGTAACCTCGAGGATTAAGGGTGCAAATATACTCTAACTTCTATAGAGTAGTAAATATTGAAACGTTACCAGATGGACCCTGGGCCTTCTAACCTCTGGGTATTTGTCCCAGAGAAGGAGCTATAACTTCAGACATATCCATGACAACACGTGTGATTTTCAAGAGTTGGACATAATTTACAAACTCCAAAGGGAAGCTTGATAGGAAAAGTTACATGAACCACAGAAGGCTGACCTCATTTTAAAGTTGTGTCAAGTGGAGTGGGCAGTGAATTATATCACAATCGTTGATAATGTAAAATGTTTATAGAGTGTTAGCTGAATTTTAAGGATTAGAAATAATATATTCATTTTTAATGTATTTTAGTAGATGGTGTATAATAAAGGGAAGATATCTAATAGTTTCCTTACTTCATGCTTAGTTGTTTCTGAATGTCTCAAATATATTTAAATTTTGTGATATGATTAAAATAATCATGAAGATGTGCTACCATTAAAAAGAAAGTAATCATTTTGGATCCTTATCTACAGTTTTTGGTGAGGGGGGAGAAAAAAGCAAGGTGCAGAATTGTATCTAAGCCACCTAGGTCTAAATACTGCAAGAGTTTGTTTCATCTTGTTACCTGAGGCTCCAGGGGCTGAGGTAGTGTTTGTCTTGCTCACCTCTGTGTCCTTAATGCTTGGCACAGGCACCACATGAATGGCTCGTGCATGAGCAAGATGAGTCAGCCTTCTGGAGTCTTCCCTATACTCTCTGATAAGCTTTCTTACTCTGCTGTGTTTCAGAGCTATTGAGAAGCTAAGTGGGCATCAGTTTGAGGACTACTCCTTCAAGATTTCCTACATCCCTGACGAAGAGGTGAGCTCCCCTTCACCCCCTCATCGAGCCCGGGAACAAGGCCACGGCCCCGGGAGCTCTTCTCAGGCCAGACAGATTGATTTCCCGCTGCGGATCCTGGTCCCCACCCAGTTTGTTGGTGCCATCATCGGAAAGGAGGGCTTGACCATAAAGAACATCACTAAGCAGACCCAATCCCGGTACGTGACTCCAGGGCTTCCTCTGCTTCCTTCTGAGGGGTCGCCTGCATCCCGTTCCAGCCGTGCTCAGGTCCTTTGTTGCTGTAGTGGGAGGCTGTGCCATGTGGAACTGTGCTTCTTTCAGTGGACCACTAACAGACTCACTTCAGGCTGGGGGCTGTGATGAGTGTTCGTGCTAATGACATAACTGTCGTCCCTGAAGGGCTAAGTTTCCAGGAAGGACGGTCCTTCATGCTAACACCCCACCCTCCCAACCCCCAGCAAGCACATCTGTTTCACAGCAGCTGAGATGTGCTCTGTGGGGTCATAGGACACTCCTTCTGAGTCAGCCTTGGTGTGGCCATCCAGTTTGTCTCTTATAGAAGCTGTGGGTCACTCACTGCTACATCAAGCAAGAAAGTATCTGGCTTTTTGTCTGATTTCTATTTAATGAGACTGAACAAGAGGTAAAATGGGCAAAATGATTTGTACAGTGACTTGTGTTCAAGTTTTGTTTTTTTTGTTTGTTTGCTTGTTTTCGAGACAGGGTTTCTCTGTGTAGCCCTGGCTGTCCTGGAACTCACTCTGTAGACCAGGCTGGCCTTGAACTCAGAAATCCACCTGCCTCTGCCTCCCAAGTGCTGAGATTAAAGGCGTGCGCCACCACTGCCTGGCTGTGTCCAAGTTTTTATAAAATATTTTACCTCTTTGAGTATCAACGGCTTCTGGGAAAAAGGAAGCCAATTGTTTGTGAGAACACAAGATTGTTTGTGAGAACACAAACAATCAGGCAGATCAAAGGAGCTCACACTCCAAGGCATCAAATTACCCACACATGCTCTTACCTGAGCTGGTGCCATCTTATTGCATCTTATTGCAGTCACTGAGTGAGCCCTGTAACCTGGAAGAGAAAGTTTCCTCCAGCGTAGTCTGGGGCACCCCCAGCTGCAGACATGAACGTTGGTGAGACCCAGTATGCATCCTCCTTAGAAGAATGCTGACATAAGCTATGGTCTAATGTTCCTTTTATTTTAAAAACCAGTTGCTCCTGTCCCAAGTTTGCACCGCTATGAAGTAGTTTTTATGCATCCCTGTTCTGATTCCAAAAGCTGTGTGTGGTGGCTTTAAAAGGAAGCAAGTTGCAGTGAAGTGAAATTAGTTCTCAAAATACGTGCCAGTTTGAGCAGCAGGCTGAAGGCTGGGCTCCTTCTAACAGCCGAAGTAAAAAGGGCTGCGATCCGTTCTGCGATCGATTCTGAAAGTTAAGAACAAGCAGGACCCAGAGAGGTCTGATAAAGTCATCAGACTTCTAGGCTATTAGTTTTAAGAGCCTGGAAGATGGTAGATGGCGACAGAAAGGAAACCCAAAGCTTAGAAAGTCAGAGAAAGGCGTGCCTCTGTCCCTCTGTAGATGCTCAGATTTATAAAGCGTGCTGGAATTTGGGTTCGAATATAGCTTTTAAAGGCTGTGATCTGCCGAGCAGTGGTGGCGCACGCCTTTAATCCCAGCACTTGGGAGGCAGAGGCAGGTGGATTTCTGAGTTTGAAGATAGCCAGGGCTACACAGAGAAACCCTGTCTCGAAAAACCATAAAAAAAAAAAAAAAAAAAAGAAAGCTGTGATTGCTGCAGAAGTCAACACATCAGCACTGTTACCTTGTGTGGCTCCCTTCTCACTTTACCCTCCGCTTCTACAGGCATGTGAAAGGCTACACAAAATACCTCATTAGCCAAACTGGCTCTACCACGTTAGCTGCGCGCCTTGGTCCAGAACAGCACAAGTCCCCCTTGCACTGCATCAGCTGCAAGTGTGCTAACAGCATTTCCTCTGTCTCCACTGTATCAGCTGGGGCTGTGCTTTCTTGTGCCTAGACCCTATCCGATACTGCTGTGTTATGGCTCCCGATTCTTTTCCTATAGGGTAGACATCCACAGGAAGGAGAACTCTGGGGCAGCAGAGAAGCCTGTCACAATCCACGCCACCCCAGAAGGGACATCTGAAGCATGCCGCATGATTCTTGAGATTATGCAGAAAGAGGCTTATGAGACCAAACTGTAAGTCTGTGTGATGCCTGGACCACTCAGTGCTGCAAGATTAAGAGATGCATTTAAAAGAGCTAAGCATGTTACTCAGTAAAGGTACTCAGAATTCTCTAGAGAAGCAGAAGTGATAGAATAAATAAGAATGTATAGAGAGGTAGATATAGATATTAATATTTATGTAATATATACATGGGGGAGAGAACAAGATTTTTATTTTTTGATACATACTCAGAAATTGGGGTTGCTGGAATATATGGAGTTATTGTTTCATTTACTTCTGGCCAGGCCTGCTGCGTGGACCTGCTGACCTTTAGCTACTAGCGAGAAGGGAATGGAGGCGGAGTTACCACTGTGTGGCTCATTTTAGTCAGAATTCATAAGCTGAGATTGGGAAAGAACTTGAAAAAATTGGGTTTCCATTCATAAGCTAACGTGATGGGTCTTGGGAGCTAAGACAGCAGCCGTCCTACCTCTGGGTCCTCTCTGTTTTTTTCAGGGCTGAGGACGTTCCTCTGAAAATCTTGGCCCACAATGGCTTCGTTGGAAGACTGATTGGCAAAGAAGGCAGAAATCTGAAGAAAATTGAACATGAGACAGGGACCAAAATAACCATCTCATCGTAAGCTCCCCCTCAGACTGATTATGTGCAGGAGAGAGCGATGCTGGCGTTCCTATCCCCTGCTTTTCTTCAGAGGGGAATACACTCAGCTGTGCCATAATTATACCCCGTGCATCATGAGAAGCAGATCCATAGTGTGGCCACATAGCCACCAAAGCACTCACCGGCACAAGGGAGGCCCTGGGCTCCATCCCCAGCACCATGAAATCTTTAAAATAAAAATTAGTCAGTTCTGTAATCTAGGCTTTCAGGGGAAGAGACAGCTTGAACCAAAAGTTGAAGTTAGCTGCACAGTGACCTGAAGGGGAGACTTAGTGAGACTTCTCTTGAAATACAAAGTAAGACTTGAGGCTGGAGATACAGCTCAGGGGCAGAAGGCTTTTCCTAATGAGGCCCTAGGTTCAAGCCACATAGGTTCCCCCATATATTACATACATACGATCAATGTCACCAGTGTTCGGCGACATCCAGTCTTGATCGTTGCCAGGATGTGTTTGTGGTCTGGAGTTTTATTTCCCCTGTCTTTTCCCCACTGGCCAGCTTGCAGGATTTGAGCATATATAACCCCGAGAGAACCATCACCGTGAAGGGTACCATCGAAGCCTGTGCCAGTGCTGAGATGGAGATTATGAAAAAGCTTCGTGAGGCCTTTGAAAACGACATGCTGGCTGTCAACGTGAGTGCCTGGTGCTTCCATCTCTGCTAGTTTTCCCGAAGCTCAGACAAGATGCAAGCTCTGTCAGGATAGCTGTCCTTCTCGCTGATGGGGGAGTGCCTCGGGAGAAGTGAAGGACTTCAGGCTTCCTAGGATAAACCATCAAAGCAAGAAACCAGTCAGTAAAACTGTGGTAAACACAAGTCAGTGTGAGCCAGTGAAATCGTACCAGCCAGACTGTAAAGGGGGGTGATGCTCATGACCACTGTATTAGGAAAGGAAGCTGTCAGAGCCAGGCTACACGTATGCGTGCAAAGTAACGTAGGTGCATAGGACTGGGGCTGGATATGCGAACAAAAGTAATAGGTGCAGGGAAGTGGGTTCCCCTAGTTTCTAAACTTGTACAATGTTCTCTCTTTAAAAGCTCAAGTACATAATTTAGCCAGGCCTGGTGGCACTGCCACACCTTTAATTGAGGGACAGAAGCAGGTGGATGTCTATGAGTTTGAGGCTAGTCAGGTCTACACAGTGAATTCCAGACCAGCTGGGGCTACATAGTGAGACCCTGTTTCCATTTTTTTTTTTTTTTTTTAAGATTTATTTATTTATTATATGTAAGTACATTGTAGCTGTCTTCAGACACTTTTTCTTCTCTCTCCAGCCCAGCTCACTCCAGCCCTGCTCACTGTAGCTGTTTTCAGATACCCCAGAAGAGGGCATCAGATTTCATTATGGATGGTTGTGAGCCACCATGTGGTTGCTGGGATTTGAACTCAGGACCTTTGGAAGAGCAGTCAGTGCTCTTAACCGCTGAGCCATCGCTCCATATTTTTAAGTTTGTTTATATTTATATATATATAAATATATCCACTGAGCTGGAGGTGCTCCTTTGTGGTAATTGTGTGTAGCATACATAAGACCTAGAGTTCTTTGTGCAGAGTTGAAAACAAATGCCACTACAGAGCACAGAGAGCTTGTCTAGCCTGGGCGGCTTGGGGGCTAAAGCTGAGGGCTATTTGAAGCAGGCATTTCAGGCTGCCTGTGGGAGAAAAGAAAGGGCTCCCTTCTGACTGGCATCTCTTGCTTGCTGGTTGGCATTCTCAGTTCACCTAGTAAATGCTGTCACCCTCTTGAATGCTCTGTGTCGCTTGTAGAAGATTTCGCATTTCCTTAATTCCCACTTTATAATTGTCTAAATATATCTGTCAGCAAAACTCAGCTTGGCAGAGTGAAAATCTTTCATTTTTCACCATACTTTTCTGAGAATGGAAAGGGTCAGCCAATGTCAACTCATTGGCCTTCGTTTGAGTCTTCATTACTACTTCATCTCCACATTTCACAGAGAAGCGAATATTGACAGAGTGATCTGGTGCAGCCCCAGCTCTCTGAGCAGCACCCTGTACAGGGGCATCAGTCCATCCCCTACACCTCTCCAGCCCCACCTGATCACCCCACACCACACGGTAATTGTAGGACCAGACAGGGAGGAGGGAGAGAGAGGAGCGTCCTTCTGTGCAGATAGCATCTAGCTGTCTAGTTCTTGTGGACTTTACTGAACATCTCTTTCCATGGAATCGGATGTTTTCAGAAGAGGTGTAAGTGGGCTTCACATCACCACATCAGAACATGACACTAGCTATCCGTGCTGTCTTAGTCAGGGTTTCTATTCCTGCACAAACATCATGACCAAGATGCAAGTTGGGGAGGAAAGGGTTTATTGAGCTTACACTTCCATGCTGCTGTTCATCATGAAAAGAAGTCAAAGAGCAGGAGCTGATGCAGAGGCCATGGAGGGATGCTACTTACTGGCTTGCTTGCTTCCCCTGGCTTACTCAGCTGGCTTTCTTACAGAGCCCAAGACTACCAGCCCACAGATGGTACCACTCACAAGGGGCCCTCCCCCTTGATCACTACTTGAGAAAATGCCTTACTACTGGATCTCATGGAGGCATTTTCTCACCTGAAGCTCCTTTCTCTGTGATAACTTCAGCTTGTGTCAAGTTGACACACAAAACCAGCCAAATCCATGCTCTGTGAGTGAAATCACAAAACCACTAGGTCCTAACATACAGCCCTGGTGAGCATCCTAGGTTGAGATGTGAAGTAACATGATCTTAAAACTGCAGCTAAATGACAAAAGGAGCTATCATCCAATCAGATGGTAAGATTTGCCTGCGTGCCAGTGCTAGCGCAGGCTTTGACTCATCCTTGGGTACTTAGAAAAGACTGTTTTGTTTTGCTTTTTCATTCAACAAGTATTTATTGAGTACTAGTGTAGCAAACACTGAATACAGCTCTAAACAGCCACTGATCTCAAGGAAGTGAGGCAGGGGTGAGGCTCTGAACCTTGGGACTCCATCTTGTATCATTGAGGAAATGAGAGTGTTAGAAGCCCCTGGGTGTGTGGGGTTTGGAGGGTGGACCTGGACAGGTGGTGAGGGAGGAGAAACAGGAGGGCACCAGAGTCCAGAGGGAGAGGTGCACGGGGTATTTAGGGAGAAAGGATTAGTGGAATGGGGGTTCAGGGCTTAGCAGGAAGACAGCTAGTGACGACATCATTGACCATGGTAAGATGTTGTTATACCCAAGCTTGATCAGAAGTGCAACAGTTAGGCTGAGGCCTGCTCTCAGATGAGGAAGTCCATGCACCAGGGTGGAGCTGACTGGGAAATGCTGGCACTATGCAGACAAGAGATGGAGGCTGGCCACAGCCTCGGAGACTGGCTTCCCCGAGTCTCTCACCCTCATCTTTTTTTCTTCTTTTCTGTTCCAGCAACAAGCCAATCTCATCCCAGGGCTGAACCTCAGTGCACTTGGCATTTTTTCGACAGGCCTGTCTGTGCTTCCTCCACCAGCAGGGCCCCGTGGAGTTCCCCCCAGTCCCCCCTATCACCCCTTTGCTGTAAGTAACCTGGTGTTCCAAGGGCCACTGTGCTCAGCACCCCCAGGCAGCACAGCTACTGGGGTGTGTTATTCATTTAGTACAATTGTTAGGTAGGATTCCTGGGTTACCCTTGAGTAGATGCACATTTCCACCTTTGTCCGTATCTCAAATATACTTTGTTGAAAGGAAGTTTTTAGAAAGAAGGCACTGCAGTGTTTGTGTCTAAACAGCACACTGCCTGAGTCTTAATTCTCAACAGAATGCAAATGGTGTGTTTTCTGCTTGTCAGTCTTGCTCACAAGCATCATTCAAGATTAGTACCTTACCAAGTGGAGGCTGAAGACTCTGGACATGTGACAGCTACCCTCCCCACCCTAGTCCTCTCTAAACACGAGGACTTATTTTGTGGGCACATTTTGTTATCCCATGTATAAACTGTTTCAGTGGGGAGAATCGGGTGAGCAGGTGAGGTCTTTTCTTTGCTGGTGGCTCTGTAAGACCCCCTTTGCTCACCCCCAAAACACACATGAGTTGGCACCATGTCCCAGACACAGCACATTCTGCCTTGCTCCCAGAAGCTCTTCTGAGGTGTTTGGGAGTACAGTGTACCATCTCTTTGGTTCTGTCCAATTTCCCTTAAACTAAAGGATAGAGCTACCACTGAGCTGTATGTACCTCTGTAATGGAGGGGTCATGTCAGAAGCACCTGGATATGGAGGTCACAACCTTTGTCTTTGCTTAGCTCTGTTAAAAGACCCTTAAAGATGTATCACTTCCTGGGACAGAGGCTGCATAGGGAGCCCTGTACACTCTATCTGAGAGTTAGAGTCCTTGATGACTGGAAGTACAGTTGAAAATGATTTATGCAATTTAAATATCATGGCTTTCTCTTAGAGCAAGTTGGTGCAGGAATCTTAAGCATAAAGATATGTTTTTCTTAATCCCTGAATGGTGGCTCATAGCACTGGGAGTCTGAAGGGAGAAGATTCCACAAGTTTTGGGCCACCCTGGTTTAAATGGTTAGACCCTGTCTCAAAACAATGAAATAGATAAATAAAAGCTAAAGATGTGATATTTTCTTTTGGGGCTTTGGCCTTTAATGCCATGCTAAGGAAAAACGCCTTCTTCATCCAAGATGATATTAATATTTTCCTTGTACTAATTTTCAATTGGTGATTTTGCTGGGGGTGTTTATAGTATATTTTACGGGAATTTGTCTTGATCTAACCTAATTAATTTTTCCAAGTTTCCCAAAGTCAGTTATTGAGTAACCTGCTGTTTTATCAGTCAACTTGAAATCCAACTCTGACCTTTGTTTTAGCTTTGATTCTTTGAGACAGGGTCTCTTGTAGCCCAGGCTGGTCTCCGGCTATCTCTGTAGCTGAGAATGGCTTTGAGCTGCTGATCCTCCTGCCTCCACCTCCCTGAGGGTGAGTGTGCCACCCTGCCCAGTTCCAACTGTCTCACAGCCTGTTTCTGGGCTTCATCTAGTAGTCAACTGTGTCTCCGAAAAAAGTCACACAGATTCACACTTTCTGGCAGCTTCAACAGAAAGCTTGCTTTTGATGTGGTTTTCCTCAAAGAATGAATTGGAAAAACGGCAGGTTTTACTATTTGACAAATTGAAGAAATTATAATGTTTCTCATTCATTTTAGATATGGTCAATCCTACTCATAAAACACCTTGGCCTGCCAACTTTTCTTTGGAAAAAATTTTAATTGTACTTTCATGTATTTAACTTAGAGGATATGTTAATTAGTCCATAGGGGAGTTGACTAATAGCCTTCCCCTGAGGCCCAGCCTCACCTCACTGAAACTACTCCAGGCATGCGCAGATCAAGGAAGCCGGCAAGGGTTAAGATCGAAGTCTGCAGAGTCAGATATAGATCCAGGTTCACATTTTGCTTCTGGTTCTTGCTTCTCAGTGTCCAGCCCCCTCACCCTCTCCCCAAGTTGTCCCAAGAGAACCCAGAGTGGATAAGCTGCTGTGGACAGAGTCATTGTGACAGTCTGGGATAGACCAGTGAACCTTCCTAACCTTGGAAAACTGCCCGAGTCTTGCTCTTCCTGGTTCCCAGAAGGAGCACCTCTCTTTTCAGCCAGGGATGAGTCTGTCTTCACGTCAGGGCTGTTGAGACATCTGAGTATAGTGCGTAAGCCTGGCCCAGGCCTCCCATACTCCTTTTCACTTTTACACCTCTGGTCTCTGGTCTCTCCTGCTTGAAGATAGATACCTGACTCAAGTGTCAGCCCAGCTCTTGCCTCTGCCTTGCACCCTGCAGTTCTTTCTGGAAAGTAAACGAGCTAGTGGTGACTCCTGTGAATTTTCATGAATGTGTGTCTGCTGTTTATCTGTCTGCCCACCAGCAAAGTCAAAGTGGGAGTTTTTGATGAGTCAGTGTGTGAAAAAGACCTCTTCCTACTCTCTCCCTTGTCAGCAGTGGGGCACACCTAGCTGTCACGTTCATAAAAACACTACCCCATACACACACACTGATAAAGCTTTATATATATATTTACAGACATATATATAAGATAGTCTTGGCCTTTTTGGCAGGTGATTGTATCTTGCCTATCTTAGGTCATTGATAGATTGCTTCTGATCACCAGAGGAAACATTAATTTGAAAATCCCTTTCCATTAGATGCTGTCAACTCCATCTTAGCGTGGGGAGATGGGAAACAGAAAAGGTACTGATTAGACACCTACGTTGTTGTAAATAAATACTCTTTTATGTTATGACCAAGTCATAGGGACCCCAAAGACCACTGAGGAGCCAATTCCGATGGAAACACATAAGGGTCTTTTTATTACGAACTTAGGAGCAAGGACTCCCACCGTCCCTATCACAGTGGTTCAGAATGAGAACCCCCGAGTCTAGGGGTGCGGGGTATTTATTGTGGTTGCAGCAAGCTTGGGGAATTTCCATATGGGTCAGCAAGTTAGTATTTTCAAAACTGCACTTCTGACGTAATCTGTAGGAACCGGACACAGGGGCAAAACCACCTGACAAACAGGATGGCTAAGTTACCTCCTCTCTGCAGGATGTCTTAGGTATCTCTATGGACCTTGACCCTGCTGTTGTAGCCTGACTGGCTGTTGTTAACGGGGGAGGGGGTTCTATGGGATGTTTGCTCAAGTGGACTTTGTGGTTTTCTTCCTGGAATTGGAGTTTAGCCCCTGGTCTCTCACAAAATGGAGTTTCTTCAAAAGTGGAATTGGTTGGGCTTTAGAATTTACCCTCCTAAAACAGCTCATACCTTTTGGCTCCCTGATGGACTTGAGGTCAAGTCCACATCTGGACCAGGTCTACAAGGCCCTGGACTGCTCCCTCTTTTCCATCTTGGTCACCACTGGCTTAAGACTTCTCTGAAGTTGTTTTTTACATTTGTCTCCCAAGTAGATCCTACGTCCCTTTGTGTCCCTCTCTCCTAGAGTAAGGCCTTCCACATGATGGTGCTCAACAGCTTTTAAGCAAATGGATAACGAATACAATCAGATATAGGCATCTGAGTCTGGACCAAGCCAGGGGAAAATGGTCCCATGTGTATACCTAGAGATACAGACCCAGGTGTAGACCTGAGCCTCAGCAGGCGATGACCCCCTGGTTGCTAAATCAGAATTGTTTTTCCTTCTAGCAATCCTTCTGCCCTGGTTTAGGGAAAAGGGGAATCTGACCTCATTCTTGTTTTACAAACTAAGAATTAAGTCTTTAGCTAACGCTAAAGATTAAAAGTCTCTGTCCCACGGTGGGACTGATTTCTGGCAGTGCTCCTTCCTGTTAGGACTCCTGGGGCCTCAGAATACCAGCTGTGCTGTGGGTCTGCTCTTGGCTGTGCATGGGTGTTAGACTCACTGTTCACAGTGATTGCTTTTGCCGTGAGAACTGAGTTGCTTCTGGCCAGAGGCAGGCAGAGGCCTCATTTCCCCTAGTTAGAGCTTTGAGCAAAGAAGCTGCAGGAGTCTTCTCCCCTGTGCTTACCTGCTACATCCCAGGCACTGAGCTGGGCAAGGGTCATCTTAGAAGCCAGGTGACACCTTGCCACGGGTTCCATGGTCTCATGGTAAAGGGAGTTGGACAGAGATTAAGGAACACAAAGGTGCACGTTTGTAGACGTGATAGTGGTGTTGGCTCATAGCCATGCATCATGGACTCCAACTCACTGAATGTCTTGTTAATGTGCAGACCCACTCCGGATACTTCTCCAGTCTGTACCATCATCACCATTTCGGCCCATTCCCACACCATCACTCCGTAAGTGCTCCTCATTTCTGCCCCAGCCACTTCCTGCCCAGTTCTTTTCTGCTCTTCGGCCAGCTCTAGTATCCCCTGATGTCCGGGCCTGTGAATGTTCACAGTGTGATGTTCTTTGCCATGGCTCTAGCCTGCCTGCCCCAGGAGTAATGCAGCTCAGAATGTAAGCACCAAGCCACCCTGGGAGCCCCCTTACCTCTGCTAGCAGTTGGAGTTGAGCCTGGGCTGTTCTCTCACACACACACACACACACACACACACACACACACACACTTACACTTTTAAAAACATGCTAAAAACACAAAGGAAAAACCAATTAGAAATGTTAATAAACTAAAGGAAAGGTTTCTGTAGGCAGAGGATGTGGCTCAGTTGGTAAAGGGCTTGCCACACAAGCACAGACCGGAGTTCAAATTCTAAGCACTCACATAAAAGCCAGGTGTGCCGGGTGCTCCTGGGACTGAGGGACAGGTGATAGGAGATCCCTAGATCTCACTGGTTAGGATATCTAGCTAGGTCACAGTGAGCTCCAGGTTCTGTAGGGTACTTCACATCTACACTAAGGGAGAGAGTGATTGAGGGAGATACCAGCATCAGTCTCTGGTCTCTAACATGTGTGTACGAACACACATGAACATGCACACAGGCATACACTACACCACACATTTTTTTGCTGGTGTTTTTAAAATCAAAGTCTAGCAACCAAAGACACCCCCATTCCCACAGACCCCTATAGCATAAACCACTAGTAGCCTGGCCTAAGAGCCTCTGACTTTCTTCAGGGGTTTCCAGGAATAGGTGGCTTGCCCACCTTCCTGGGTACTCACCATGGTGCCTGGTCACAGCAGGGTGAGGCACATTGTGAAGTGTTCCCAGTTACAGGATGGGCTGAACAGCTTTCCCTCTGTCCTTGGGTCAGGTGTGTTTAATAACTTTTTACTATTTTACGTATTATTGTGTATGTACAGGCTCACACCCACCACAGCACCATGTGGGGGTCAGGACAATTTCAGGAATTGTCTCCTTCCATCAGGGATTGAACTCCTGTCATCAAACTTGCATGACAAGCTTTTTTTTTTCTTAAATCCACTGGGTCATCACAAATTAACCCATTTTGGTTCTTGGAGGAAGACTCAGAAAGCACATATATTAAATATTTGTCTGTCAGAGAACCCAGGAACAGACAACTGCATGTGCTCAGAGGTCCTTGCAGGCTCATGTAGTCTTAGGTTCAGCCTGACTCCTCAGATTCACCTGTAGAGAGCACCAGGCCACATACTGACCATCTCCCCAGGTAGTGAGGCTTTCCCATATTGAGACTTTTAACCCACTTGGCTGGGCCGTGAGGTGCCAGGTCAGAATGACAGCTGTGTGTGTGTTCTTTTCTAGTACCCAGAGCAGGAGACTGTGAGTCTCTTCATCCCAACCCAGGCTGTGGGTGCTATTATCGGAAAAAAGGGGGCACACATCAAACAGCTGGCTCGATTTGCTGGTGCCTCCATCAAGGTAAGTCTGTTGCTGCCTGTCCCCACAGGCCTGCTCTGTTGGTGCTACAGAACTCTCACAGCACCCAGAGACAGGATCTGCAGTGTATTTCCACAAGTTAGAAGAAAGACACCAGTAATGACCAAACCTGGTCCTCCAAGGGTTGGCACTGTCCCCTCTTCCCAAGAAGATAAAGAAGGTCAAAGCTAAGGGATGCACTTCGAGCAGATTGAGCATCTGTGCCTAGCACTCAGCACGTTGATACTTCTTTTAGCCCAGGCTTCAAGGACTTACAGACTATGGCAAGGCAAAAAGAACTTTCTGGAAAGTGCTGATAAAGTCATAAGCAGGCAAAGCTAATAGCGTCTCCTGTTAAAAGGCCAGGACTGAACTGAAGGCTGGGAAAGGGAAGTCCTCTTGGTTTGTAACACTGATGTGTGCAGATGATGTGGCTGCAATTAGCCCATGTTCTGCCCCCCTCAGGTGTCAGGGATTGTTTGCCACAGACCTGCCGAAACCCCAGCTGTTTCTCCGACTCCAAAAGCCCCATGAAACGGGTCCAGAAATGCTTTCTATTGTTACGGGAAAGAATTTGCTACCATGAGACAACCCAGAATTATGCCAAGTCTCATGACTTAGAGACAGAGACACTACACTTTCTCCCTAAGAGCTGGAGTTTCTCCCACAGCAAGTGTGACAGGGAATAAAAACAAAAACAAAACATTCTGACTTGTGCATTATGAAGCCTGTGGTGCCCCTGGAAAAGATGGCATCTTGCTGCACTCTCAGGCTGCATTGCAGTTAGAGGCTCACATTCAAACTCTGGGTTACCTAGCCCGTTGTGGGCTGGGTGTGATGAGGGCATGGGGTGCTCTATACCGGATGGCTTGGTACAGGTAATACCCTGGCCTAGATAATGCAGAAAGCAAGAATGACCATAGCCTGGAGCGCCCAGGAGATCTTTGTTAGTACCCAGTGCTGTGGTCTGAGGTGGTAAAGGAAACTACAGAGAGACAGTTTGGACCAAAGGTCTTTGGGGGCTTCTTTTATCCAAGCCTCACTCTAGGGGAGAAAAGTGAGACAGAAAGAATTGGGCTCAATTGAGGCACCTAAGTGGTCAGCCTCAATCTTAGATAAAAATTCCATTGGCCACGAGGATCCTGAGTATCTGCAGAGGCAGACCTCAATTCCTTCCCCATTTGCTGATGTTTTGAGAAGTGGAACCCAGGAGATCTGACTGACTATCCAAGGCCACAGAATTACGACTCTGACAGCCAAGATTTGCCCAGATGTCCTGTGTCTGCTCCTATCGTAGCAGCCTTGCTCCTCCCATAGCAACCTTACTGACCTTCAGAATCATGCCCAGTTAGCACCTTCAGGGAAATGAAGAGGGAGGGAGGGAGCTTTGTCATAGCTGTGATCAGTCCCTGAGACATCGCTCCACAGAATTCTCAGCTAAGGGCTTAGTACCAGTGGTGGCTTTTGAAGTAGACAGGACTTCCTGTCACCTGCCTCAGGGCCAGCCTGTGTGTAGCCTGCCTCAGTCTCCATCCTCTGGATGAACAAGCTGTGGCTACTGCAGAGAAATTACGACCCACGGTGGAGGGTGGTCCTGGAAGCTTCTTCATCTGTGTAACATGTACCTCCCATTCATCCTCATGCCACAGAATATAAGTAATCAAGGCCGGGGAACCCCTCAGAGGTCTAGCAGAAGGGGGGCCTCAATGACCATATGCTGAGGATGAGTGTTCGCAAGAAAGCTGGGACACAGCCCTAGAGCCTCAAGTCTCAGAGTAGACCGGGTCTTATAGCGTAGATGGTGGCATACTTACAACATGGTGGGAATGCCACCTCCCTGAGCCTGGGGTTGCTTTCTAAGTGACCCTGTAATAGACTGCCTGCCCCCTTGCCCGCCTGGGACATGGCTTCAGAAAGCCTAGGAAAACTGCAAACTGTGTATCCTATGATGACCTTGAACTCCTGATTCTGCAGCGTCCACCACTGGAGTGTGGTTTTTGGCTGTTGTCACTATGCTCTGCTGTGCAAATACTCTAAAGAAGCTGAGGGCTGAGAATTGTGTAGATCTTTGCAAGATGCGCTGTGTACTCACAGGCAGCTCTAGGGTCACCCTTAAGTTCCTGTGCTGTTGAGCTGGGCCCTAACACCTAGTCTCAAAGGATCCTCCCCTCTTGGCCTCCTCCGTAGATAGAGCTACTTCCTGGAACTACCAGGTCCAGCTCAAGTCTTTTGTCAACTTTTCTTCCTCTCCCTGTAAAGATTTTTTTAAGTCAGGGTGTGCTGGGGAGAAAATGTAACAAGAACCGACAGGGGCTTGGCCTCTGTGGCTTTTTCTAGCTGCAGAGGATCCACAACCATTTCTTGGCTCTAAATCCAGAAGTGCGTGGCTGAAGCTGCCAACTTTGCGTGCTTACACTAGAACTGGAACGTGGCCCCTCAGATCATTTTTGTCAGCTTTCTGTTGTTGATGGTTTTCTTCACTGGTTACGCTTCGTTTAATTCCTTTCCACAGTCGGAGGCTTAACTGGATGAGGTCTTGCCCTGAGGTCACCATCTTCTTTATTCCAGTAGTATAGGCTTTTTGAAACTTTTCTCTCCTTGAGCACCACACAGCTCCATTACACTTCTTGGTGCCCCTTTTTTCCTCAGACTGTATGTTTTATATTTTTCCTTGGTCGGCTTACGAGAGTGACCACTGATAACCACATGACAGAGTCAGTACTAGGCTGTCTTGAAATCTCTGCCAATGCCATTAATCCAAAACTCTCTAATTTAACCTCAGATAGATTTTTTTTTTTTTTTGCCAAAATACCCCAAGAGTGATCTCCAGGCCATTTACTATATTCTTCCCTCTGAAATGTCTTCACCTGGGCCTCCACAGTTCAAGTTGCCCTCAGCACTGCCTTCATGCTCCTATTTGTAATGGCCCCGTAAGCCCTGCTTAAAGCTTTCAACTGCTTTCCTAATCCAGAGTCCCAAGGTTCACATTCCACCACCAAACAGCCTTGTCAGGCCTGTCTGAGCCACACCCCACTCCCTGTACCAATTTCTGTCTTAGTCAGTGTTGTGCTCTGAAGAGACACCATGACCATGGCAACTCATAACACATTCAGTTAGGGCTGGCTTACAGGTTCAGAGATTTAGTCCATATCCACCATGGCAAGAAACATGGTAGCACAGCCAGATGTGGTGTTCTGGAGTTCTACATTAGATCCATGGGCAACAGGAAGAGAGACCTAGGCTTCTAAAACCCCAGAGCCCACCCCACTTCCTCCAACAAAGCCACACCTTCTAATCCTTCCAAACTAGTGCCACTCCCTAAGCATTCAAATCTATGAACTTATGGGGGCCATTCTTACTCAAACCACCAGACACCTCTAACCAAACTATTGGTGAGGTCTTTGTTTTCTCACAGGATTAAAAAGCTTGCTGACTCATTCTTCCCAAATGAGGGAGGAGGTGCACAAGGAGAAGGGTTTGCAGAGCGGTGACTGGAACTGAGGCAGCTTCATTTACTGACAGACCTGCTCTGCCTCCCTTATCCTTTATAGCTGGCTTGTGTGTGCTGTGAGTTAGGGTGACTTTTCCTGCTACATAGGACTGGACAAGGCTGCCAACTAACTCTTCCCTCTGGGCCCTGGGGGTTGGCAGAACCTGCATCTCAGAGGACTTGGCTGAGGGGAGAGGCAATTATCTAGAAGAGCGCTCGCTGTATAACTACAGACCTGCTCTGGCCTGCTCTGGCTAGCAATGGCCCAAATACTGAGAATTAAAGTCGTGACTTCTAAGACCCAGGGCTGAGGCAGCACAATGTCAGACAGGGCATGGGACTTGGAGACAGAAGCTTCGTCATCAGCTGGTGTCAGCAGAGGGTGCATCAACATGTTCCTCTTTCCTTGAACCTCAGATTGCTCCAGCAGAAGGTCCAGATGTCAGTGAGAGGATGGTCATCATCACTGGGCCGCCTGAAGCCCAGTTCAAGGTCAGTGCCAGGGACCATGTTAGCCCTGCAGGCTCTGGGTCCAGGGCAGACAGCTCAGAGGTGTTGACGTTCTGGGGGATCTAGTGTCCATTTCTCCTGCTGCTTGTGGTGTCAGACTCTGGCCTGGTTCCTCGTTTCTCCTCTGTGCTCTGCCTTCTCTCCTCAGAAAGGTGGGTCTTTGGTTAGTGCCCATCCTGTTGGCTGTCTTGGGCCTCTCCAGCTGTTGGCATTAGCGTGGGTGCAGAAGAGAAGCCTTATGTAGTGGAAGTTCTGACAGCCCCTGAGGGAATTTTATCAACATGGGGGAGAGTTCTTCTGTGAGGAGCATTCCCTTGTTTCTGATGTCCTTCCTCTGGGGAAATTAAAACTTGAGTTTCAAGAAGTCAAAAATGTGTATTAATTCGTAATGGGCAAACAAAATGTGGTATACTGTGTGGAAGAATATGATTTTGCCATGAATGAATGAAGTATCAGCGTATGCCTAGGGATGAACCTAGACACATAAGAGCACGTAGGCCGTGGTTCTGTGGGCGTGAAGTGTCGCATAGCAACCTGTGGAGAAAGAAGGGGAACTGGTCGCCGCTAGAGAATGGAAATAGGAAAGGGTGGGACCAGCTGCTTACTGCTATGGCGGTGGTTGGGGGTTAAGGGGCAGTGTCAGGGCCTCATACGTGGGGGTAGCAAGCCACACCCCATCCCCCTTCTCATCTTTCTTTTCAGTCTCTTAAGAACCTGGGATTGTGGACTGGTGCCACTAATGGGTGATGGGATAGAGCCAGAGCATTACAGATAGTGGTGATGGTCCCACAGCACTGCTGCTGGCAACGTGCATGCCGAAATGATGGCTTTCCTGGCACACGCAGGGCCATGAGTTTGATTCCCAGCACCACAGAAAGAAACGTAAGCAGCAGCGGCAGGTTCAGTCTCGACACGTCCTTCAGTGACCAGAGAACTGAGCATGCAGTAGAGAGGGAATTACAAAAATGGTAGACTAATGCAGCACAAACACTTATGGGCACCGGGAATATGGAAATAGGAATGTAGCCGTGGTGGCTCACCAGTTGGCCCAACCTGGACACACATGTTCCCTAGAGGAGGCAGTCACAAGCCACGAAGCTCAGCAGCCCGTGTGCAGATTGCAAAGTGAGGCAGTATATGGGCACCCTCTGGCCCTGCGGGAACTGAGGCAGGTGTGCTTGGAGGGCGGACAATATGCCATCACTGAGGCTCCTAGCTCCCTCCTAGCACTGGCAAAGTGGCATGACCAGCCGCTGGCCCAGTCACCAGCTTCTCAGGGATGGATCTTGTTCTCAGGCTCAGGGACGGATCTTTGGGAAACTGAAAGAAGAAAACTTCTTTAATCCCAAAGAAGAGGTGAAGCTGGAGGCCCACATCCGAGTTCCCTCGTCGACAGCTGGCCGGGTGATTGGCAAAGGCGGTAAAACCGTAAGTTGGTTCCTGATTCCCTTCCTTGCCCTGGCCATGCCCTGTTTCCCTCAGATCCTCGCTGCCTCTTCTGCTCACTCTCGACATATGTGAGGGCCTGAGGCTGACAGCTCCAGTTCTCCTGACACGTGCTCATGGGTGAAGCACGAGGCTTCCAAGGACAGAAAAGTCATCAGCACTGCTCTGGCACTAAGGGCCCAGAACAGAAACCACCCTGTCCCCGAACACTGTGCCACCCAGCCCTGTTTCATATCCCAAAGAATACACAGTCACATAGATACACACACTCACACACATATATCATACACACGCTCAACACAGATACACATAGACGAGCACACACTCATACGCATATACACCCTCATACACACACACACACACACACACACACACACAGCAGGTAGAACCCAAAGTATCTGCTGGCCATTTGACACCACTCTACCTGGTTTCCAAGTCCAGAGGCTGCAACGCTGGCCTCTGGTCTCTCTTGAAGGCAATCTCAAGGACCCCTCACTCCTCCCTACTGTACATCCCCTTCTCTGGTTCTTTCACAAGTCTGGATGTCTGCTCTAGGGGAGTTGGCTCAGCAAAGGGTGAGAAAAAATTATTTCTAAAGTAATTTAGTAATTTAGTAATGTTTTTGGTCTGAAGGTGTAACATGTCACCCAGATTCCAGAGATGGAGGTATATAATTCAGTGATAGAACGTGCAGTTATCAAGTATGGGACTCTGGGTTCAATGCCAGACCGTCTCCCAGAGAAACATAGTAATCCCAAATGTGAATAGGGTAACTGTTAGGTGCAAAAGTGTGTTCTGGAAGATGGCTTTGTCAGTAGGTGAGGGGGTGACTGGATGAGTCCCTGTAGAACTAGGTGCGTGATAGTGAAGTGACATTGTTGGGTGACAGGAACTGCAGTGCTCCAGGGAGCTCACATTCTAGATGTAGTGAGTCACCTGCAAAAGAATACAGTTGGCCTGGACTGCAGTCAGTCTCTGGAGTACACACAATTGAGTGCCCGGTGGAGTTAAAGCCTGAGGCTCTGTTAGAACCAGTCACTGAATTCTCTGCTGTGCTGGCTGTCCCCATCATGTCAAGGATCAGGGACAGACAGAACCTCTCTGTGTTTGTAATCCCGGACCTCCGGAAATGGAGAGTGGAGGGTCAGAAGTGGATGGTCGCTCTCACCTGTATAGCCAGCCTTGTCTCAGAAGAAAGGGAGAGGAGGGGAGGGGGAATGGGAGAAGGGGGAGCGGGAAGGAAGTTGGTGGTTTATGCTATGTCAGACTACAGACCACATAGCTCATGGCTAGCAACCAGGAAGCAGGTTCAGAAGCCCGCTTCCTACAAGAGCTTTTACTGGGGTCCCCACGAGTGTCTGCAAAACTAGAGCATTCGCCTTAGAAGTGGCCCCATGAAGTCAGGGTTACACTCCATTTTTCTGGCAGCCTTTTGGAGCCCAAACCCACACCTGGCCTAGGCAGGACAAAGGAAAAAAGAGGATTGAGCCTCCCTGCCTCCTTTACTAAGCCCCTCCCCCAGATCCCTAGCCCCTCCCTCCACGGTCCAAGTATTGGCTTTGTGTGGGGGTGGGGGCTCACTCACTCACCGCCTTCTCCGCCTTCCCAGGTGAACGAGCTACAGAACTTGACAAGTGCTGAAGTTATCGTGCCTCGTGACCAAACGCCAGATGAGAATGAGGAAGTGATTGTCAGAATTATCGGGCATTTTTTTGCTAGCCAGGTACGACTGTTCTGTGAGGGCCCTGCCTCCTGCCCAGCTCTTCCCACTAGTTCAGAGTTTGTATTTGTGTCACATGGCCACGTGCTTGAGCTCCTCCCCACTGCCACAAACTGTGGAACCCCTCCCAGGTCCCTTGACCTCCGGGTCGGAGACTGTTGGCATGCTTAGGTTGGGAGTGTAGCATCCCTTGCCCTCCCAGGCTCTCTCTGAGTGCCACAGGTCTGTCAGGCGAGCCCCCGGCAGAGCAGCCAGCGGCCAGGTTTCACTGTGGAAGGTTAATACTCAGGAAAGACACCTAGTTTCCTGCTGCCCTCTTCCCTGCCTCCCCCAGAACAGACACGGCACCGCGTGCCTTTGCTTGGCGAGGCCAGCACTGCCAGTGTCTTGATGGGTTTGCTGAGTGGGTTTTGGAAGAGAGCAACTGTGAATCTCGGAGAGCTCTTCTCATGCTCGTAGGCGACTTGCCCAGCTGCTCTCTGGCCTAACCCCTGCAGTTGCTGCCTGGGCCAGGCTCAGGGTTCAGCCTGTGGGGAGCTGGGGCTCACAGCCGAGCTCCAGATGTTCAGGCTCTAGTCTCTCCCTCCTTTCCTGATGTTTCTAGTGCTTTGGAAAGGCGAGTGTGGCCACGGCAGAGCTCAGCTGTGAGTGGCAGGGCCTTGGGCCTCTACCTCCATCACTGACCCTACTGCTGCTTCCTGGCCAGTCTGCTTATTGTGAACTTTAGGCTGCTGGTTCCTCTTCCCCCCCCCCCCCCCCCCCCAAATTTTGGGTACTCCCGACCCCTACATTGTACCTGGCAGGCTTGGGGTGAGGTGGAGAGGAATTCTGCCCTTGACCGCCAGGCCTGGGGGAGGTGAAATTGGCCTGGGCATCCAACTTTTCCTTACCCAAGCCCCAGCCCCTCTGTTTCCTATGGGGCCTCAGAGCTGGGATTGTCTCTTCCCTGTGCCCTCCCCTCCCGTCTCTCCACTGCAGACTGCACAACGCAAGATCAGGGAAATTGTACAGCAGGTGAAGCAACAGGAGCAGAAATACCCTCAGGGAGTCGCCCCACAGCGCAGCAAGTGAGGCTCCCAAAGGCACCAGCAAACAACAGATGAATGTAGCCCTCCCAACACCTGACAGATGAGACCAAACAGCCAGCAGATCGGGAGCAAACCAAAGACCATCCCGAGGAGTGAGCAGTCTGCAGAGCAGCCAGGGCCTGCAGACCCCTACACACCCTGGGATCCAGGAGGGCACAGGGAAGGCCAGGTTCTCCAGAAACACCGCTTGGCCTGCCCCCAGCGTCCCCTGGCTTCTGCAGGCCTAACAGCCATCCACTCACTGCCCATCCAGCTCAGATTACTCCTCAGCTCCCAGGACGCTATCCCTTGCCGTTGAACTAACATAGGTGAACATGCTCAAAGCAAAATTCCTAGCCGTTTCTCTGTTGTGGAAAGTTGTCTCTGTACATATCAGAAGGGGAAGGAGGTTAAGAAATGTGGCCTGTGAGTGACACAGGGCGCCTGCAGCGTTAATATATTTTAGAAATAATATATCACATAACTCAACTAACTCCAGTTTTTACTCAGTGATTAATTTTGTTTTCTTTTTGAAGAGAAAGCAGGCTTTTCTAGAGTTCAAAGAATAAAGTCTTGGGTGAGGTCCATTGATACAGAAAGGAACTTTGAGCCACCCACACAAAATTCACTTGGAGGGAAATCTTGTCAAGGACACTTAATGGCAGTTGTGGGTCACCTGTGTCTGTCAACAGAAGGGATACTGTCCCTGAGGAGGGGCCCCAGGCCCTTGACACCTGTTTATCCCGTACACCCATTTCTCAGCTTCACAGTTTTAAACTGGTTTGTTTGTTGGTTTTTTTGTTTTTGTTTTTGCATACTGCTATATATTTCTCTGTCTCTCTCTATGTCCCTCCCGCCTTCCTCTGTTTTCTTTACCTGAAATTCTTTTGAATTCCTTCCTCCTTTTTCTGCTCCCCATGTCTATGCACCCCCGCCCGCCCTCACCCCAGGCAAAGCAGTGCTCTGAATACCATACCACACACAAGGAACAGATGCAAGCCACACCGAGCAGCCTCAGCTTACACTTGGTTACTCAAGCGAACAAGAGTCGGCGGTACTTGTCCTAGCATTTGGAAGAGGAAGGCAGGAGCCCACCAACCAAACCAGCCAACCAAACAAAGAAAAATTCCACGAAGAAAGCATGTACTTTCTTTTTACATCTTGGTATATAAGCCATCAGCATTTAGTGAAATTACTTCTTTCTTTGAAAATTTAAAGTGCAGGAAAATAGCAATTTATACAAGGTTGTTGGCCCAGGGCGTTAAATTTACAGATTGTTTTTTTTTTTTTTTTTTAAATGAGAAAAACACACAATAAAGCTACCTCAGGTGTTTTTACCTCAGCACCTTGCTCTTGTGTTTCCCTTAGAGATTTTGTAAAACTGATAGTTGGAGCATTTTTTATTTTTTTAATAAAAATGAGTTGGAAAAAAAAAAAAGACGAACTGCCAGCCCAGAGCCCAGGTGTGCAGCAGCTCTTCTGTCTTCCGCTAGCCAAGAGCCTATGTGGCCTTCTTGTGGACAAACCTAAAAATGTTTATTTTTTAAAAAATGACAAAAACTGAGACTATTGGAGCCGTCCTGAATTTCGATAGGGTACGTGCCGTGAGGGCTTCTGCGCTGAAGGATGACCACGTCCTGGTTATGTGAAGAAACCAGGACACTACCAGACTGCGATGCCGGTTTCCTCTACTGCAAACAGTGTTCTGTGACAAAAAAAGAAAAAAAAACAGGAAAAAATATATCCAAGCTAACAAGATCCTGGTGCCTTGGTGTCTTATTTTCTGAGCGTTGGGTCCCCTGGGACTGGACAGCTCCTTGGCTACCTGGTTCTCAAGGAAGCAGAACCAGTGAGCTGGTGTGCAGCCAGCAGTTGCAGCCTCCCCTGAGGCCTCGCGGGCTGTCACCTCTGGGTCCCTTGGATGGCAGTGTTTCAGCCCTGCGGGTGATTGAGGTACTGATCCATAGAACGAGAGGGCAGACTGCATTGCAAGCTGAGCCTCACTCAGCCTGCCAGGAAGGACTATGTGTAAGGGAACCCAAGGGCAGATGTGTCTCTCCCTTCCTCTAGATCAGTGGTTCTCAGCCTTCCTAACGCTGTGACCCTTTGGTATGGTTCCTCATAAAACTATTTTGTTGCTACTTCATAACTAGTTTTGCTATTATTATGAATTGTTATGTAAATAACCTGTCTTGTAGGCAACTGATGTGAACCTTAAAAGGGTTTGACCATCCAAAGAGTTCGTGACCCTCAGAACCACTGAGTTAGCCACATTCCTTCTAAGTGTCTCTCTAAATAACAACGCCAGCAAAAGCTTTAAAATACGGAAAGCAAACTTAAAAACAACTATCATGCTGGGCAGTGGTGGCGGCACGCTTTTAATCCCAGCACTTGGGAGGCAGAGGTAGGTGGATTTCTGAGTTCAAGGCCAGCCTGGTTAGCAGAGTGAGTTCCAGGACAGCCAGGGCTACACAGAGAAACCCTGTCTCGAAAAAAAAAACAAAAACAAAAACAAAAACAACCCCAACAATCATGTTATAAGCTGAGCAGAGCTGAAATAGACTTCTGCTGGGAGTGTAGCCCAATGGTAGGCGCTATCAATACACAGAGCAAAGGAACTGCAAGAAGGGAGGAGCTTCCAGTGCCTGGTTGTCTGCCTTGCTAAGACCACTGTTAGAAGTTGGCTAGTTGCCATCTCCAGGAGGGGCTCACCACTTGCTGCCCGCCCCCCAGCCCCCTAGGAAGGGATGCAGATATAGAAGTGGGTACTCTAGTGAGGCTGCATAGTTAGCAGGAACAGAAATGAGAAGAAAGTGGGATTTGCTTTGATTTTTTTCATTTTATTTTATATGATAAGGTCCTAGTGTGTAATCCCGGCTGATGTGGCACTGGATATGCAGTATGCTGCCTAGAAACTCCCAGAAATCTTGGCATAGCCTCCCAAGTGCAGGGAGTTCACCACTATGCCTAGTAGGTACAGGTTAAAGGACAGCTTGAAGCCACTGCCTAGGGGCAGATTGGTCCTAAGTAGAATCGTCTTTTAAGCCACCATTATTGAGGCCGTTAGCATACATCTTACACAGACTATGCAAATATATATGTGTGTGTGTGTGGATATTTATGTATATATACATGTGTGTATTTGTGTGTGTAAATGCCAGTATCATAACCACTCAAAATTGCCGATTTAGCCAGGCCTATAATCCCAGGCCCTTGGAAAGTTAGGCAGGAGGATCTTCTATTCAAGACTTTTACCTCAAGTTGAAAAATAAAACCAGCGAACACCTGTATCTATACAGGTGTTAACTCCAGATTAACTCCAAATTAGATCCAGGGTTAACTCGATTCTGAAAAATAAAGTAAAAAAGATTCTGAATTTTTTACTGATAAAATTTATGATGGGCTATGATCCCCACCCTCAAATTATGAGACAAAAATTTAGAAGCAAAATCAATTCAGTTTCAGGTATCTATCCCACTCAGCTCCCAGAAGGAAATCAAGCTTTGTGAGTGGTCATCAAGGTTTTTACAAATTACTCATTTCCTTAATCGTTCAATGCGTACTGATTGCCTCCCCCTCCGTCCCCTCTTGCTCCTCCCACCCTTGTCCGAGCCACATCTCCCCCACAAATCTATTTCCCACCCTCACTTTGTTCTGTATGACCATGGCTTTAGGGGGATCCACTGTAGCCTGGTGGGCTCAGCGGTGGACGTACAACTGGAGACAATGACTCCCCCTCCCCAAGAGTTTATCCAGTAGTTGAGCAGGATGGGTAAGAGTCCTGTGAGTCCATCCCCACCCAGGAGGTAACACGGCCAGCCTTATGCATGCTCTGGGCAGGTAAGCCCAGCACTGGGTGCTCTTGGTTGCAGTAGTTTTGTGTCTCGAGGACCGTGTAGCAATACATGCACGTTCACTGCAACTATTCACAGTAATAAGAAATGGAAGCACACAGATGTCCATCAACTGACATGGATAATGAAATGTACGTGGGGCTGGGGGAGGGCTCAGATTAAAGCACTTACTGCTCTTTAGAGGATCTGGGTTTGGTGCTCAGTACCCATAAGGGCTAGTTCAAAAGTGCCTGTAACTCCAGCTCCAGGTTTGACAACCACTTATGACTTCTGACTCATAGACTCTCAGACACATACATAAAAAATAAATTTAAAAAAATTAAAATACACTGAATTTTATACAGCTGTTAACAAAAACAAAACTATAAAACCTGCAGCTGAATGAATGGAACTGGAAAAAAAAATTGTACTGAGTGAGGTTACACAGCCCCAGAAAGATACTCATCCCATGGTTTCTCTCACATGCATACCCTAGCTTTGACTCTACTTGTAGAAGAAAGAAAAGTCTGGAACGGACCTTAGAGAGCAGAGGGGTGGTGCCCTGAGGGATAAGAAATGGTAGAACACAGGTGCCAGGAAAAGAGGGGAGTGTCCGGTGCTGAAAGGAATAAGCAAGGGAGTCACGGGGAGACAGAAATGAGGGGTTAAGGGGTGAATGATAATACAAGCCATGTGAAAACTTACTACTGTGTAATCCAATTAAAAGATGCATACACCCTGCATGGGTAATGCCGCTGCTCCCAGCAGAGGTCACTAAACAAACTCCCAGATGCTAGGTGTGGGACACCATCCTGGGATTGTTAGTCCTGTTGATGGAGAATAGGGACACAACCACAATTTTTTGAGCCAAATTTGAAGCAGGATTTAATAAATACTGGCCAGGACCATGGACACTGGCAAATTCCATAACGGGGATTCCCAGAGTGTGGTGCTGAGTTATGTCAGTCAGAGGCTTGTGAAGGCAAAACCACAAAGCTAGGTGTTTACCACCTTCGTCCAATAAGGGGCAAGCATCCATCCTGATGTACTTTCTGCCTATGTACCCACTGTCTATGTGTGACCAAGCACATCCTGTGTAGTTAGGGCAGTCAAACCTGTTTACAGAAGTGAGAACATGTGGCTTGTCTTACGTGGACAACACCCCCAGCATTCTGTCCAGACAGTTGTCTGTCCTTGGGGAAGTGGAGTTTACAGGTTAAAGGCATTTTTGTTTTATAGATCTCTTAAATTTAAAACACAGCTTTAAGCCGGGCCGTGGTGGCGCACGCCTTTAATCCCAGCACTTGGGATTAAAGAGACAGGTGGATTTCTGAGTTCAAGGCCAGCCTGGTCTACAGAGTGAGTTCCAGGACAGCCAGGGCTACACAGAGAAACCCTGTCTTCAAAACAAAACAAAAAAACAGCTTTAACCATCACAGGATCTAGTCAGGGAGGCCTCAGAGACCTCTAAAGCAATGCTGGTTCTTGTCAGTCATCTTGGTTGCTCACCAGAACTAGAGGATAAAGCCTCTGTGGAAGGCACCACATCTTGGTTGCAATATGCAAAGAAAACAAGCTAGAACTGATCTGAAAACATTCTCCTTGTTGGCTAATATTCAAAGTGTCATAAGATGTTACCCAGGCAGCTGGGCAAGAAAAGGCACCCATGGCCTCACCCAGTTGAAGGATCATAACCAACCTGCCAGGTAAGATGTGCCCACCTGTGGCACAAGTGTTATAGGGACAACCAAGGACTCCATTTGGATTTGAGGGAAGCCAGTCCTAAAAGAGGAAGTCCATGCCTGACCCTGTAAGCTGGTCAAGACTCATGCATAGGCCAAGGAGATAACTTATTACTGAAGCTTTTTATGTTCAAACTCTATTTCATGTGTGAAAGCTTTAAAAAAGTTTTCATTTGCAAGGATTCAGCCAAGATTATTCCCAGGCCACACATAATGGCACACCTCTGTAATCTCAGCTTTCAGGAGGCCGAGGATGGAGGATCATGATCAAGACCAAGCTGGGCTGCACAGTGAGACCTGTCTCAAAATTGTTGTAGACATTATTTTAATTCCTGACCAGGGCTTCTTCCCTAATGAAAAACACACCCAGCCTTTATATTTACAATAAGCCTTAATCAGTACAAAAGCTGGGCAGACATCTGGCTTCCGTACCATCAGAATCTACTTTCCTATTGAAAACCTTGACTTATTAACTATATTTCATCTGGGTTGCTCTAAACTCCAATTGGCCAGCCCTCAGGGCCACATTTTTTATAGCTCACCTAACCCATGGTGGCTTTTCTCTCCTGCACCTTCTTCTCCAGCCCCAAATCTGGGAAAGCTAAACCCCACCTATGTCTCTTTCTGCCCAGCTATTGGCTATTGTCATCTTCATTTACCAATCAGAAATAACTTGGGGCAGGGTCACAGGGGCTAGATGCAGACTCCAGGTCTTGGGGTCCTGCACTTAACATTACAATAGACAGTAAAAGATAAAACCTCAACACAAAATATAGAAAAGGATCTGTGGGTTGACTTGGTTGGGGTCCAGCAGATGCCCCACAAACCACATGATCTCAGTCAGACAGGGATAGTTTATTGAGCGCATGCCCCAAGATTGATCAGTGTTGTGGATGGCCCTGGTGCTGCTTGTATTTTGACGTTAATTATGATTTCCCAGGAGGGGCTGTCTGGAATGAGGAATGAGTCATGTACTCAGGTGACTTCTTGTGAACCTTCCCCGAACGAATAAAGGAACCAATCCCTGGGTGAGTAGGCGGGATGTCCAGGTTGGACGGGGAAGAGGGGAGGGAGGAGAGAGATAGGAGCCTTTGGACAAGGATCACAAGAGGACAAGATGTAGCTGCCAGTGTCTCCCAGCTTACATGGCAAATCCTGTAGGATTTAATATGGCTTACAAGATTAGGATTCTAGTTGATTCGCCCAACAATTGAGTTACCATTGATTCTGAACTAAGTTTGTGTGGTGTTTTCCTCCTTCACGTGGTGGTTTTACCAGGTTCCGGAGAGAAAGGTACAGCTGCAAAGCATGGTTTTGCCTGATGTGCACCACAAAAGGCCATAGGAGTTTTGAAGCATGGGGCTGGCATGGTAGCAACCCGCCAGTGGGAACTTAGTGTTCTGGGTGGAGAGGTTGTGGAGCTCTGCATCAGAGAGTCTCCACAAGTTAAGAACAGGCCGACCATTGCCCGCCAGTGCCTGACCAGACAGCCTGCCAGGGCAGAGAGTTGCTCCAAGTAGCATGGATTCATTTTTTAATATTTCCTGCAACAGATCAGGGCTGTTGGTCAGACTCTGGAGCTGACTGAGACACTGAGTTAAGATCTTACAGGACTTTTAAGCTTAAAATCCACAAACATCTGTGACAAGTTATTCCACCATCAGGATTTAGGGACAGGGGATTTCCTTAGGAACATGTCTTTGTTGTACACTTGGCCTGCTCCTATTGGCTGGGGTATTCAACTGTGGCAGGGGACTTGCCTTGTTTAACATTCATGTCTTAACTTACCAACCAGGATGTTAGCTACCCACCTACATGTCTGGTTTTGCCAAGCAGGATGTCAGTTCCCAGGGAGGTTTGGGGAGCGTGAACTTTACTCAACTCCTACTCAAAATGGAAGTCTTATTCTAAGTAGGTGCAGGTGTCTTACTTTGGGGTCTATCCCAGGGGCAGCTTATAAAGACAAATACCATAAAAGCTTATACATAGGTGCAGGAAGTGCTGTTGGGTGGTTGGTTCAGGTCCAAGCTTACTGTGGCTAACTATACAAAGCAGTTCTGACTTCTGTTGTGACTGGTTTCCAAGAACACCAAAGCACAGAACATGCTAGTAGCAGCAGTCACAGCACATGAGAAAGTTTCCTTATGACATTAGTAACAACACAAAATGGCAGGCTAGACAGGTACAGTTACCTAGGCCTTAACAGTCTACCTAGGTGCGATGTGAGAAGCCTAATATACCAGGCCTTACTAACTTTGATGGCAAAGGTGTTTGCTACTTAACTCTGCACCCCATGTCAAGGAGAAAGGAGAAAACCAATTCCACAAAGCTGTCCTCTGACCTACACTCACAACTCCACAGGTATACAAAAATTAAAAAAAAAAAAAAAAAACAGAAAAAAGGTTGAATCTTTAAGAAAAGATTGCTGCAAAATGCTACCTCTTTACACAAAGCTCATTTCTTTATTTGTATGCCCTTAACTTTACTGTATCTTAGAGACCCTTATTGAACGAAGAGGCCGTGTGACTGGGTTTTAGCCACAGAACATAGACAAATTATTTGTGCCTCTCCCATGCCTGCCCATTAAAACCTGCCTGCCACTCTCCCCGGGATTTCCACTGGCTAACTGTTAAGAAATGCAATGCCCTAGAACAGAGAGGCTGATCACCTTTTGTTAGACACAGAATAAGTATTTCAGGTTTTGCAGGTGACAGCAGGGAGTGACACAAAATGATACCTTCTACGGGGAAGCTGAGAGATGCTCAGTGGCTAAGAGCATTGTCTTGCAGAAGACACAGGTTCAATTCTCAGTATCCAGGTGGCAGCTCAAAACTGTAACTCCAGTTCTGGGGGATCCAGGCTTCTAGCCTCTCTCTATAGGTGCTGCATGTACACAGCACACTGATATACATGCAGGCCAAAACACACACCCACCCCCACACACACACACACAAATAAATAACTAAGAGCAGCAGCTAGCCGAGTGATGGTGGTGCACACCTTTAATACCACCACTCAGGAGGTAGAGGCAGGCAGATCTCTGTGAGTTCAAGGCTAGCCTGGTCTACAGAGTGAGTTCTTAGACAGCAAGGCTACCCAGAGAAACCCTGTTTTAAAAAACCAAAAACAATTTTTTGAGATGATAATTACAACATTTCTCCTTTTGATTTCCTCCCTCCAAACCCTCACATATACCCCTCCCTGATCTCCTTCAAATTCTTATCTTTTTTACTAATTGTGATTTGCAAATATATATATATATTTATATATATACATATATATATATATTATATGTTTATCATATATATATATAAAACATATGATATACATATTCCTAAATACAACCAGTTTGGTCCATATAATTTGGCTCTGAGAAGGGCTCTAATTGTTGTGTCCTTCTCTGGGGAAGGTGACTTCAATTTCCAGCCTATAGTTCTCTGTGTAGGGTTGAGGCCTTGTGGGCTCTCTATCCAGTCTGGCATGGTCATTGGTGTCCTCCTTGTCCAGCTCATGTTTGGGGACTCATGCTGGTGAGACTCTGTGGGTGTAGTTTCTAATATTACTTAGAGATACAAACCCCACAGCAAACTACCTGATCCTCTGGCTCTTACAATTTTTCCACACCCTCTTCCACAATGTTCCCTGAGCTTCAGGTACAGGAGTGTTCTGTAGATGTTTCCATTGGGACTGGGCTCCTAAACTCTGCGTTCTGATTGCTTGTGGCTTTCTGTAATAGTCTCTGTATGATGAAGAGAAGTTTCCTTGATATAGATGAGAAATACACTTATCTGTGGGTATAAAGACAAATGATTATAGATTTTTTTATAGAGATCATGCTGGTTTAGTGAATCAGGGTCAATTTCCCTCCAGTAACCATGCTTTTTCTAGCACTGATTAGCTAACCATGTTTCCATTGCCAGGCATTTTCTAGCACTGATTAGCTAACCATGTTTCCAGTGCCAGGCATTTTCTAGCACTGATTAGCTAACCATGTTTCCAGTGCCAGGCATTTTCTAGCACTGATTAGCTAACCATGTTTCCAGTGCCAGGCACGAACACTGTCTTGTTGAACTTGCCTTACATCCCATTGGAGAGCTATTGGTTACCATCAAGGTATGTGTGCCACTACTGTGTTATAGGTTACCTGCTGGTCATCGATGTGGTCCATAGGTATTATAACTGGGGGAAACTGGTGCTTGCCTCCCTCCTTCGGAAGCTTGCATGAGCCTTCTGGTTCCATGAAAGCTAGTCCTCAGGGAGGGGAATTTTCAGGTCTGTTCCAGCTCATGGATCTCTGGGCCCTGATTCTGAAGTACACAGTGCCTTCAGCAATAGGTACTTACCCTCCAGCCCTGGGGAGTAACCAAGGGCAACAGCAATAGGCTGTGTGTTTTAGAAGTCTCTTAGCCCTGGACGACGACTCACAAGAGGGCTTCTTCTGATATTGGTGCTCTGGTTAGATGCTCTTCATCTCTTGGAGGGAACACAATTAGTGTAAATAAGAAGGGTTCGTTAAAATACATATGTATGTTTATACACCAAGTTTCTTGTGTGTGTGTTTAAAAAAACAGTAGAATGATTCCTTGTAGCTTTATCCAGATGTCCTTATTGTTCTTTGTTTGTACTGAGGGGTTGTTTTTTGTCGTTTCGAGACAGGATTTCTCCATATCACTCTGCCTGTCCCGCAACTCACTCCGTAAGCCATGCTGGCCTCAAACTCAAAAGGTCCGTCTGCCCGCCTCCTGAGTGCTGGGACTAAGGATGTGCACTGCCACTGGTCCCCGCCCCCCCAGCTAGATGTCCTTAGTGCTTTGCTCCCCACGTCCCCCTCCTTCTGGCTTACCCCTCATCAGACTCTAAAAGGCCACTGTAACTATCCCCCCAACCAGAGCACTTGTAGCTTGCTGCCCCCTTTCCCCTCCCCCCACCTTCTTCTGTACTACCTCCCTCTCCCTCCCCAAGGAGCTCCCTTTTCTTTCTTCTTCTATCAGATCACCTGTATCATGTCATTCCCGCTCTGTCCTTCCATCTCTTTCTGTATTTACCCCCCCCAGCTTCCTAAGAATACCCCCACCCCCACCTACCCATTTCCCTGATCAAATCACTGATATCTTGTTAATTCCTTCCCTCCACTGACAATGATTCTGTTCTTCTTTTCCATAACCTGAATCTATTCTCACATCTTAATATTTGGAGCTAGGAGCCTACAACAAGAGAGACCACACGGTGTTTGTCGTTCTGGGGCTGGGTTATCTCAGTCAATATGATCTTTTCTACTTCCATCCAGTTGCCTGCAAACTTCATGATGCCATTTGTCTTTACAGTTGATTAGTACTCTGTAGGACTGTGAAAGGCAGCCTGGTTTCTGGTTGAGCTAAGGTTTGAGACCCCAGTGACCCAGCAGGGGGTCCCCAGCAGGGGATAACCGTGCAAGGGACGGTAGGCGTTTTGCCATACTCCTGAACCCCAGGCTTCTGACACCAGGCCACAGTTCTCCATAGGTCTGTGACCATCAGTCACGTAAGGGCAACACCCCAATCCCCTCCACTGGTAGAGGATATGACCACAGGTCACGTAGCCTCAAGACAGATCTCGGTTTTAATGAGGTACCTAAAGGCCTGCAGGCTTGGCCAATAAGATATCTTTCCCAGACACTCCTCCCTGCAAAAGGTACTTAACCTCAGGCGCACTCTGAGAAAGTGGGGTACGGTTTCACTCATCACCACTCTCCACCATGACAATAAACACCATAAAACCATGGACTGTCTCTCTTCATCTCGATCTGCCATGGGGAACAGTGGAACAGGCCTTCATCTAAAGAGCCATCTAGTCTCCTGCAGAAGGCCTCTCAGTGCTCCACCAAGCCAAGCCACCCACCCGACAAGCCAAGGACTCAGTCCCTGCTGGGACCCAGGCAGGCTCCTCCCTGCTTTTCCCCCTCTGCTCCGTGCTAGATCCAGCCCTCGGGCCTCCACTTTGTTCTCAGCTCTTCCTCAGCATCCAGCAGCACATGAGATGCCCAAGAGCCTGAGAACCAGATGGTCCCAGCCTTGTTGAAAGCCTATGGACCACTGAGAGGGCTCTGTGCAGTCCCCAGGACCCCAGGCCATGGTCCCCCACCCCCGGGTGGTATCCCAAGGCTTCTCAAAGCCCGACACCCACTGGCGTCAGCATGGGATGAGCATGGTCAAACTGCCCTCGTCCCGCCTCCCCCAGTGGCCCAAGCCCTGGGGCGGATGTGGGACCCCCCATTAACCCAACAGTATTCCTAGTGTGTATGTACCACATTCCCACTATCCATTCATCTGTTGGAGGACTTGTCTCCAAACAATAAAAAGATGTCTTTTAGTCTCATGAGTCCTCCATGTCAATTGTTGGCCTTAATTCTTGGACAAATGGAATCCTGTTCAGGAAGTCCTTACACTTATATCCTGTAGAATACTGCTGTGTTTTCTTCTAGCAGTTCAACTGTCTCAGGTTAAGGTCTTTGATCCATCAGAAGTTAGTTTTTCTGCAAGGTGAAGATATGGGTCTGATTTCATTCTTCTGCACGTGGACATCCAGTTTCCCCAGCACCATTTGTTGAAGATGCTTTCTTGTTTCCAGGTGTTGTCTGAGTCTCAGTCAACTCTTAAATGGCTGAAGTTACATGTGCTCATGTCTGGGTCTTCATGTCCTTGTTGTGCCAATGCCATATTGTTCTGTTACTCTGTCTCTCTAATGTATCTTACAACCTGCGATTGTAATCCCCCCAGCATTGTTCTCTTTGCTCAGGATTGTTTTGTCTGTCTGGGGTCTTTTATGGATCTATATGAGGACAGCTTTATTCTATTTAAGTAAAGAATGGGACGGAGATTTTCACTGGGATTGCGTCGAATTTATAAACGGCTTTTGGTAAAATGGTCATTTACGCAGTATTAATTCTGCTGACCCATGAGCATGGAGTGTCTTTTTATTTTCTAATGTCTCCATGTCTTTCTTCAGAGGCTTAGAGTTTTTATGTAGAGATCTTTCCCTTCCATGGTATCTTAGTTAGGGTTTCCATTGATATGAAGAGACACCGTGACCAGGGCAACTCTTTAGAAGGATAACATTTCAATGGGCTGGCTTACAGTTCCTTATCTCATGGTGGGAAACACAACAGCACGCAGGCAGATGTGGTGCTGGAGCAGCTAAGAGTTCTACATCTCGAGCCGCAGGCAGCAAGGAGATTGTGTCACTTGGAATGGCTGGAGCACATATGAGACCTCAAAGCCCACTCCCGCAATGACACATTTCCTGTAACAAGGCCACATGCATTCCAGCAAGGCCATTCTTCCTGACAGTGCCACTACTATGCCCCAAGCATTCATATGAGTCTATGGGGAGCCATATCCATTCAAACCACCACATTTGGTTAGGTTTATTCCTAGATACTGTTTTTTCTTCTAGGCTATTGTGGATCCCTCTGTACACTTGGTACATAAAATACCAATGGAAAAGATATTGATTTTTGGTATAGAAAATTCCAATAGAAAAGCTATTGGTTTGTGCAAATTGATTCTGCCATCCTGCCACAGTGCTGCATTTATTTATTGTTCCCAGGAGTTTCCTGGTAGGATTTGTGGAATCTCTAATGAATAGTGTCATATCATCTGCAAATAGGGGTAGTTTGACTTCTTTTCCTGTTTCTATTCCTTTAATTTCCTTCTCTTGACTTATTGTTCCAGTCCGTGCTTTCAGCAGTGCTGAAAAGGAGAAGGGGTTGTGGATGTTCCGTCTCACCCCTGACTGTGGTAGGATTGCTTCAAGGTTTCCTCCATTTAGGATGATGTTGGCCATGGGTTACTTGTCTATGGCTTTATCTTGAGGTGTGTTCTCTCGAGCCTTATGTTCTCTAGTACTTTTACCATCAATGTTGGATTTCGTCAAAGGCTTTCTCTGCATCTATTGAGATGATCATGTAATTTTGGTCTTTAAGTCCATTTATGTGGTTTATTGTATCTATCAACTTGTGTATGCTGAGCTATCCCTGCTTTTCAGGGATAATTCCAGTTTGGCGGATAACCTTTTTGATGAATGTCTGTATTATGCTTGAAAGTGTTTATTATTTTTGAGTCCGTGCTCATAAGGAATATTAGCCTATAGTTTTTGTGTTTTGTCTTTACCTGGTTTACTTCTCAGAGTGATACTGGCTTCATAGAGCACCCCCTCCCCCACCCCACCACCTTTGAATGGTTTAAAAAGGATCTTCGAATGCCTGGAATTCTGCTGTGGATCTATCTGGTTCTGACTTTTTTTTTTTTACAATAGCTGTTATGCTTTTTATTACTATTTCAAGCTCCTGATTTCTTATGGATTTGAAAACAGGTTTGTGTATTTGAGATTTAAATGCTATCCATTTTAAATTTTATTGCATGTGGTCAAATAGGATACAAGGAACTAAATCTTTTTGAATTTGTAATGGTTTGTGTCCCAGGATGTGGCCTATTTTTAGAAAAGCTTCCACATGCTGTCGAGTGGGGTGAGAGGTCCTTGGAGTTTGGATACAAGGTTCTACAGTGTCTGCTGGGTCCATGTGGCCTGTGATGCCCATTAGTATGGTGGGCTTTTGTTTTCAGATGACCGATTGGAGAGAATGGGCTGTTGAAATCATCTAGTATGGATGGGTTGATGTGGGAGGCTGGGGTATAGAGTGGGGTGGTACAGGCAGTGCAGAGGGTCTCGTGGATAGATGAGTGCAGGTCTCGAAGTCTGAAGAGGGGAAGACATAGGACCTCGACTAGATCTGGCAGGTTGCAAACAAACATAAAAATAAGTTTGGGGTGCTAGGGTGTACTCACCAGGTGAGACCCTGGAAGATGTGGGAGGTCTGGGTGTGGAGTGAGGTGGAGGTCTGTCTGGGTGTGGGGTGAGGCGGAGGTCTGTCTGGGTGTG
>JADRCH010000251.1:1497139-1512640 GCA_019843965.1 Rhynchomys soricoides | reverse complement strand
CGATCATATTCATGTCTGTCCCCCAGCTCCTCCCCTTCCCCTCCCCTCCCAACTCTGCATCCTCTTCTTTTAAAATATACAAAGCCAGCATGTCCATTTTGCTGCCAATAAACTTTTGGATATGTGACTTTCTTCTGGAAAATGGTCCGGCTGGGGGAGAGGGAGCCACACCTTTAAGGAAACGGAATTCTCAGTAACAGTTCTTTGTAAGATGAATGTAGCATATCTGTTCATCCTTACTAAAGTTAAAAGCAGAAGCTGCAGTTGCTGCAGTTGCCAAAGGTTTAAAAGAGTGTCTTAGGATTATCATTGCTGCGAGGAAACACCCTGACCAAAACCAGCCTAGGGAGGAAAGGGTTTATTATCTGGCTTAAACTTCCATATCATACACAGTCCATCACTGAAAGAAGTCAGGACAGGAAATCAAGCAAGGCAGGAACCTGGAGGCAGGAGCTCATGCAGAGGACATGATGGGAACTAATTACTGGCCTGCTTCCCATGGTTTGCTTAGCCCGCTTCCTGATAAACCACAGGACCACAACACCAGGGATGGGATCACTCACAATGAGCTGGGCTCTCTCCTACTAATCATTAAATAAGAAAATGACCTATAGGCTTGCCTACAGCCTCAACTTACAGAAGCATTTTCTTAATCATGGTTCCTTCCTTTTCGATGACTTCAGCTTGTGTCAAGTTGACATAAAACTACCCAGCATACTGAGCTTACTGATGTGCTTTAAGTATACAGCCAATCAGCACAATGAAGAGATGGCTACGCTTCAAAGGGAGAGTTTCTAGCAATTAGAGCCCCTACTCTAAGGTCTGTCTGTGGGTTCAATTATCTCAGTTCAAAATATGAACTAGAAAGATCTAGGAATAATCATTTCATAATTTTTAAACTGCACATTGTTCTAAGAAGCATGAGGAAAATCTAATACTGCCTGCTTTATGCAGAACATTCACAATATAGACCCATGAGCTTCGAAAAATGTGAGTCACAACATGACAAGGGGCCATGTGACTAAAGATGGCAGACACAAAGCTATGGTAACAGCAGAAGATTTTTAATGCTCAATAGCCAGAATCAAATGTATGATGACAGGTGAATGAATGAGGTGTCTGGGCAGCAGTGGCCTGTAGCTTTGCTTCTCAATACACAACATGTGTATTCTGCACCGTGAGTGCCAACACACCACCACCATCCACCAATATTGACTGAATCACCTCCCCTCAGACTGGAGACTGCCGTACATTATGACCACAGTGTTTCTTACTATACACAGTTTTCTGCTCCATAGACACAAATTTGTCTAATTGGAGAAAACAAACTTTTACTGTTTTCCTGCCATCATTCCTTAGCATGAAAGTATCAATGAATACATCTCTATAATATACCTCTAGATTATATCTCTAGATTGTATTATGTTAAAATGTCTGATTTTAATAACTGCTGTTTGGAGCTGGGTGTGGTAGTGCACATCTTTGATCCCAGTACGAGGGAGGGCAGAGGCAGGTGGATCTTTGTGAGTTTGAAGCCAGCCTTGTCTACACAGCAAGTCCAGGAGAGCCAGGGCTTAGGCTATGTTACACAAAGAAACCCTGTCTAAAAAAAAAAAAAAAAAAAAAAAAAATCCAAAAAACAAAACAACAAAATTGCTGTTTTGGGTCAACAAGATGGCTCAGCTGGTAAAGGGGCTTCTGCCACTCCTGACCACTTAAGTTCAATTCCCAGGACCCATTTTTCACTAGACAATGTTTGTACACTATTTTATGTGCCTATATACATAGGGACATGCAGAAGTTTCTCAGGTGACAAGTGAAGAAGCCCTGCTCTTCACCACCCTCCTGAGTGTCAGACCCACCATCATGGCGGCAGAATACTGTGTCCAAATAACAATTATCTTACTAATAGTGGCCCCAAAAGGCAAAAATAACAATGCAAAGGAGAGTCTGGAAACATATAAGGCAGATTACCTTCATACTTTGGGATAAAGCACAGTCCACACAGGTTGGTGCTCCAATGCCTGTGGTTGTACACACTAACCTGGAAAATATACTTTACAACAATGGGGACTACGGTATTTGGAATATTTGCCTGAACAAACCACACACTTTCATAAAAAATGTCCCCGAGTTCTATGAAATGAGCCCCACTATCACAAAACACAGGCATGAGCTGGCATCTGGATTACAGGCCAAGACTCCTTGGTTAATAATTTTTCAGGACACCCAGAATAACAATTCCAAGGAAATCTAATTTCAACCAGGATTCTAGAGGATGTGCCTTATCCTGAAACACCTGCAGACTTGCTTTCCATGATCCATAAACACAAATCCATAAATATAAGAGATTATCCAATAGAGGAATAACAGAACAGAGCGAGATTTTCAGACTTTACTTACAGAAGAATCTCACAGATCCTGTGGCCTTTTTGTCCCATAGAATCCAGATATTTAAGACACTTTTTCCTTAGGTCCATCACCTATAAGGGGAAAAGGCAAAATCCTTAGACAGACGTCTGTTTTTGCTGTCTGATTTTACTGAGACAAGGTCTCACTACATAGCCCAACCTGGCCTTGAATTCCAGATCTTCCCCTCTGCCTCCCAAGTACTGGGATCAGAGGCATGTACTACCACACCATGCCAGAAACACTGTAAACATTGATAGCAGCAAGATTTTATTTCTAAAAATAAAAGCATCTTTAAATGTTTAACACATGTAGCAATACATGAAACAGACGTAGAAACTTTATCTGCGGTAAAATATCACAGATATTAAAAGATTGATAGAACACGTTCTAATTCTATACAAAGGCCTAGAAATCTCTCACCAAGTATTAGTAACCCTCCTAGTAGTGGATCCATCCCCCTGCACTTTCCCAGATATAAAGGAAAGCCCCTCCTCAAAGCATGCCTTGTAGCTTTTGAAGCTGAGCACAGCAACACTCCGAGAAAGGACTGAGGAGCTTGCCCTCGTCATGGAGGAAAACCATCTGCACTAGGGACAACTAGCAGTAGAGTCCCTTCTTAGCATGTATAAAGGTCAGAGATTGATTCCCAAGATAAGAAAGGAGATAAAGAGGAGCTAGAGATGGCTCAGCGGTTAAGAGATGGATTGATCTACCAGAGGACCTGGGTTCAATTCCCAGGATCACATGACAGCTCACAACTGTCTGAAACCCCAGTTCCAGGGGATCTAAGACCCTCACACAGACATACATGCAAGCAAAACACCAACACACATAAAATAAACAGATAAACAAAAGAGAGAAAGGAAAGAGCTGGGGACAGAGGGAAAGGGGGAGAGAAGGAGGAGTCTACATCCAAACCCCAACACGGAACCCTCTCAACTCACCACCAGGCTCCAGTGTACCTTCCGATGAATAGGCACCAGAACAAGTTCTTGTTCGAACAGATTCACCCCTTTGGTCCATCTTTTTACTGCTTGGTAACCTCCAGACTTTAATTTAGGATAGAAGAATGTACTGAATGCGTGAAGTGCTGGATAGCCTTGCTTTTTACTCCTTTCCACTAAAAGATTCATATAAAAATTAATGACCTGTAAAATATCAAAAGATTATAATGTGGAACATGACAAATACATTACAAAATTAAATTCCTAGGAGTCAGAAACAACTGTCAGTACAAATGAGAAGGCAGAGAAGGATGAAGGGCCAGGGCTGAGCTTCTCAGCAGCGTGCTTGCCTAGTGCATGCAAGGCCCTGGATTCAATTCCAGGTACCGGATCACCTCCCTAACTAAAACCCAGCAAGTCATGTGACTAATATTTTGAAGTACATGAATAACATTTCTATGCAATAATGAAAGGGCATATGCAAGTGTTATGCAGAAAAATGAACTGTTAACTAGGACTTCCTCTAAAATATACCTCAATTTGGACATACTTCCCAGAGGAGAAACGTCAAAATATTTATGGAATTTTTGAGCAATAATTTCTTCAAAAAATTTCAAATATAAAGTATTTTCCAAAACCGTTATAATAAGCATATTTACAGTTACATTTACACATGACAGTATTTTCATGTAACTAGGCTTGTGACACAGGGAGACAGAGCAAATGAGAGAAAATTCAAGGGCAGAGCAGTTGGGTAAAGAGCCAACGGAAGAAGTAGTGACTAAGCCAGCTTTTGCAGAAATGTGTGATTCAGGTAACACATGGAGTGACTGTCTATAGTTATCACTTGCTGTGGCTTCAACACACACATAAATCAAAAACTCCATAAGATTTATTTTTAATTATGTGTATGTATGTGGGTATATGCACAGGAGCACAGCTTCGTGTGGAGGCAGAAGACCCTCAGGAGCTGGGGTCCCAGGCAGGGAAGCAAGCAAGGATCCTGTGAAGAGCAAGCACTCCTAACTGCCACATCAGCCTTTGTCCTTGCTCTAAGATCCTTATAAAGGATCTACTACTCAGCATGACAGCTGGAGGCAATGACCCTCATGAGCACCCCAGCCCCAACAGATGAGGCTAGCCCTAAGAGAAGCTGAAGGAGAGAATACTGCAGTCCCCGTCCCTCCCGTGGGAGGGCTCAGCACCACTCCTCCTCACTGTACCAACAAGAGACAGGGAAGCTATAGGCACTGATACTGGGCTCTGTAGTAATTACAACTGTGGATAATGCCTTTAGGGGGGCTGGGGGGGGGGGGAGTGTCTCACTAAGTAGCCCTAGCTGGCCTGGAATTCAGTATGTACTATGAACAGAGGTCTGCCTGCCTTTGACTCCTGAGCTCCCCTGGTGTTTTTAAAGCATGTGCTGCCACACCCACCACAATCAACTTTTAATGATATGCCTTTGCTTTAAAAATTACTAGTCAGGGGATGCACAACCCACAGGCACAGTGCTTGCACAAGGTCTTCTGGTATGGAAGAACAACAAAACAAACAACACCCAGAGTGGTAGGAAAGCCTATGACCTGTTACTCAGGAGGATGAGGTGAGTGAGGCAGGAGGATCACAACAGGGGTCAGGACCCATCTGAGCTATGTAAGATAGGCCAGCCCGGACAAGTTAGTGGAAACTTGTCTCAAAATAAAAAGCCAAAAGAAAAAAAAAAAGAGGGTGAGGCTACAGCTGAGAGCAGAGAGAGCACTTGCTTGTTGAACGTGGGAGACCCTTGGTCCAATCCCCAGAGCTAAAAGAAAAGGCAGCAAACCAGAAACTGATGTTTTCCAACCCCTTCCGACCAGGCAGAAGTCACTGATTACAGACAGTAGACACTAGGCAGAGTGACAGGCAGAGCAGGGAAGGAAGAAGACTGACCTCATCATTGAGCCAGTGATAGTTCTTTAAGGTCTGGATATCTCCTCTGGTGATTCGCAACTTGAAAGCGCTGCTCAAAATCTCATCAGGTGGGCCGTGGCCCAGGGCGTTGCTGATCTCTCTCTCCATGTCCTGAATTAGACGGCGCTACATTAGCACAGAGCCACTATCAGGTATGAAAGACTCAGCCTCTCATCTCAGCAGCAGCTGATGATCTTTGAGAAAAACCACTATTCAACAGCTACAAAACTGCAGTGTAAAAACATTCAAGTTTAAAATTGTAAAACAATCTTAAGTTGGATGGTGGTAGCCCATGCCTTTAATCCCAGCACTCGGAAACCAGAGGCAGGTGGATCTCTGAGTTCGAGGCCAGCCTGGTCTATAAGTGAGTTCCAGGACAGCCAGGGCTACACAAGAAACCCTGTCTTAAGCTAAAATGAGAACGAAAACAAAAACCAAACCAAACCAAACCAGTCTTAATAATGCCTATCTCCTTGAATTATTTTAATGATTTATGCAGCTAAATGTATATTTAGCTTATGAACCCAATCAAAATTATTTCCATTATTATTTTTCTCCTTTGCACACAATTTTGTTATCTTATGGCTCGATCTCTCTACCTCTGACATGGTAAGCTTTATCTTGACAGGACCTAGAATCGCAAGAGAAAAGAATAATAGGGATAATCTACATCTGGCTGCCCTGTGGGTACACCTGTGGAGTTTGTCTTAATTAAGCCAACTGACCTAGCAGAGCCGAGTATGAGCAAGTCAGTGGTCATGCATATGAACTCACACCTGGAAATGTCAGCTGCAGTAAGCTCTTTCCCCCAAGACACTTCGTGTCAAGTTATAATACCATGGCAGTGATAGCACTGCACTTCATGTGCAGTGCACTGTAAGCATTAGAGACATCTACTCTAAGAGAGACCCTCCACACACACCAGGATAACAGGGTTCTTGATTCAGCATGAAGAATCCCCTTTAAAATAAAGGGAATCCCCTTTAACTACTATGAGGCTCATGGCAAGAGGACTGTCATGAATGTCAGACCAACCTGGGCTAAGTAAACACCTAGACCCAGTTTCAGAAACAGAAAAAAAAACCAAAAACCACAACCAACCAACCACCCACCCACCCACCCACTCACCAAAAATCCCACCCAAACCAATTATACTCATCCAACAGGCCACCCTCACACAGACCATGAATGATCAATATAGACAACATAAGCAGACCTGGAGGTTTTGTTTAGTGTTTTTTAAACTTCATCTATTTGTTCCTTATCTGGAGGAATTTCTCAAAACAAACATGCACTGAGTTTAGAGGAGCCGTGGCTAGTGTGAATCAACCACCTAACTCTGCCCACACAGAGAACCATACCTCTGTAAGTTCAACGAGATCTTCTGTTCTTCTGTCCTTCTCTTTGCTCGGGAAGTTCTTTTCCTTTGCCTCAAGCACTGATATTTTCCTTCTGAGTAAGCCATTGCTTCCACTTCCCAGGCGAAGCCGGGCAGATACTTCTTCTGACAGATCAGGCTCCAGTTGGTGTCCTCTTGTCTAACCACAAAAGTTTCAACACCGACAATGCTTGATTTTGTACGTATAACGCAACAGTGCATACAGAATATAAAACCCTGTACAAGTTAGGAAGAAGCTAACTGTGTTCTAGTTTTAACCCCACCATGGACTTCCACACTGGGTGGTGAACACGTGCACAAAGATATACTGGATAGTGAAAGGTAAGACCCACGTGAAGCCATGGCTTCCATTCCAAGTAGCTTCTCTACTGCACAGCCCACTGACATGCAGACTTTGGGTCCAGTCAGTTTTGGTGTGTGATGCTTTTTTATAAGGTTTATACAATTTTTTTAAAAAAAATATGTAAAAGTCTGGCATTAACTTGAAGAGACACAATGACTATGAGATTTAGCAGCTGTCCTGATGTCGAAACAGACTCAGCCTGCCTGCCTGCCTGCCTGCCTGCCCTGGTAAAGGTGAACATAAGCTTCAGAGTTAAACACAGGCCCACAGGACATATAAGTTACAAACAGAAACACCATTCCTCTGGAACTAGAAAGAAAAACATGTTCAGTTCCTATCCCATTCTAAACTGTAGTTAAAGCATGTTTGTAAAGTTTAGAAAGGTACAAGGTATGGCCTACAGAGCATCACACGGAAGAATCTACTTCTTATTCACAATCATCCTGTGCTAGTTAAAGCTGATTTTACTTATTTATTCCTTTTTCTGTGTAGGGGTTGGAGTCTAAGACCTTTAACATGCTAGACAAATACCCTACCACTGAACTGTCTACCCCTCCATTTCATGTTTATACTGTAGAAAACAAATGCACCAGACAGGAAGCTATCACCAATGGCCACTGATTAAATCATGCACACATAGTGAAAGCCTCTACAAGGACTGGAGATTAGGAATAGGAATGGAGCTCAGTGGTAAAGCACTTGCCTGCAGATACAAAGCCTTACACGTTTGTTAGGAAACATATTTAGAAACAGAACTTTGCAATAGAGTTAGAGTCTCGGGGTACCAGTGAGCTTTCTTCATTCTGTCTGACTGCCTGGCAGGTCCCATCCGCTCCTCATTTTATTAAAAAGGCTAGCTCTCACTTTGCTCTCTAGACTGGCCTAACTGTCTAGATTTGGTCCTCCCTGAGTGCTAAGATTATGAGCATTCTATTTTGACTAAATGGACGATAAAGAATAAACAAACACAAAAGAGTCCACCTGGAATCACTGGAAACAGAGAACATTAGATAAGGGGACGTCTTAAGACCACTTTTGTAATTCTATGTAAATAAAATGTAAGTAACATAAAGTTTCAGTTGCATTTAATTAAGAAATATTACAGCCGGGCAGGAGTGGCACGCGCCTTTAATCCCAGCACTCGGGAGGCAGACGCAGGTGGATTTCTGAGTTCGAGGCCAGCCTGGTCTACAGATTGAGTTCCAGGACAGCCAGGGCTACACAGAGAAACCCTATCTCGAAAACAAAAACAAAACAAAAAAAAACAAAACCTGAACATGCCTACAGAGATACTGAAATACTGATTCTAATACTTACATTACAAGTAGACTGGCTAGTGGTAGTGCACATCTTTAGCCTCAGTACTTGGGAGGTAGATGTCTATGAATTTGAGGCCAGCCTGTTCTACAAAGCTAGTTCTAGGACAGTCAGGGCTACTTCCTCATTTCCTGTGGCATCAAAATATCAGTCCAGTGACAAGGCAAATCTAGCATTTACCAAAGGCTTCTACTTACACCTTCCTTTTCAAACCGGAGTCCCACCACCTTCTCTGTATCAGCTTTTCCTTTTGAATACCTGGGGAGGAAACCATTACAGATTTACAGAGTTCTGCTGTTTAACATGGTACATATTAGTTCTACAAGTAACATATATTAAACCGGTAGTGGTGCATATCTGTAATCCCAGAACCCAGGGAAGTAGAGGCAGGAAGAGCAGTAGTTCAAGGCTACACAATGTGTTTGAGGCTAGCCTGGGCTAAATGAGACTGTAGCAAAGCTTTTTTTTTTTTTATTTTTATTTTTTATTTTAAAATCAGGATTTATTAATCTCTAAACAAAACTGGCCTTGGGAGTGCTGGCACTGCCCATCTCTGCCTCCTGGCCTGCCAAAATCAAACCATACCATTCTAATGCTTTCCTCAGCATGACAGGCTGACTTCTCTAAAACTGTGAGCTACAATAAATAAACCCTTCCTTGCTTACGTCGTTTGTGTCAGGCATTTTAGCAGCAATGGAAGGAAACTAACAGGAAAAACAAGTGCTAGAAAAGTGGGGTTGCTGCTGTGACCAACCTCTCTGTGGCTCTTACAATGTTGGAACTAGTCTGTGGAAGAATATGGAAAAAAAAATGCAGATCTAGGTTAAAGAGAGACACTCTGGAATGGAGAGCTTAATGGGAGATTCTGACAGGTGCTGAGAAGACCAGAACGAGAGGAGAAAGGCAGACACTAGACAGTACTTGTTAGGTTCAGACAGGCAGTCATACTACTAGGTAAAAATGGCTCCATTTTCTCTGCAACCTAAAACCTTACCCGAGGGCAATTTAAAAGAGGATGGCATACAGGAAGAGGTGGTCTATGTCTGCTGTAAACTCTGCACTCAGTGGGCAGAGGAGGGAGGATCATGAGTTGAGGTAAACCTTAACTTATACAGTAAGTTAGGGTTTTACTGCTGTGAACAGACACCATGACCAAGGCAAGTCTTATAAAGAACAACATTTGATTGGGGCTGTTTCAGTCCATCATCATTAAGGCAAGAGCAGGGCAGCATCCAGGCAGGCATGGTGCAGGCAAAGCTGAGAGTTCTACATCTTCATCTGAAGGTTGCTAGTGGAAGACTGACTTCAGGCAGCTAGGGTGAGGGTCTTAAGCCCACACCCACAGTGAAACACCTCACACCTACTCCAACAAGGTCACACCTCCCCTGGGCCAAGCATATACAAACCATCACATTCTACTCTCTGGTCCCTCATAGGCTTGTTCAAACACAAGAGTCTATGGGGGCCATACCTAGGCACAACATAATAAAAAAGAGGTTTTCAGATCTCCACTCCTTTTTCATCTTTGTTGACTGCAACACACTTCCCTCTCCTGGGCTGGGTCCACTCCCTGTTAGCAGCTCTCCTTAGCAGGTATCCCACGGCTCTGGCATCTTTAACATCTGTGGGTCTCCAAGGCAACTTCAATGTTACAGCTTCTTCTTTAGATGTCTGGGATCCACACATGATCTTCTGGGCTCCTCCAAAGGGCTGGTGTCACTTCTTCAGCTCTGCCCTCTGTATCTCTCTAAGCTCAGGTTGATCCATTCCACTGCCACTGCTGTTCTTGGTGACCACCACGATACTGACATCTCCAATATGCTGGTGTCTTCCATTGCAACTAGGCTTCACCAACAACCTCTCATAGGCTCTCTTCACAGTGCCAATCCTCAACTCCTTTGCATGACTCCTTCAGTCCTGGGCCATCAACTGCAACTGAGGCTGCACCTTCACCAATGGCCTTCCTCGGCCTCTCACAGTGCCCAGGCCTCAGCTCTTCTTCATGGCCTCTTCATGCCTTCAAAATCAGTACCACCTGGGTGACTCTTACACATCACCAAGTACAGCTGTAGCACGAGGTACAACCTTGGCTATCTCTGGAACAGTTTCTTTGTGCTCTCAGAAAACACTTCCCAGAAGATTTCACCTCAGTGATGCTGGTCTCTTCTTAATCACCGCTAATTTCTTAGCTCCAGCTAACCAGCATCAATTGTCCCGTAGTCCCTTCTATTTTTCACTCTAAAGCCAGAGTCAAATGGCCAAAGCTACTGAGTTCTGCTCCTTGCAGAAGCTGGAACATGGCCCCCTTCTTCTATTACATTATCACCAGCTTTCTGTTTCCCAACTCCTTCACTGCCTAAGCTCTGCTGTCCTGGATCTTGCTCTGTAGATTGACCTTGAACTCAAGAGATCTGCAAGCCTGTCTCCTGGGATTAAAGGCATATACCACCATGCCTGGACTTAAGCTTTTCTTTACCTAGAACTTGTTCTGTCCCAGGCTGGCCTTGAACTTAGAGATCTGCTTGTCTTTATCTCAGGGATTAAAGGCGTATACCACCATGCCTGGATCTAAACTTAGCAGGGTAGGATCTTGCCCCAAAGTCCCACTCCCTTAATCTGTTGTCTCCTAGAACACAGGGTTCAGCTCCATTTCACTTCCTGGTGCCCCTTTAATACTCGAACTATAGATTTTATATTTTTTTCTTTCTAAGCTTGCTACACTTGCTCAAAATGCTCTTCATGAGACTTAACCAGAGAACAAAGTGTCTGCTGTGCTTTTTTGAGACTTCCTTTGTCAATGCAATTAATATAAATCTCTTCATCTTAGCCTCTTCTTCAGGCAGACTCTTCAGACAAGGGCAAAAAAGTAGCCACATTCTTCACCAAAATACCACAAAAACAGTCTCTAGGCCACATACTGAAAATCTTCTCCTCGGAAATCTCTTGGGCCAGGTCTGCACAGTTCTAATTATTCTCAGCAACAAAGTCTTCCATATTTCTACTAGGATGGCCCTTTAAGCCCCATTTAAAGTATTTTGTGGCTTTCCAAATCCAAAGTCCCAAAATCCACATTCTGCCAACAAAAACATGGTCAGGCCTATCACAGCAATACCCCACTCCTGGTACCAACTTCTGTCTTAGGGCTTTACTGCTGTGAACAGACACCACGACCAAGGCAGTCTTATAAAGAACAACATTTAATTGGGGCTGGCTTACAGGTTCAGAGGTTCAGTCAATTAAGACCAGGGCAGCACCCAGGCAGGCACGGTGCAGGCAGAGCTGAGAGTTCTACATCTTCACCTGAAGGCTGCTAGTGGAAGATTGACTTTCAGGCAGCTAGGGTGAGGGTCTTAAGCCCACACCCACAGTGACAAACCTACTCCAACCAGGTGATACCTCCAAAAAGTGCCACTCCCTGGTCCAAGCATATATAAATCATCATAGATCCTGCCTTAAAAGACTGGGAAATGGGTCTGAGGAGGTTGGTAAAATACTGGGTTTGGTCCAGTACCATGTAAAAGCTGTGCGCAACAGCACACACGTACAATACGGGATGAGGCTTGCGGGCTAGCAAGTTTACCCAAATCACTTCCAGGTTCAATGTGAGACTGTGTCTCTCTGAGGAAGACATCCACTATCTCTACCTCTGACTTCCACATGTATACATGCATACATGCACACATACACACCCGCCTGCCCATTCCCTTAAAAATAGGTGGGGAAGCAGAAACAAACTGAAGTGACAAAGGAACTTGAAAGGCAGTTTAGCCCAGCATACAGGAAGACTTGGAAGGTAAATGCAGAGCAAAGGGATTTGAAACCAACACACTGAAAGCAGTGACCAAGGTGACACAATTACTAAAACAATTAGTACTGCTAGGGCTCACTCCAGCACCCTTTACCTGAAGAAACCCTTAGGTGTTCTTCCCTAGAGTAAGGAACTGGCCAAGGCTTCAGAGCACAAAACTGCCAACTCACTATTGCATTATTGTTTCCAGAGCCCCTTGTTTGTTTGTTTGCCTGTAATCTTACACTTATTTATTTGAGGGGCAGCAAATGTTCTGCGATACACAAGTATAAATCAGAGAGCAACCTCAGGAAGTTGGTTTTCTCTACCATGTGAGTTCTGGGAATCAAACAGGGTCTTCAGACTTGGTGGCAAGCATCTGAGCCATCTTTCCAGCCCTGTAAACTCATTTTAAAGAGAGCCTTTAAAGAGAACAAAGATACTCTCCTTACAGAAAGCTGCCTATGGGTCATCACCTAAACACTCTAAGGGCCACAGCAGCTTTTACTTATCAAGCCGGTAAGAGAGCTCAGCTTTGTCCACATGGTACTGTTTTTGCAGGCATACAATATGTAGGAGTTACAGGGTCATAGAGGTGTTCAACCGATTTCCAAGGGTCTGGAGACTAGGCAATGTTTAACAGGGTCAGCCTCCCTGTGGGGAGGTTGGAAGGGCAACAGTAAAGCCTCAGTGTCAATGCAGACTCTGGTGAGTTGGAGGAAAACCATTCTTAACACACACTCGTGAGTGTCCATGAAACCTCAAATGCAAGGCCAAGGGTGGCCAAGCTCACAACCTGCCACCTCATATCTTAAGATTTTACACACATGTTGTCTCTGCTGAGCTGTGACCTTGCTTTGGTCTCATTGCTCCTTTCTCATTGCCCCATTAGTCATTTGGGGATGGACTATTGACCTTGTGTCACAGTATAAACAGAAGTGAATCATTTGCATTTATATGGGGTTTCAGAGCTAACTGTTGCCTGAAGTCTCTGACGAGTCTTGCTGAAGAGTGCTTGCTACTCTGTAAAGGTTCCAGCAGCACACGGTGGCTCACAACCTTTGCAGCTCCTGTTCTAGGGGATCTGAAACCCTGTCTGCACTCTGTGGACACCAAGCACACACAAGTACTTGTAGCTTCATTCACAACTTCTTTACCCCTGTGGTTTCCGTAACAAACACAGTCAGATGGACCAGATCTGAACTCCTGGCCACAGCTTGCAAGTCTGCTACAAAATAATAACCACCCAAAACCCCAAGGAAAGCAGAACGACCTCCACCATTTCTATGTTCAAGACAGTGGCTACCGGAGACCCGACATACTCTTAAGAAGCCCAAGCCCGACGGCTGAGGGATGAGGAGCAGCGTGGAAGGGCCTGACTTAAGAAGTACTCACTCACTCCTGAGTGCTGACTAGCTACCCAGACTGAGGAGATTCACAGTTCCTCATGGTTATTCATAAATGTAATTTGCAAAGTGAGAAAACTTAATTCTAAACGAAATCTTAGAATTAAATGAGCCATGTACCTCTTTTCACTTCTCACTGAACAGAGAGGTCCTCTGGTTTCAACAACTCTATCTGTGAGGATGGAAAGAAAAAATTCTTTACTAACCAATCACAGGTTGGAATTTCAAACTACAGATTCCAAGTACCAGCACGTTTGTTTGCACTGATACTAATGTAAATTAAAAGGCCACTGGCGGCCTCACATGTAAGCATCTAAAATACATGCAACTTTCTTTTCCTTAAATCCTGAGCACGACTGCTATTACGACTGCTATTAGTTCATTCGATAGGCTAAAGTCATTAAGTGAACAGTTATTGGAGAAATATAAAGGAGTCAATACAAGGAAGATACTGACTTATGAAATAGAAGGAAGTAAATTAATCTTAGTTTCACAATATATACTACTATACAGGCATTTTAGCAATCAACTTAGTCTTAAAACAATTTTCTTTTTTAAAATACAACTTCAGGTACTAGATAAGTGCTAGCCAATGTCTTGAAACCTGACAATATTTTATGACCTGGTATACCATATTTCAGTAGCGTGCTCTCAAATGAACTACGGGCAGTGTCTTAAGAAAGAGTAAATCCGGAACTCACATTGTTTCGGAACAAAATGGGTTGTTCTGACTCCATGATTTTGCTCTTCCACCCAGCCTTTGGTCTTTAATGTGTCCATCTGAATTCTCTGAGAACTGAGACAAAAGTGAGAAAGATCAGATCAGATACAAAGGGAAAGAAAGACCTTACAGTGTTAAGTATAACCATCCCGACCCACAACAGGAGAACAACAAAACCTATGACATGAAATGGCCAAAGTTAAAATTCCCAAATGATTCATTCTGTCTGCATTCAATAAGCTAGACAATCCTGTGACTCAACTTACTAGTTCCATACTTTATGGGGCTCTGTGTATTTGCAATCGCTTGCTGAGTTACCAGCGGAGCTGACACTCTGGACTTGCAGGTCCCTGCCCACCTCTCTTTCCACCCCCACTTATCCGCTCAAATCGCTGGTATTTAATTAACACACAATGTCAGAAGCAAAGTCCTTATGACTAGTTGACTTTAATCTTGTTTCTAAGAAGAGGATGCTAAAGTATAATCACCAGATGCCTCAGAGATTGCGTGTCTCTGTGTGTGTGTGTGTGTGTGTGTGTGTGTGTAAGGAAAATGAAATACAAAGAGATTGTGACAGGGAAAGAAGGAAGAGAGAAAGGGAAGGGAAAGCGAGCAAAAGAAAGGAGCCAGGACAAAGCAGACGACACTGTGGGCAGTGTCTGTGTCAACGAGGCTGGGAGGAGATCTCCTTTTTCTACACGAGTGGGAGTTCATGTGAGTTGGATGAGCTATCAAATGAATATAATCCTAGCAAGTGGGAAGCAGAGGCAGGAAAATTATAAATTCCAAGCTAGTCTATGGCAGATAGTGGAGATCCTGTCTTGAAAACAAAACAAAACAAAAACCAAAAAATCAAAACAAACAAACCCAGCCCTGCAATGGTAGTGCACACTGTCAATTCCAGAATTCAGGAGGCAGAGGCAGGCAGATCTCTGTGAATTGGAGGCCAGCCTAGTCAACCTCAGTAAGTTCCAGGATAGCCAGAGCTACACAGAAAAACCCTGTCTCAAAATACAAACAAACAAACAAACAAAAAAATCCAAAAAAGAAAGAAAAAAGAATTCATATGGGCAAAGGACTCTAAAACAGAAAATTTCATTCTGTAAGCACTGCGTACAGTGCCAGGCGCTCTGTAGGCGCTGCGCACAGTGCCAGGCGCTCTCTAGGCGCTGCGCACAGTGCCAGGCGCTCTCTAGGCGCTGCGCACAGTGCCAGGCGCTCT
>JADRCH010000251.1:1417708-1497129 GCA_019843965.1 Rhynchomys soricoides | reverse complement strand
ACAGTGCCAGGCGCTCTCTAGGCGCTGCGCACAGTGCCAGGCGCTCTCTAGGCGCTGCGTACAGTGCCAGGCGCTCTGTAGGCGCTGCGCACAGTGCCAGATGAACTCCACAGCAGTTCTCCTCACACCGCCACCTCTCTAAAACCAAAAGAAATGGATCTGTACTAAAGAAACTAAGTACAAGTCTAAGAAGGCAAGTCCTCATCAGCTCCTCTTACCTGTGATGTGAGACTGTAGGAGGGAAAGTGCTTCCATGGGCTCCTTCTTTAAGACGCTCCAGTAACTTTCGGTATTTTTCTCTTTCATCCTTTTGGACACCCTGAATAAAAAAGTATCATGGTGAGTAGGGCTAGAAATCTTGCCTCAGATTTAACCAGACACTGGCAGGGGAGACGCAGCCCACAGATGTCCTAGAGTTGCTGTAATCAAATGCTAGCTTTACACTTTTCAAAAAAAAAAAAACAAAACAAAAAAACAAACCCTGAGCTCTTTGGGGAAATGAGTCAACACCCTGAGCTCTCCCCTTCAGGTAGGCCTCTTGCTTTCCACCCTGCTTCACTCTTTCCATTGTCTGTCAGACCCACAGTTCTCAATCTGTGGGAGTCGAATGACCCTTTCACAAGGGTCCCGCAAGACCATTAGAAAACACAGATATTTACATTATGATTCACTACAGCAGCAAAATTACAGTTATGAAGTAGCAACAATGAAAATAATTTTACGGTTGGGGTCACCACAGCATGGGTTGCAGCACTGGGAAGGTTGAGAAGCACTGTGCTAGACCATGGAGGCATTTGCGTCTTTGACAGAACTATGCTGAAGAAAACTGAGTTGACCAGAAAACATCAACAGAAATATTCCACTTTAGAGCAAGAATTTGCAGCTTCCTGACCTCCTGATTGGACCTGGTCTCCCCGCATCCCCAGTGCCCCTGTAGCCACATTATTCTGCACGGGCTCAGCCCTGTGTTATACGGCTGTCCTTCAGCATCTCAGCCAGCTCACCTCCCCCGGCCCTTCCTGACCAAGAAACTCTGCGATTCCTCTCCTCCTCTTCCTCCTCGGTCTGCACTGCCGATTACTTGCTTCTGCCTCCCATAAATGCCCAGAGCTCCCCTCACACTACAGTCTTCCCCTGAATCATCTTTTCGGCTCCCTCAATTTTACATCAATACGTAGAAAATCCAGAAATGTGTCTCTAACCCTGCCTTCTTCTCAAGGCCATTTGGATATGGGTGATATCCCATCACCTATATCCACAGTCTACAGGACAGGTCTTCTTGAGTGTTTCATGGGCACTTTAAACAATGTCCAAAGCTGAAGTCAGCATCTCCTCCCCAAACACACAGGGCATCTTAGTCAGTGACATATTTACCCAGAGCTGAAGTTTGGGCCTCAGATTCTCCCTGTATGCTCTGTGCTATTATTCTCAATTGACAAACACATGTTTGTAAGACTGATTACCCACTGTTCTAGAATCTACCTACACTGTCATCACAGATCTCTTAAAACACTCAAGTTTCTGTTCTTAAAACCCCCAGAGGGCCTCTAGCCCACCATTCCCTCGGCCTTTGTGCTGAATTATAAGTTATTTATGTAAAACTCATGAAGGCAGGGGCCAAATATATTTAGGATTCAGATACTAAATTACTAAAAACTAGTGCAATATCTGGGACTTGAACAAATATTTCTTTGATGAGTCACAAACAGCTCACATAACCATCTACCAAGTTAAAACAGCTGATGGTACCGGGGAATGCCAGAGACAGAAGTAATTCTCAGCACCCCTGGAATAAATGAAGATCTCAAGACAGAATGAAGGCCTGCCTCCTCCTCACTGCACTAAGCACTCTGAAAGGGGAAGGAAAAGGCAGAGGGCACATCACTTAACACCTCTACTTAATCACACTTACTAAGGTTTATATAAATAAGTAAGGCAAAGCGTGTGGTGCTGTGTGTAATCCTAGCACTCAGGAGGCAGAGGCAGGCAAATTTATGTGAGTTCAAGGCCAGCTTGGTCTACATACTGAGTTCCAGGGCAGCCAGGTCTATGTAAAGAGACCCTGTCTTCAAAACATATAATTAAAAGTAATCTCTTCCTAGGATTCCTTCTTTCTTTTTCTGTCGACCCACCATCTGACACTCAGCATCTTGAGTAGCTCTGACTGCACAGCAACAGTAGGGACTAGGAGTCAAAGCAGGTGAGGGAGCCAGGTAGGGAAGGGATGCTGGGACACTTAAAATCACCATACACCTTTGGTACCTTCTGAACTTTATGCCATAGTACACAAATTATTACTCAAAAAAAAAAAAATCATTAAAAACATTTCTTTAAGATAGCAGCTAAAAGGGTTTACCTCCTCCACGGTGCAATGGGGACGCCTCACACCCTTGCCACCCTCTTCAGAAATCACCTCTGTCACACCTTGCTCCTGAGGTTTCCATGTTAAGGAACTCTCTGGATTGCTTTTGCTATGGCGACGACCACTTGGTCTTCTATTATAGCCTTCCGATTTCAACGTAAAACTGGAGAATAAAAGAAAACAAAAGACTCTATCATGGAATTGAGATTCAAGCTCCTAGATCATCCAAATATTCTACTGCGGCTCTAGTTTAAGATCACTCGTTTCTAAACAATCACTATTTGCAAAGTTAGATGTACCAGCATTTCACTATGCTGTTCTGACCACTAGAGCTGCCATTTGAAAGCCCTCCCTCCTCAGAGCCAGGGTTCCAACCCCAGCCCCAGATTTAGCCCCACTGAACACTCCTCTCTCTTGAACTGTATACTTGTCCTTTACTCACTGGGCACTACAGACATACAGCTACATGCTAGCAAATTCTATGCTGGGACAGTGCAGTATGCCTACAGTCCTAGCTACTCAGATTTCACACTGCATCTTGCTGCATGTTTAACTTAAAATAGAGTACAGGCCTGTGGTTTCGTAGAATGCATTTCCATTTCATAAACTACGTTCACAGGTAAGTTTAGATACTCAGTTTCTTTAAGAACTGAGTGATAATGTCCATCTCAGTGAAATCTGCTTGGAGGCTGATATCATTTGTGCCACTGCCGACAATTCTCTATTAAGGTAGTATTAAGTGTCAGTCAGGTTTCTCTGTAACAAATCACTTTCCCCCTTTATAATCAAGAAGGGATTTGGGGGAGATACTCTAATGCTAATATAAGGATTCTAGGCCTTATCAAGTCCCCACTTTAGCTCAACCAAGGCTCATCCATGCAATCATTACTGTGACAGTCACAAAATGGTGATTGTTCTCTACACGTTCTCAGCATTTTCCTGTGGAGATCTATCTTTCCACAGTACACACCCACCCATTGGTGTTGGTGTTACCAGTTTTATTCATTTTGAGGTTTACATTGTCCCCTATATGACCATTAAGTACTAGTCAAGTTTCCCCAGTTGGGCTGGAGTTTCACCAGCTCTTGGGCCCTCCTTCATGTCCCGATACGAGACTTGTGCCAGTTACTATTTTCCCTTCTACCTCTACCGTTTGTCTTTCACCCAAATTTAGAGCACCCCATTTTTAGTCAGTTAGCCTTTCCCCCTTTCGAGACAGGGTCTCCCTATATAACCCTAGCTGGCCTGGAACTGGCTAGACAGACCAGGTTGTCCTTGAACTTGACATTACCAGCCTATGCCTTCCACGTGCTGGAATTACAGGTGTGTGCTACCACAGCAGGCTTTCATTTTCAAATGTTTTAACTATTTATTATTTTATTTATAAGTGCTTTTGTCCATGTCCGTCTGTGCAAGGTGTACATGCAGTACCCATAGAGGCCAGAGGAGGGCATCAGAACTGTAGAACTCAAGTTACAGGTGGTTGAAGCTTCCATCTGAGCGCTGGGAACTGAACATGGCTGGGCCCTCTACACGAGCAACAAGTGTTCTCAATCTCTGAATCAACTCTAAGACCACCCAGATTTCCATTTTAATTGTAAGTAGTTAGCCAAGAATCACCGGATTTGCATTTGTATATGTTCATGTTTGCATGTGTGTACTTGTGCACGTAAAAGCAAAAGGCTAACCTCTGCTGCTCTTCACTTGATTTTTGAGGCAGGGTCTCAACAGGGAGCACATCAATTCAGCTAGACTGTTTGACCAATGAGCTCAGGCATTTGTCAGTCTCTCCCACCAGCAGCACTGTGGGCTACAGAGTGTGTAGCTGTGGCATGAGTGCTAGGAATCCAAATTTAGCCAGTACATCAAGCTCTTTATTAGTTTAACTGTCTCTCCAGGCCCGGGATTTTCAATAAAGACTCAAACTTGAAAGATAAGACTAAAATAAACCAAGGCAGTAGGCAGACTGAAAGAAAGCCCTGGGGTTGGGGGAACAGAACAAGCAAGGTCAAAGGACTGTAAAAATAATAAACAGCTATTGAGATAGAAACGGCACTGTACATTTATAACTGGAACAAGATACTTACAGAACAAATGCATGCAGATTGGAGAGAATTCCTACAATTTAAAAACCATGAGAGAGCTTTTAAAAAAAAAAAAAAGACCAGGAGGTGAAAACAGAAAAATTGAGAGTTCAAAGCCAACTTGGACTACATAGTGAGTTCAGGACAGTCTGAGTTACATAATAAATTCCAGTCTGGCCTGAACTATGTGGTCGAGACTAGGCAAAACTAAACTAAACAACAAACAAACAAAACCACAAACAATAACAACAAAAACAAATGAAATACAGCTATTTTGGGAGGATGTTTTTGTTTTGTTGAGTCAGGGTCTGTTTATGTAGCCCTGGTTGTCTTGAAACTCACTATGTAGACCAGGCTAGCCTTGAAGTCAGAGATCTACCAACCTCTGCGTCCCACTGCTGGGGTTAAAGATCTCTGCCACAGCATTTGACTAAACATGGACTAAAAAAGAACAAGGCAAGAGAAGAGACTAAAGAAGATCAACTTAGATTTGATTCCAAGCGATAGGAATTCTAAAAGGCGACGGTACAGAGGACAGCTGACAGGGAGCTCAGGGGGCATAGGAGCTTGGGGCATGCCTCATGACCTGGATTTGGTCCCTGGAGCCTGCATGATGCAGAGAACCCACTCTCACAAACTGTCCTTGAACTTTTGCACACATATTTACTAAATGTATAAAAAATTTAAGAGGAAAGAAAATTATTGAAAAAAATAATATTTAATAGACCTGACATGTTCGGTGTATAAAATTTATCAAGCTATAGTTAAGATTAATGTACTTCTCTGTATTCATATACACACACAGTTTGAAAGAAGTGAGTGCTGATTCTTTTTAAAATGGTTTTCAAGGAGGCTGGAGAGATTGCTCAATGGGTAAACATACTTGCTAGTCTTGCAAAGGACCAGGATTCAGTTCCTAGTACCCACAGAGTATCTAATAACTATCTAATTCCAGGGGTTCTAATATTCTCTTCTGGCCTCCGTGGGCAAAACATTCATACACATAAACACAGATTCTATGTTTTTATTTTCACTTAATTCTAGGGTGATTTTTATTTCATTTTTGACTTCTCCCTTACTCCAACTGTCATTTCATAAGTGTGTTGTTTAGTTTCCAGAGTCTGGGTACTTCCTGCTGTTTTTATTGTTGTTGATATCCAGTTTTATTCCTTTGTGGTCACATAGGACGCAGGATGCTATTTTAATCTTCCTACATTTGTATTGAGACTTGCTTTGTGTTCTAAAATGTGGTCAATTTTGGAGAAAATTATAACAGCTGCTGAGAAGAAAGTGTATTTCCTAATTGGACACCACACACTACCAAAAAAAAAACCAAAAAACAAAAAACAACCAACCAACCAAAAAAAACGGTACCAGGAATGGGCTACCTCTTTTTTGAGTTGGTGACTAATAGAATCCTACAGACCAACCCCCTAAACATTACAGGCTATTGCCAGCGTTCTTGGGTGCCCTCCAGAACTTGACAGTAATATCCTATTCCTGAAAAAACACCAAATACTTGAATCACAGAACACAGAGAAATCTAGCTGGTACTCAACCTAAAGCTTAAACCACATTGGCTAGCTTTCACAGTGTTGGAAGGTGCTATGCATGCCACTGGAGGAAGAAGTCGTCACCAACCTCCCCAGATGTAAGCCCAGCAAGCTATAATGGTGGTGCATCAATGGCACACATTTTATGGGAGTAACCAGCCAGTTCTAATTAGATTTAAGGCCTGCTTCATGAGACAAAACCCACATGGACATTTGTCAGTAAGGTCAAGAACTTATTAAGGCAAGATACACCACTGGGCTCTGGGGGGAAGGGGAATTCACTAGTGCTAAACGGACAGAGCAATAAATATGACTCTTAATGAATCATGCATGGGTATAACCACAGATCAGTGCATCTCTCAACTCTCATTAGACAAGCTTCTCTCTCAGTGATGGCTATTAACAGAAACCCACAACAGGCCAATGGACAGAGAATAAGTGACTTTGGAATGATCACACCTCTTCCCTCAAGGTTCAAGGATCTACACAAGGAAGGGCAGACAGACTGTAAGAACGAGAGGCAGTAGATAAGAGTGGTAAGAGAACACTTCCCATACACAACAGGCAGATGTACCCATGAACTCACAATGAGACCGTGACAGCATGCACAAAGGCCATGTGAGCTAAAGCCAAACAAAAGCCTAGCATGGCAGTGGGTACAAAATCCCCAGCTGAGGAGCTATTGGTATCTGACTGTTTCTAGGAAAGAGGAGGTCAGTTTTCTTCAGTGGAGTGACTATCATATCTATCAAGGCAGGTCCCATACTCAGGAGTAGCCAGCAACACAAACTGGACTTGGTGGGGGATGGGAAGGAGAGACAGGGTGAGGGGGAGAGGAAGAGGGAGGGGACAAGAAGTTCAGTGGGCAGGGAGGTCCGGAAGGAGTCAGAGATGAACATGATCAAAATACATCGTGTGAAATTCTCAAAACATAAAACAGGGCGTTGCAGAGATAGCTCAGTGACTAAGAATACTGTCTGCTTTTCCAGAGGACCAGGGTTGGAGGTTCGGTGCCCTCTTGAGGCCTCCTCAGGCACCAGCTATGAAAGTGCTACACAGGCATCTAGGCAAAATACTCACACACATTCGATTATTAAAAATAAAATATTAAAATGGTTTTCAAAACCAAACCACACTATCGACATGTAAATATAGTTGGAAAAGAAACACATTTAAGTCTAACTAGTCACATGATATTCAGCTATTACCCTCAGATTATGTAAGAGAACACAGTGAAAATGCCTAGCAACAGTGAGATTCGAAAACAGAAGAGTTTGCGTTAACTTACCCAAAGGAAGGCAGGACTCTCCGTGGCTGATCTCGGGTCACTGTTACTCTGATCTTTGGATAGTCACTTATTCCGTTAGGAGATTTATTACCTTTAACAACATATTTGTAATAAAAAGAAAAAAATACCAGTCAATAGCCTGAATTGGACAGAAAGCTTATTTACACGGTAGAACTAAACCTCTATTTTCCAAAAGCATAGTAGTCCAGCATGAATGTTACAAACAAATTAAAGGAAAGCAATGGCAGAGCTAGGAGTGTAATTCCGGGGTTCAGTACTGCCTAACATGTATGAAATCCCAAGTTCAATTTTCACTACCACAAAAGTAAGCAAGTAACTGATATTAAAACAATATGTATAAGCCAAATTCCATTTACATAAACCTTATAAAGACTTAAAAAAAAAACAAACCTATCACCATTTTTCAAGTCCTTTGGAATTACTTTTTTATTCTATGTAAATATATATTTATATATTATACATGTTAATATAAACACTGAAGCGATTTGGACCAAAATATGGCTCTTTCTATCTGTAATCTTTTTTTTCCCCATACTTTATTTACATTTCAAATGTTTCCCCTTTCTAGACCTCCCCTTTGGAACCTCCCCATTCCCTCCTCCTTCCCACCCCCCCTGGAATTACTTTTTAATCGTAGAGTACAATGGTTTAAAGTGATGTGTCTGGGCATCACGTGGAGATGGCATAGCCTTCGATGGCCAATCTTCAGTGCCAACTTGACTAAAGACTGATGAGCTAAGTCTGGGTATCTGTGGGGTTTCCATAGCAGACTGAAAGAGGAGAGGCCGCCCTGACTGTGGACTGCAGTCTTGGGCTAAATAGGGGGAGGGGAAGGAGACACAGCATTCTCCCTTCCCTTTGCTTCCCAGCCTGCAATGAAGTAAACCACTCTCCCCTGGTACAAGATCTCACTGCTCTGATACTCCTCCCAAGAAACCACAGCCCAAGCCCTCCAAAACCATGAGCGAAAGCAAACCTTTCTCCCTAAGTTGTCATCTCCATTGTTTGTCACAGCAACGTCAAAGAACTAATACACAGGTACAGGTTTACTCATCTTTGCGTTTCCGGGCTACAAGGGGAGCCTTGGTTAACAAGTGTGAGGGGTGTTAACTGTAAGCTTTGTTTCCTAGCTCCTTCTACTTCAGATTTTTGAACTTTGGCTTCTCTAACACTGACTTCCACTACATTCCTCCTCCTCCTCCTCCTCTCAAACTACAAGTCAATCCACACGGCAGACACTAAAACCATTTCTCAGAACTTTGGCTTCTTCTGAGTTTTCCTCACAATAATATTTTATGCAGTACATAAAATTACAAGTCCATTTTAGAGTCTAATGACAATCTTGAAGTCTATACAGCTGCAGGAACTTAAGATTGCTCAACAAGTACACAATGAACTCTGAGAGCTCAGACAAGGTCTTCTGTTACTCCTGACCATTAGAGGCAGTGCCAGGCTCACTGTAAGCTCTCAGGAATATTTTTTAAAGATTTATCTTTATTGTTTTTAAATGATGTGTGTATGTATATGAGTCTGTGTGTGGATATATGTGACTACGGTGACTACGGTATGCATAAAGTCCAGAAGAGGGCATCACACCCCCTGGAGCAGGAGTCAGAGGCAGTTGTGAGCTGTCTCATGTGTCTCATGTGACACTCTTAAACACCTAGCCATATGCCAGCCCTTTCTTGTTTTTAATCAATAAGCCTTGATCTGCAGTCACATTAAGAATCATGCTTATAAACAGGAAACACAGCAGTTAACTCAGACAAAAATTATTAAAGGAGAGCTCTGGGTTAAACATCCTTCCTGTAAAAACCTGATGCTGATGCAGATGTTTCCAGCCTCAGATTTCAGAGTTTACCTCAGGGATGGTCAACTGCTGGGCTCCATGCAGACATCCCAAAAATCTGAAAAACTCTAAAACCAAAGACATTTCTAGTCCTAGAAGTTTAAGATAAAATTTCTATTTGTTTTTATGGATGGTAAAGAGATTACACATTTATTTAATCCTAATCTGTTCATATCCTTAACACTTAGGAGACAAGGCTGCAAGCACAGGCAAGCAAGAATATCCTGACCAGCTCACCCAGTTTCAGCATGCTGCTGCAGGATCCAGAACTCATCAGTTCACAAGAGGAAGAGTTCGAAAACACCTGAAATAAAACAGTCACATCTAAAGTTGCAAATTAAAAACATTTCTAATATAAAAGTTCACTCAACTCATGATTATTTTCAAGCTAGCACACAGAAACGACTCCATTAAGATTTTTAAAAGGTGACAAAATAATGTTAAAAGATAATTACAGATTTCCCACAAATACTTAAATAAGAAAAGAAAGAAACAAATTTCCCTGTTCAAGGGAGAAGCTGTAAGGAGCAGACTGACCTCACCCTCACTTCACTGTTAAGGTTTGGTATTGCTATCTATTGTAATGCTAAGTGTGGCCCCCAAGCCTGGAGTCTGTCTGTAGACCTGTGGCCCTGCCCATAAGTTATTTCTGATTGATAAATAAAGATGCCAACAGCCAATAGCTGTCCAGAAGAGGCATAGATGGGGTTTAGGTTTCTTGGAGAAGAAGGTGGAGGAGGAAGAGAAGCCTCCATAGGTTAGGTGAGCCATACAAATGTGGCCCTGAGGCCAATTAGAGTTAAGAGCAGCCTAGATGTAACAGCAGTAACTCAGGGTTCTTGATAGGAAAGTAGATTCTAATAGCATAGAGGTGTAGGTATTTGCCCAGGCCTTGTGCTGCTTAAGGCTTATTGTAAATGTAAAGGTTGTGTGTCTTTTATCTAGGAACTAAATGGTCAAAGGCAGGGTAGGAACCCTGGATCAGGATGAAAAGGTTTCTACAACACTCCACTCTGTTCTTTTGTTTTTAAGACAGTATGACTGTAGCCCAGGCTGGCCTGGAACTTACTATGTAGCCAGGCTAGTCTCAATTTCATAATAGTTCTTCTGCCTCTACCTGCTAAGGATTACAGGCATTAGCCACTGCACCTGGCTTTGCTTTTCCTTCTTTTTGTCTTTAAGTGAGGGTGTCACTAGGCTGAATTTCTAAGGTCATCTACCTTAGCTCTCCTCACTAGAATCACAAGAGCATGCCACCAAGCTAAGTGAGCTAATCACCAAGCTGAGTGAGCTAACACTGTTTAAAATAACTACTGCATGCCTCTGTGTGTGTGTGTGTGTGTGTGTGTGTGTGTGCGCGCGCGCGCGCGTCTGGAGGTCAGAGGACATGCTGCAGGAATTAGTTCTCCCTTTCTACAGTGTGGCTCGTGGGGATTGAACTCAGTTCATCAAGCTTAGCAGCAAGGGTCTGAACTCACTGAGCTATCTTGCTGGCTCCCAAATATTCTTTATAAATATTTTTAAAGTATTTAAATTAGTAACCTTTAATTCTTGACTTTCATATCAAAGCTAATAAATGCATGATCATTTCTGGAAATAAATCAATCTAAATGTTAATTCCCCAAAAGACTATGGGAATTTTTTAAAATTTTATTTTACTAATGTTTAGTTTTTAAAAACTAAGGACAAACATCACAATGTATAGGGCTGGAGATATAACTCAGTAGTAGATTCATGCTTAATACACACAAGACTCATGCCAAGTACACCTTCAATCCCAGCACTCAGGAGATAGAAGAAGGTATAGATCTGTGAGTTCAAGGCCAGCCTAGTCTACAAAGTGAGTTCTAGGACAGGCAGGACTATGTACAGAGACCATGTCTCAAAATGCAAACCAACAAACAACAACAACAAAACCCCAAGCCACCAAAGTCACAAACAAAACAAAACAAAACAAAACATGTATAAGGCCTGGGGTTCCATCTCCACAATAAATAAATAAAATTTAAAAACAAAACACCACCAACAAAACCACAAACAAATGAACCCCACCCCCCAAAAAAAAAATCAAAAAAGGAAAGAAAAACAATCAGAACCCAAGTCCCGGCCCCACTGACCTCTCCTGAAGGGGCCACATTCCGTGTTCCATTACAAGCAGAAGACACCATGGGTTTCGTGGTCAGCTGGAATGGGAATCCAAATAAACTCGCAGCATTGTAGAGACTGTTCTTCACTTGGTGAATGAAGCAATCTAGAAAGTATCAACCAATTCTAAACACAGAGCACTAAGCTTTCAGAAAAAATTGTTTTGAAAAGAATCTTAGTTCTTAATAAAGTCTTCACCAAATTTCGAACACCAAAATTAAAATGTACCTACCAAAGTGGTTTTAGGCCATAGAGATGTTAGTGTGTGACAGTCTGATGCTCAAGGCTGGCAACACTAGTCTGCTCTCCAGAACCCATATAAAGATGGAGAGAACCCCCTCCACAGACTTGTCCTCTGACCTCCACAGGCAAGTCACAGTAAACTCCACTCACACACGCACATCACACACACACTAGTAATAAATGCGTTTTCCGACTGATAAAAGGAATTCTAGTGTGTGAACTTGTGTTAGTCAACTACCTGAGCTACTACAAAAGCATTCAACTAACACTGTGGTAAACCACAAACTGGTTCCCCAAGAATGGATGTGAAATAGCAGCTTTTGAGGAGTGAGTTTCTAGAGTTCATACCGTGAACCTTCACAGCGACACCAGCATAAGTGAGCACACACCCGGCTAGGCATGGTGCCACAGGGAGCACTGACATTCACTCACCAGTTTGCCCATCTGTCCCAACAATGACTGCCTTAACCAACCATCCTCAGAGCCTCTGATAAATCATGACTGACTGAAGGATAAAACACACAGCTCTTGAGCATCTGTGACAAAGAGAAATTGTCCCTCTACTGAACCAGATGCATTGGGCCATCTCAAGCTCACTTCTTCCTGGTACCAAAGATTACAAAACAGAGATAACCGTGTGTGTGGCGGGGCGTGCCTCAGTGCTCCTCTGCTTCCTTCTTTCATAATACTACCTTTTTCTCACTTCCTGCACATCTATGCTGCCTACAGTTTCTTCTGTATTCACTGATTAAAGATATTATAAGGAGCTAGTTTCTGCTTCAGAAAAAAATAGCCTGTGGCTTTAAGCAACAAAAGTTCTAATATAGATAAAATATGAAATGCTCTCTAGAAAAGGTAGTGGCTCAAATCAGTGAGAAAATGTGTTTACTCCACAGACCCAAGCAGACAAGAGGTAGTAACAGCAGCTACTAAAGTATTGGAATATTTTATTTTCTTACAAAGCCTGTAAAAAGAAGTGGATGTGTCCTAACACTGTGTTAAATTATCTCATGTACTCTTTTTCAGGGGGCAGTAATCCTGCCTCATCTTTCTTGGCACTCCCTTGTATCCCTGAGACGCTGGCTCTTGCCTAGAGAGTCCTGGGTCTGCGACGAGGAGGCCCCTTCCTTCCCTTTACCTCTGCTTTTCCTTCTCCCCTGAAGCTACCTAGAGTTTATCCACCGTAGAAGCCTGCAGTCAGGTGTGCTTCCGTACCGACTGCTTTTAAATTAGTGAAAATTCAAGTTCAGTTCTTTTCTGAAGTGTGATGGCTCCCACCTGTACTCTGAGAACTTGGAGGAAAAAGGATTGAGGCCAATTTGGATTGCCTAGCCTCATACACAAACAAATGACATCAAAAAAGCCTGGATTCTCTGAGTTAAAGTAGCCACATTTCAGACAGGAGGATCTACTGGGCAGCATTCTGTAGCTCTTACAACAGTCTTCTCTCTGATACCCACTTTCATCTCCAATTTAGACTCCTTTCTGCTGTTTGCACTAAGGAAATCTAACTCTGTATTCGAACTGAGGGTAGGAGTGGTCCTTAGCACAGAAGTAGAAGATTACCATACACAACCAGCTCAGGAACCTTCTCTAATATCACCCAAGTTTTGCTTTGGAGCACCGGGAACTGAACTTTGGTGTTGAGTATATTAGACAATCACTAAGCTATATTCCCATCCTCTCTTTACTTTATTTTGCAACAGGGTCTCATTAAATTGTTTAAGCAGGCTTTGAACTTGTGACTCACCTGCTTCCAAACCCTCAGTAGCTAAGCCTCAGGCTGTGTTAGCCAGGCCCTGGGTATCACCAGCTGGTTTTTTGTCATGTTGCTTTATGGATCTTACTACCTTCACGTACAAGCCATTATTTATACTTATTTTTAAAAATAGCTTGCTTTTTTTCTTAGTTAAAAGATACTGGTAGACAAGCCTAGGATTCATTTTTTATTTTCTGTAATTGTGTAAAATCAAGACATACTCAACAAGTATTTACTAGATTTAAATGAAATTATCAACAAGTTCCACAGTTAACCATCACATCTGGAACAGACCCAAATTTATGATCGCTGTTGAAAAGAGGGACATAATATAGTATTCTACTGGGCCTTGCCCTTTAATCTACTTTCATTCTCATCTACCAGTCAGATACAAGAAAGTAGATCTGTGATGAGAAATTAGATTGGTTCACTCAGCCAGATGAATCAGATTAGCCAGTTTGAACTGGCTTCCTCCCCCCCCCCCCAAAAAAAATTATCTGTATTACACAGGACTTTAGAACTTTCAACACATTCAACACACACATATCTGACAACAGCCACCTCTAGGAAAGACGATGGCATAGGGAAAGGGCAGGAAAGAGGAAACTTCTCATTGTCTGGACTTTGTACCTTTTCTTCCATGAATGCATTTTTCCTACTAAAAGAAATTAATTTTTAAAAATGTAGTACCTAATCTTGGTCTTTTAGCTGGGATTTCATCAGTGTCCACTGCAGTAGAAAACAGAGTGCTGCAAAGAAAGGAAAAGATGTATGTAGATAGGTAATACATAGCGTTTCTATACATAAACTTACTCAGAGCTGGAGGTGTGACAGTGGTGGGGCATGAGTTTAGCACGTAAAAGGCCGTGGCTTCCTCACCCAGCACCAAAACAACCACTTCGTACGATTCAGCATTCCGTCTCTAGGGTCCCGTGCAGTCATAAAATGAGATGCAAGGTGTAAAGCAGAATGCTATTTCTAAACCTTAAGAAAGACTCAACATTCCCCACTACATAATGATATATAATCTAGTCAAAATAAGCCAACACATTATTTGTTTTTGGGACATTGACCCTAAAGACAGCTTTTTTTTTTTAAGCTTCAAGTGACAATATAAGCAGCTTTAGGAGATAAGGTATTAGTTGTGAGTTGGGGGTTGCTTAACTGTCTCCCAATCTCTACATCCCTGTGCTGGGGATTGAAGACAGAACAGGCATGACAGACAAGCACTCTCCCACTAAGGCACACCTCTAGTTCCTACAATGAACTGTCTTTTAAGACATGAGCCCCTAAATGGTATTAGAATTCAGCTAGAATTAGGCAGCTAGAATTCCAGGCTGGCCCGGACACATCCACACACAGGTGCGGGGCCAGCACACTGCATGACTCTGAGGGACTATGAATGAAAATGTGAGATCACCAGTTCCTGTTCCTTAAACTCGCAGTTTCATTGTGCACCAGACCCAGCATTAAAACACCGGGGGAGAATAAACTGTCGGTTCTTACATAAGCATTACTTTGAGAACTTTATAACATCCTAACCAATTCTAATCTGAACCCCATCGAACAGCAGAAGCCATCTATCTCTGGAATGCGGGCTACAGTTTAGCCAGAGCTAACAACCAGTTTCATCAGTGACCTACATTCCTGGAATCATCTATGAATCATTTTGATCTACTTCCCCTAAACCAATCTTTTGTCCACTTCTCTTGATCTGGAAACAAAAATAATCACCATCATCATAATAATAAGCAAAGCAGACATAGCAAAGGAAGGAGGGAGGGACAGAGGGAGAGACTTAGGGGGGAGCACAGAAGTTGCATAGTATTTGGTTTTCTAGATAAATCCTTAGTTAAAGGGGAAGACACTGTAAAGTAAATAAAGGAGTAGATGTTAAGTACTAATATTTGTCATTTCCCTCTAATTTTAACCGAGTGCGGTACGTTCTTTCTCTCTGCCTCTTATAAGGATGTTAAAGAACAGGACCATTCTCTTCCCCGGTAGCGCAACACACACACCCCGACAGCTGCTGTCAAACAAGACAACTGCTGTTCCTCGGTGTGAAGACAACAGTACTCGCGGTCAAACGACTACGGGCAAACTCCTAACCTAGTGACTCGTCCCTGAGCTGTCCACCCGCGACGACACCGGGCGACAGGAGCCGTATCCGGCGAGCAGCACATCGCTGGCCTTCAGTTCCCTTTCCGTTCACAGCTAGAGAGACGGACTCTCCCCAGGCCTCCGCGGTCCCGTAGCCGCCGGTTCCCACAGGCCCGCGGCGACCAACGCCAGCGCGGGGGAGGGGACCCGACCGGCGCGCGGCCACCTTACCTGCTAGAGCGCCGCCTCTTGAGCAGGGCGCGGGCCCCGGGCGCGGGCCGCTCGCACAAGCGAAGAATGGTGCCGAGAACCTTAGCCAGCCATCTGTACATTCCAGGCCTGAGCAGCAGCGGCGGCCGACACACCCCGAGACGCGAACCCCAGAGCTGTCGCCGCCGCTGCCGCCTTTGCCGCTTCGGCCGTAGCCAGAATCAGGCGCAGGTTTGTGACGCCATCGGAGGGCCCACAGATTTAACGTTCCCCGGGCTATGGGAGGACTCTCTAGACGCCGCTGACGTCACCTTCTTCCGCCCAACGGGAAAACGACTTCCGTAGTCTGAGCATGCGCAGCCTGGGCCTGCTCCTTGCGAGCCTAGCAACAGGAAGCTGGACCGGCAGAGCGGGCTCTACGGCGGGTGTGATTGGCAGGTCGAAGGGCGGGGCTTGCTCTTTGGCAAAGCCAGTCAGGAGTCGGTCTCGGGACAAGGCCCACAGACCCAAACCACGTGTATCGCTGCTGGGCTGTGAGAGCTTCCCAAGGAACCGGACAGTGGGGGGGCTCTGTAAAAGAATGCGTAGGGTGAAACGTTAATGGGTATTTAACGTTTTGCGCTTTATTTTGCATATACATTGGTCTCATACTTTACCCGGATTGCCGTCATGTTCAAAGCAACCGGACGCAATGGGGAATCTTATGAATGTTATAAAAACCAAAGGTATATAGCAATTAATCATATGCCTAAGATAATAGAGCTATCCACTAGCATTTGAACCAGAGTGTACTAGGGCCCATTCCACACTGGTAAGGTCAAGTCTACTTGGGAGAGACATTTTCATAGATAATTATAAATTAGAATACAAGGTCATTCACTGCTGTGAGGAATAAGTGCAATGTGCAACGGAACTAGAGAAAGGAAAACTAGATGCAGGGTAGTGGGTAGGGCAGAAGGACACTACTCGTTAGGGAAAGCTTCAGAGAAACAAGGACTGAATGATTCCTATGGCCTTCTAATCATCTGTCAGGTAGCAATTCTCACTATCCTCTCTGTGAATGTATATACTTTTCTTATCATAAAGAAAACCATTAGAAATAATTGTCTAAATAACATCTCCCGTGGATTTAAGCACAGTGTCTGGGAGAGCAGTCCCTTGAACTATTAAAAGATAGTCTCTGCTGGGAATAGTGACGCATGCCTTTAATGCCAGTACTTGGGAGGCAGAGATAGGTGGATCTCCATGAGTTAAGAGGCCAGCCTGGTTTACACAGTGAGTTCCAGGATAGCCAGAACGCTGTAGAAAGACCTTCTCTCAAAACAAACAAAACAACAACAACAAAAAAAAAACCCAGGCTCTATCTTTCCTGTTGGGTGTGTAAGACCATGTAGCTACCCAAAAGTTCCTGCCCAATGCACTCACTAAGGCCTCAGATGTGAGCTCTCAACCACTGGTCCAGCACTATGACTGCCTGCTGACATGCTCCCTGCTATGATGCTCACCAGAGTAGACAAGGAGAGACGAGTGGCTAGAGCAGGTGAAGCAGAGTGGCCAAAGAAATAGACTGGGTGGTCGCTGAGCTGGTCAGCACACTGGCTCTCCCTTATCTACACCACAGGGTGAGCTCTCTGGCATTGCTCCAGCTAGCCCACCCAATGCTGCTATCTGCGGGAGGCAAGGTCATTTCTCCTCTTCTCCCTCAGGACAGCTCACCCAGACCCACACCTCCAATGTGGTGCCCAGTCAAGGTTTGGAGCTTCCTCTCCCAAGCGCTGCAGCCTGTGAGGATCTGGGCCAGCTCTCCCACTCTCACAGGCTGTCTTTGCCAACAGGGCCAGCTCCATTGTGCTGCCCAGGCAAGGTACAGGGCCCATTCTCCAAGGTGCTAGAGTAAGGAGGACAGGGCCAGCTCGCCCTCTCTCATGACCTCAGGGCCAGTTCTCCAGACTGCCACAGGTTTAGGGGGTGAGGGAAGGGAGAGAGAGAATCACCCCATACCTAGGAATCTATAGGAGAGTTCTCTCCAAAGTGAACTTTTGTGGTGCATGAATTTCACACTTCAAATTTGTGAGACAAGAACCTGAAAGTCACTGGCCCATAGTGGTTGTGGTGATGACCAAGTTTTAGGACCCTATCTCCCCAAGAAAAACCATGTTGTTCTCCAAGACACCCCAAAATCATAAAGACAAATGCCATCTTTCTCTTATGAGTCGATCCTTGCTTCTAATCCTACTTTGTATGTTTAACCTGGAGTACATACGGTGGGAGACAGAAAACTAGAATGGGAGTGGAGAGCTCAGGGAGAGAGAACAGTCAAATATAGGTAAAAGAGAGGGGGAGCCTGGGGGCAGAGATCAAAGCATGAAGGGGTGGAGGTGGGTAAATGAAGGGTGGGCAGAAGGCTCAACCACAATGCAACCTCGGATCTTCCAACTCTAGAAAAACATTTCAGTGAGGGGACATGAAAGGAGAGAGGGAATACATCAGGGGTTAAGGGTTTAAGTCCAGTTCGTGGGACTGGGGAGAGGGGAGGGGAGGGGTTGGTTAGCCCAAACTTAGTCTACACGAAAAGCCCTATGGAAATCCATTAGTTGACAATCTATTAAAAACACAATTTTAGAAAGCAAGTTTGAACAGATACTTTTAAAAAATTTATTTTTTCACTTTACATCATGATCGCTGTCCTCCCTCTCAGTATCCCCTACAGTCGCTACCTCTGCTCCCCCTCCCCTTATCCTCTGAGGGGGCAGAGGACCCCCTGGACATTCCCCCAATCCTGGCACATCACATCTCTGCAGGACTAGGTGCTTCTTCCCCCACTAAGGCCAGACAAGACAGCTGAGTTAGGGGAATGGATTCCACAGACAGGTAACAGCTTTCGAGATAGCCCTCACTCCAGTTGTTCAGGACCCACATGAAGACCAAACTGCACATCCACTTCATATATGCAGGGGGCTTAGTTTCAGCCAGCGTATGCTCTTTCTAATGAGTTTAAGGCTATTCACCACTTTCCCTCTATTAGATTTAGTGTGTCCAGTTTTATGTTGAGCTCTTGATTCACTTGGACTTGAGTTTTGGGCAGGGTGATAAGTATGGATCTATTTGCATTCATCTACATGCAGACATTCAGTTAGACCAGCACCATTTATTGAAGATGCTTTCTTTTTTCCATTGTATGGTTTTAGCTTCTTTGTCAAATATCAAGCGTCTATAGGTGTGTGGGTTTATTTCAGGGTCTCCAAATCGATTACATTGATCAGTCTGACTGTTCCTATACCAGTACCATGCAGTCTTAATTACCATTGTTCTGTAGTACAGCTTGAGGTCAAGGGTTGTGATACCTCCAGAAATTCTTTTATTGTTCAGGAATGTTTTAGTTATCATGGTTTTTTTTAATTTTTTGGTTTTTTTTTTTTTTTGTTTTTCCATATGAAGTTGAGAATTGCTCTGTCAAGGTCTCTAAAGACTTGTGTTGGAATTTTGATAGGAATTGCATTGAATCTGTCAATTGCTTGGTAAGATGGCCATTTTCACTATGTCAAGCTGATCCTACGGATCCATGAGCATCTTTCCATCCTCTGATACCTTCCTCAATTTCTTTTTTCAGCAACTTGAAGTTCTTGTCATACAGGTCTTTCATTTGCTTGGTTAGTCCCAGCTCCAAGGACCAGAAAATATCTTCAACAAAATCATAGAGGAAAACTTTCCCACCCTAAAGAAAGAGATGCCTATAAACATACAAGAAGCCTACAGAACAGCAAAGGGACTCTTCACCTTCTTCTATTCCTGTTGTTCTTAGCTTAGGTCTTTTCGTGATATCCCTGATTTCCTGGATGTTTTCTGTCAGGAATTTTTTAGATTTAACATTTTCTTTGACTGATGCATCAATTTCTTCTATTGTCTCTCCTATGCCCGAGTCTCTCTTCCATCTCTTAATATTTTGTTGGTGATGCTTGCATCTGTCATTCCTGTTCTCTTCCCCAGGTTTCCCGTCTCCAGGATCCCCTCAGTTTGTGTTTTCTTTATCGCCTCTATTTCCACTTCTAGGTCTGGCACAGTTTTGTTTCCTTCACCTCTTTGTTTGTATTTTCCTGTATGTCTTTAAGGGATTTATTAATTTCCTTTTTATCATCTTTATAAGATTGGTTTAAAGGTCATTTTCTTGTTCTTCAGTTTTGTTAGGATAGCCAAGGTTTGCCGTAATGGGGTAGCTGTGCTTTGGCGGTGTCACGTTGCCCTGGCTTTTGTTGATCGTGTTCTTTTGAGGGCCTTTAGCCTTCTGGATGGCGTTAGTTCCCGAATGTTCCTGTTGTAGTAGGCATTGGGGCTGGGGCTTAACCTTGATGATCCTGGTGGCATGCCTCTGATGGGTATCCTTGGGATTTATGGTTCTGACTCAGCAAGTCTGATGAAGGTGGGCTGAGAGATAGCAGGATGGGGTTCAGCATGATAGCAAGCTGCTCAGGACAGCTGGGGGTGCCCCAGAGAACTCATCAGGCAGGGCAGGTGTGTGTGGGAGTCTGGCTGCACATATGTTCATACATTCTGTGTATACAGTGCCTGCAGCACCCAGAAGAGAGCATTGGACTCTCTGGATCTGGAGTCACAGATGGTTGTGGGCCTGAACCTGTGTCCTCTGGAAGAGCAGTCAGTGTTCTTAATCAGTGAGCCATCTCTCCAGCCCACATATTTTTAAGGTTTATTTTAATTTTGAAATCATATGCATTTCTCTGTGTCTGCTTGTGTGTTGTGTTTGTGCATGTGCACATGCATGTAGGTGTCTGTAGAGGCCAGGAGAGGGTGTCAGCTCCCCCAGAGCTGCAGTTATAGATTGTAAGCCACCTGATGGGTACTGGGACTTGAACCTCTCTCCTCTGGAAGGGCAACAAGTGCCTGTATCCTCTGAACTATCTCTCCAGCCCCTAATATTTCTGAATTTCTAAAAATGTTTAGATTGGTGACTTATGCTGCAATGTCCCCCACAGGGATGAGACAATATTGCAGCAGGGAATGTTTCTGGGGCCTGGCATGTTTGGATGCCCATGTACTAAATCATCACCTGAATATAGGACCCCATTCAGACTCAGTGCATGGTAATCATACAAAACAAAGGCTAGAGGTCACACAGAGACCCAGTCCTAACTCTGGACATAGAATATTGTTCTAGAATCATTGTTAAAGTAGTGTCTGTTGTCATCACAAAATTGGCATAAACTCATGTACACCACAAAAATAAAATATAAAAACAGGTTAAAGTGGTTGGCTTTTCCACCAAATTTAGATGTTCTCAGAGTGGTTTAGTTTAAAATATAGATCTGAAGGTAGATATGGCGGCACATGCTTGTGATTCCAGTACTCAGACGCCTAAGACAGAATACTTGGTTCCCAAGTCAGTCTGGGAAGTCTGGGCTAGAGCAGATGTTTCAAGTATAGCAACTCTATATCGAGAGTGTACACACACACACACACAGCAACTCTATATCAAGAGTGTACAAACACACACACACATGAGAGAGAAAGACAGAGAGACAGAGACAGAGAGAGAGAGAGAGACAGACAGACAGACAGGCAGACATACAGAGAGAGAGAGAGAGAGAGAGAGAGAGAGGGGCACACATATAGACACAATACACACTTTGGTGACAAGACAATTTTGAAACCAAGGACAGTGAAGAGAAGCTCTCTCTACGAGACTATCTTGTGCACCAAGGCTGCATGAGCCCCAGATGGCTCTTAACCATTCCAAATGATGACCTAGTTAATAGGTCACAGGGCTGACCTTCCAAACTGTGGATCTTTTCCACAGAGCTGCTTCTCACACAGACAGCCTTGCACCTGCCTCAGGTATCTCTCGGAGATTGTCGAATGGCAATTCTAGATTCTCATGATTAGCTCTGGGGAAGCTGGCTACAAAACCAAAACAAGTCTGCTCTAATAAAACCATTTTTGTAGATCTAAAGGAAACTTCAGTCTCCCAAATTCTGGACTATAGTCCTATTTCTGGTTAAAAACCAGCCTTCCTCAGAAACATGTGAAACTGGTTCCCAGTAGCCTAAAGGAGTCATTCCCCTATCTCCAGAAAATGGGACAAAAGGCTCCGCCATCACTAACACATGCCTGTGGTGCCTCTCAAGATCCATGCTAACCTCCAGGCTCCCACAGGCTCCTACCCACAGGTACCCGTATACACTTCAAAGCCTCCACAGCCCAGCTAGCACGCCCCCATTTTCCTTATAACCCTGGACATTTCACCCCTCTTGCTTCTTTCTGTTTTCCTGAGAAGACAGCCACGGCAATTTGGAATAAACGTTTCCCTTTTCCACACACAGAGCGGCCATTTTTGTTTCTTCACTTCTTGCATTCAATTTTGACATAACAATTCAAGATCCAAATGACTCTAAAGTCCATGGTACCAAGAGAGAGTTCATTAGATGCTGGGTGTCCCTCAGACCTTATGGAACTGTGTTTGCTTTAGAACTTTTAACAGGACAAAGCAGCTCGTGTTCTGCTGCCCTGTTTGTTTTCACATCCCTGAGTTTCTGTGTAACGCTGGTGACTATTCAAGACTGGGGTGTGCCCTGCTTCCGTGTATTTGTCTTGGTTTTTGAGGCTGCGTCTCTCTGTACAGCCTCGGCTAACTTCAAACTCTGGATCCTCGTGCCTCAGCGGTTAAAGCACGTGCCTCAGTGGTTGTTATGCACCATGACAATCAGCCAAATTTAATTACTACACTGTCATGCTTTCTGTTTGTTTGGTTAGTTGGTTGGTTTGGTGTGTGTGTGTGTGTGTGTGTGTGTGTGTGTGTGTGTGTTTGAGACAGGGTTTTTAAGTGTAGCCCTGGCTGTCCTGGAACTTACTATGTAGACCAGGCTATCCTCAAACTTAGAGATCTGCCTGCCTCTGCCTCCCAAGTGCTGGGACTAAAGATGTGTGCCACCACTGACCGGCTGGAATCCATGCTTTCTAAACATAATTTGATGCCATGAGAAAAACCAAGTGTCCTCTGGGTCAGAGGAGGACATGCACCTTGCCTGCCTTAGTCCTTCAAGACAAAGTCTCTCATGGAATGTGGGACTTGCTCAGAAGCCTGCTGCTATCTTTTCTTCCTTTTCATTTGTCTCTGCCCACAACTCTGGGATTACAGGTGTGTGACTCTATGCCTGGTTTTTCACATGGGGGCTGGGGACTTGAACTCACGTCCTCATGCCTGCAGAACAAGTGCTCTTACCCACTAAGCCATTTTTCCAGCACAGAAAAATACTTTTTAAGCATTTTATTATTACTGTCATTTATTATTGCTATTATTATTATTTGCACATAGGCATGTAGAGGTCAAAGGACAACTTTTAGGAGTTCTCTTCTTCCACTTTGGGTTTCGGTCAAGTCATCTGCTTGTTGGGGATGAGGGGGAGAAGAGAAGAAGAGGAGGAGAGAGAAGAAAGGAAGAAAGAGAGGGACAGAGGGAGAGAGAAGAGAAGCCAAATACATTACCATATATATTCATGCCCTGTGTATGTAGAGGTCAAAGGTCGGTATCGCTTGTTGTCTTTATTAACTTTCCAGCTTTTATAAAGTCATTTTTGAGATTATAATATCATTTAACATTGACATTAGAATCTCATATAGCATCAATTCCTCCTTCCCGTTTCCCCCATAAACCCCTCCTTTCAAATTCATGGCCTCTTTTTTTCATTCATTTCTGTCGCACACACATACGTACTTTTATGAGACAAAGTCTCAGGGAACCTAGGGTAACTGGCTGGCAAGCCCAGGGATCCTCCTGTCTCCCCATTTCTAGTGCTGGGATTACAGACCCTACCACACCCAGCTTCTTGTGTGAGCTGCGGGCTTATCCATGGGTGCTAGGTATCTGACCTCAGGTCTTCATGCTCACGGGCATCAATTCTCCAACTGAGCCATCTCCCTTCAGCAAGTGCAGCTTAGCTAGACAGTGTCTCAAAACAAAATTCAAAAAGGCTGGAGAGTCTAACTCACTGGTTTAGCAGCGTCCCGGACTCTCTGGATCTAGGTTCAGTTCCCAGTGCAGGAAGAGAGACCGCAGAGGATGCGCTCAGTGGTGCAATGCTTGCTGAGCGTGCTCAAGGCCCTGGGTTCAGTCTGCAGCACTGCAAAAATAAACAACAACAAAAGAAATTAAATTAGAACTGAAAACTATTGAGGGGGGCAGGGCTTAGTGGTACCAAACGTAATGAAACAGGGCTGGGGGTGGGGAAATCCAAGAACTGAAAAATATTGGAAGGAAGGAAGGAGGGAAGGAAGGAAGGAAGGACGGACAGACGGAAGGGAAGGAGGGAGGGCGGGGGGGGGGAAGGCATGGTTTGGGGAGTGTAAATCTAACTTCTCTGTTGGATATGAGTTGAGGAAACTGACTCACCTTTCTGAACTTGTATACCGAGCGAGAGACAGCAGGTTGGCAAAAGAATCATACAGCATGGCCCTAGACTGGCAGGGCAGGGACACAGGTCACCTGTCATGGTTGTCAAACAGAGACTAATCGAAGCACCTCGCCCCAGTTCCGTCACGCCCGCACACCCGCCCTTCTGTCCATACATTAGAAGCCCACTGCCCTTTCTACCCTGCTTAGCCCAAGGCCCTGGATCCCATCTCCACCCACTACACAGATAAGAGTCCCTGTACTGACTCACATCTACTCTCTCCTCTCCCCCACCTTTGGAGTGTTTTGTTTTCCTATTGCACAGTTGTTGTTTGTTATTCCAGTGTCACTATTTCTTACTCCTCTAAAAGAGAGAATGGGTTTCTCCATTGCTTCTCTGCTGTGTTTAATGCTGTAATGAAAACTGAGCACCCAGCCATGAAGTTAGGGGAACGCCTGTGCCCTAACCATTAATAACACGTACAAGACCACTCCCAGAGCCATCCTTATTCCTGCATCTGAAGACTGGCTAGTTTCGCCATTGGCTAAGTCCAGACAAGCACTTGAAACTGAGGAAACTCAATAAACACTTATCAGGTAGGAGCTCTGACCCAGCAGGGAGCGGCACCTTCCAGGGCAGGCTCCTTAAAGAAACAGAGCAATTCTCTGTTCCACAGAGCCCAATGTTTTCAAAAAAAAAAAAAAAAAAAGCAAGGCTTAGAGCAAGTGCAAAGCCGAAAAGCTAGTTGATTGGAGTTTCCTATTTACAGTTCCTTAATTCATTTCCAGACAGGACAGAAAAGCAAAGCACACTACAGTGTGTTCCTGCATTGTTCAGGAAAGGACTAGAAGGAGGCCCCGTCCCTTTTCAGTTCTACAGCAAGTCTTCAGAGGGATGGGGACGGGCGTCAGCTGTTTGACCTGGAAGACAGTACCTGGAGTGAGCAAGAGGCAGGAGCGATTACCTTGGCAGCAGGCACCATGCTGAAGACTTCAGCTTCTATACCTCACTTCATTCTGCATCACCCCCGAGAGTCAAGCGATCTTATCTTCATTTCAGGATTGAGAAAGTTGAGACACACAGAACATAAATGCTTTACTTATCGAGGCCACATACCTATGCCAAGAAGCACTTCACACAGACACATAGACAATGCTAAATGACCAATGGCAGATGCCTGATGTTTGAATGAAAAATGTGAGGTTTTTGTTGTTGTCAGTTTTTTGTCCTTACTATTTTTAAGGTTCTAAAATACCCAGAAACTTATTGTTAGGGGAATTTTCACTAGAAAGAGGGTTATATCACTTTGCAGTGTATCCTGTCATTAGTGACTCACCTTCCCATCTTGGCTAGGTACACTTTCTACTGCCCAAGTGCCCTCACTCACAGTCACCTCATAGGGCAGGATTAGTTACTTCTATCACAGGCCTTAGAAAGGTTGGAAAGATGTAGATGTGCTCTTTCCCTTTAAGAAGAGAACTGGGTGGGTGAGATTGCACAGCAGGTAAAGGTGTTTGTCCCCAGGCCTGAAGGACTGGGACTGTAATCCACACTCACCTGCCACCCCCAATACATAAAATTCAAAAATAAAAACTCAGCTATGAGGGGGACAAGGACTCTGGATAAGGTTAAGTACAAAAGATCTCGCTAATCTGAAGCGCAGATTAGGTAAATACGCCTGTATCACTGAACTTAATGAAACATTCTTAATAAAAGTCTAAAGACTGCTCTGTGGAGACCGTGCATGTGAGTTAACATGAAAGTGGTTTTGTATACACAGTGGTGACAGGGGAATACTGACCCGGATGTGTCATTTCATTCATAAAGGAAAAGGATCTCAAATGAGGTTGATTTCAACACACCAAGCCAAACAGCTAGTAAACCGCCCACGCCCACGAAGGAGGAAACTTTTTACTCTGTCCTCGTTCAAATGCAAATGACACATTAACATATGCACCAATTGTGCAAGCAGAAAGTCCCAGACCTTTTATTGCATAGAGGAGGAGCCAAAGATCCTGACAGGACCGACAGGGCCACAGAACCTCCCTCGGGGACTTCCTGTTGTCACGGACTCAGGATTAGCCTTCCGTGAGCTCGCTTGGAGAAAGCCAGACTCCAGGGTGGGAAAGCGCGGGAAACGCGGGAACGCGCGCTCTGCGGGAGTGGGACGAGTCCTTGTGTTTGGGACACATGATCTCTTGAGGTTCCCTATGCTGAGGTTGTGCTTTCTCATCAGTTTCATGTGCTTGGTGAAATCAGGTAGGTCATTTAGCCAATGTTTTTAAGAAGTATTAGTGGACTTCCAAAATTCTATGTGAGCATATTTGAGGCCAGGAGCTATGGGTAAATTTAGCTTTCTTATGGTGAATGTTTTCCCCTCAACCATAGATCAAACTTTTATCTCTTTGAATTAACTTGAAAAAGCTAAGGTAGTATTACTTTTTTCATAATTAAATTGTGCCTTTCCACCTATATGAAATTAAATAGCTTATTTTTTGAAACTGTAAACATTTATTTTGTGATGCTTAAGTTAAGGTTTTTTCATTTTTTTGTTTCATATTTTTTTGCGATGGTACATTTTTATACTTTTGTGTATTTGTTTAGGTGTATTTAAACTACTGTTACAAAAAACATAATTTCATATATAGAAATTTCTTATAATGGTGCGTGATGTATTTATAACTTAAAAATTATTTATTGCCAGGCCGAGGATGTAGCTCAGTCATAGAATATATGCCTAGCATGTATGACACTCCAGGTTCAACTTTCAATACAAGGAAAGATAATAAAACCAAAATGAAAATATGAATCTCCATTGTGAGAAACAAACAGGAAGTGAAATGCACTTCTCAGTCCTTCCTGGAATCCACTTCCGTTTCACACAAGGTTTGTGACTGCGAATTCTGACATAACTTCTGTTTGTTTGTTTTCTGAGACAGGGTTTCTCTGTGTAGCCCTGGCTGCCCTGGAACTTACTCTGTAGACCAGGCTGGCCTCGAACTCACTGGGATAAAGGTGTTCACCACCATACCCAGCCTTGACATAACTTTTTAAAGGGCAGAGAGCAGATATCGGTCCTGTAGACCACTCGTGCACTGTGGTACATGCAATTTGTTCTTTGGTGGAGGCAGCAGCAGACCATGCTGGGTCCTTCTAAACCTAAGGCCTTAACACACACTGGGCAAACATAACTACTGAGTTGTGTTCCCAACTGCAAGAATAACGTTAAAAACCAACCAATCAACCAACCAACCAAACAGACCGACCGGAAACCTCAAATGCAGACTAGATATAGCAGAAATGTCTGTACTCCAGGATTGGGTTAGGTTATGAAACTATTTTCCATTACATTTGTTGACTTATTTAAGATGTGTGGGAGCACAAGCCACAGCGCACATGTGGAGGTCAGTGTACAGCTTGCGGGAGCTGATTTTCTACTCCCACTGTATGGTACTGAGTACAACTCAGGCTGCCGGGCTTGCTATCAGTTGCCTTGACCCACCGAGCCATCTTGCTGGTTCCAGTATTAAACTGCTTGTTAAAGAAAGCGATCTTTGGGGCCTGAGAAGATGGCTCAGTGGATAAAGCGCTTGCCAGACAAGTATGAACCCACATAAATGCCTAAGGAGCGTGAAGTCCCACTTGCAACCTCAGAGCTCTGTGGGCAGGGACAGAGGATCCCTAAGCCAACTGGACCAGAGGAATCAGAGAGCTGTAGGCTCCGTGAGAGACCCTGCATCAGTTCGCAAACTGCTGAGTGATTGAGGAAGACACCTGCCAAACTCTGAGAGCTTCCACATGCACAAGTATACTTCCACACACACACCCATACACACACACACACACACACACACACACACGTGAATGTGCGTACACACAAACACACACACCATACACAAATAGGAGTGCTAGAAAGAGGGAAAAAAATAACCGTTAAAATAATTCTGATGCGGGCTGGAGAGATGGCTCAGCGGTTAAGAGCAGCGACTGCTCTTCCAGAGGTCCTGAGTTCAAATCCCAGCAACCACATGGTGACTCACAACCATCTGTAATGGGACCTGGTGCCCTCTTCTGGTGTGTCTGAAGAGAGCAATGGTGTACTCATAAACATAAAATAAATAAATAAATATTAAAAAAAAAAAAAAAAAAGGCTGGGTCTTCCCACCTCAAATTCTTAAAAATAAATAAATAAATAAATAAATAATTCTGATGCTGTTTCAGAAATGCCCCAACATGTTTTAGAATTCACTCAAAAGGGGCTGGTGAGATGGCTGAGGGGGTAAAAGCGCCAGCCATGTAAGCCTGGTGAGCTGAGTTGGATCCCTCAAACCTCTGGAGAGGTGGGAGGGGAACACAGGCTCCTCACGTGTGAGCTGTGGCACGCAAGGCATGTGCACACACATGCTACTAAAGAAAATGTAAAATAATTAACAATAAAATAATGCAAAGGATAAGACAGTAGAAGTCAATTTTGTAAACTGATTAAAACTGTTAAAAGTCATATGAGTATGCTAATAGATGAAGCTTAGAATCCAACTAGAAAATATATAATAATTATATTAGGATTTATTCCTAGTCCACCTTGACTGCACTGTTTCAAGTCGTTGTACAATCCTATGTGGCAAATAGTATTTTCCCAGTCTGTCATCAAATCAACAGTTGCTAACTTTTTAAGATCTATGTGCCGAGGCTCTGGAAACCTCATTGGCATTACTTATAATTCTTAGAGCAATCCTGACAGTCAGTCTGGGGCTTACCATAAAGTGGGTGAAAATAACATTCCTCAGAAAAACATCCAAGAAGAAGAGGAACCGAAACTCAGATATCAAGATACGTGATTTTTAAATTTTCTTTGAGATTTCGTTTTTGAGTGTTTTCCTGAATGTAGTCTGTGTACCATGTGCATGCAGTGTCCACAGAGATCAGAAGAGGGCATCCGATCTGAGACTGGATTTACCGTTACCTGTGGGCCACCATGTGGGTCCTGGGAATCCAACCCAAGTCCTCAGGAAGAGCGGACGGTGACTTTAACTGCTGAGCTATCTCTCCAGTGTCATGTTTTTTACCTTTAAAAAATGACATTTAATTAATTAATTAATTTGCTTTTGTTTATTTGTGTTGTGCTCACACATGCATGCATGTGCATTTCAACCACAATGTGCAACTTTTACCATGTGGGTTCTGAACTCAAGTCCCTAGGCTTCGAGGCAGGTGCCTTCACCCACTGAGCCCTCTGCCATTCTGATAAGCACGACAATATTTAAAAGTATTGCAGATAAATGCATAGTGAACAAATCACTAACTTTTTTTTTCTTAAAAAAAAAAAAAGGCTACTTTTGTTTTTGTTTGTTTTTACTATCACCTATACTGTGTGGTGAAAGCCATTTATCAACAACCTGTTACCCGGTGGCCCAGGCTGGCTCCACTTCCTTGTGCAGCAGTTTATGAGGGTTGTTGATGCTGGGTAAACAGACTGAATCACACAGAGCTTTATTCAGGATTTATTTATCCCTTCCCCTTCTTTTTCTCTATGGTGGAGTGTTGATCAGTTGTTGTCAGTAGGTTCAAAATACCAAGGTATTGGTGTAGTGTGTGTGTATGTGTGTGTGTGTGTGTGTCCATGTGAGTGTCTGTGCGCGTGTGCGTGCGCACGGATATGTACTGAAGATTGAAACCATAATGAGCATACTGGATTAATTTCCCTGTTACAGTGACAGAATACCAGCAGAAGCGACTTAAATGAGGAAGGGCTTCTTTGGCTGGAGGTATAAGCGAATTCAGTCCATCATGTGAGAAAGCAGGGTGGCTTGGAGCTCTGATGATTGTGGAGCTGGTGGTGCAGCGGTTACACCTTAGCAGTCAGGAAACAGAGAGCTGGGGCTGGAAATGTGCCCAGCCCATAGTCGGTAAGGCCTGGCCCTCAGTGACACTTCCTTTCGCTAGGGCCCACTTCCCAAGGATTCTACAGCTTCTTAAAACAAGTGCCAACATTTGGAGACAAATGTTCAAACACATGAACCTGTGAAAGACATTTCATATTCAAATAATTACATATGTGTAGGGACACATGTTTTTGGCTTCAAATCCAACCTGTCTTTGTGGAGCACTGCCTGAGATTATCCTTCTTATGGTCACTTTATAAATGCAAGATTGAGACTCAAGAGAGGTCAGGCAATTGATTGTGCCAGCTTGGGTACCTAGGAAATAGATCCAGATCTCAAACCTAGGTCTGACTCTCAGACCCCTGCCTTTTCCAAAGCTATACTGTTTTTTTTTTTGTTGTTGTTGTTTTTTTTATTTAAGACTTTCAGCTTTATGAGCTGAAATTCATGAGGTTAACTCTGACTTACAGCAGAAGAGCATCCGAGGTCAGTACGTAAATAGACATGGCCAAGACTATAAGAAAGTGTCTCAAAGAGTCTGCAACGACCTGGCAGTGGTGGCACACGCCTTTAATCCCAGCACTCGGGAGGCAGAGGCAGGAGGATTTCTGAGTTCGAGGCCAGCCTGGTCTACAGAATGAGTTCCAGGACAGCCAGGGCTACACAGAGAAACCCTGTCTTGAAAAACCAAAAAAAAAAAAAAAAAAAAACAAAAAAAGAGTCTTTGACGTCATGGCTCAGTTAAGGGTGCTTGCCTAGCATGCATGAAACCTGGTCTTAATCTGCAACACTGCAGACACTTGGTGTGGTGTGCACACCTGCAATGCCAGCACATACAAAGTGGAGGCAGGAAGATCAGACTTTCAGGATCATCTTCAGCTACATAATGAGTTCAAGGCCATCCTGAGCTACACTAGATAAAAAGATTATTGACGATAGCCCTGATTTTCAACTTGAATCTCTTTCTTTTAATATAAGAAAGAAGGTCCTAAATAGGACCTAAGTAGGTCCTAAATTATGCCACTTCTGAATAGAATCCAGATTCTTCCTCAAAGGGTGCTGTATACAGAGTCCATTTCCTTGTAATTTTCCAGGTGTCAGTAAGAAATGTTACTTCAGGATAAGCACTCGAAAAAAAGGACAGGCACAATTTCTCCTGTTTCAGTGAACCACAAGAGATGAGGTTAAACTTGAAAAACCAGTTTATATACTGGTTGTCCTCTGAGTAACCTTGACTTTGCAAGAAATCATTAAAATAGCCCCCAAATTATCTGTCTTTGGGAAGCATAAAATAGTTCGTAACTTTAATGCACCAGCATAAAATAAACTATGGAAATCTATGTGGGATGCCATTGAACACATTGATTTCTCACAACGTCTGGTGTTTGCATGCTCTCCAAAGCGCTGAGAATTTTGACACCAACATTTGATACAAGCAACACAATACCTGACCCCAAGTAGCTTAAGCTAATTTGTAACATGGTCCAGATTCATTGCTGTCTTTTACAAATGTTTAATTCTGGGAACCAAAGATGGAGCTGAGTGGTAGAGTGCTTGCAAAGTGGCCTGACTTGAGCCTTTTAAAAAGTCATAATAAATGGGCAGGAGAGATGATGGCTCAGTGGTTAAGAGCACTTGTTGCTCTTCCAGAGGACCCAGATGTGAGTCCCATCACCCACATGGCAGCTCATTTTCATTTGTAACTCTAGTTCCAGGGAATCCGATGCCCTCTTCGGGCCTCTGTGGATACCAGACATGTACATGATACCCTCATATTTTTTCAAATAGGAAAACAAAATTAATAAACAGTAAGTTTAGTTTTGAACCAGGCATGGTGTTCCATGCCTATAACTCAAGGACTAGAGAGGCTAAGGCAGAAGTATCCTGAGTTTGAAGCCAGCCTGGGTTGTATAATGCTACTTTGTCTCAAAAACCCAAACCAAGGGGACTAATGAGATGGCTCAGCGATTAAAGGCACTTGCTGCCAAGCCTGCCAACCAGAGTTCCATCATGGTGGGAGGAGAGAGCCAACTACTGTATCTGCTGACCTCCAAACTATGACATACACGTACTGTGTCCCTCATTGGTGTAATGTAAAAAAATCAAAACAAATGAATGAAGAAACCAACAAACCCAAGAGGTCTGTTGACAGGAATACAGGAAGGAGGGAAGAGGAGGTAGGAAGACTTCCCAGCATGCCCTGGGGCTGGCACCTGAGAAAGGAAGGGTTAGAAGACTGGGTAGCGCAAATGTCAGTCCCAGCACAGTTCAGGGACTATTTCAGACAGACTGATGGTGAACCCCTTAGATAAAGTTACTTGTAAGAGGTCAGACTCCATGGGCTAGAGGTGTGTCTTACTGTTCTACTGCTGTGAAGAGTATTATCAAAGAAAGCATTGACGTTTCAGAGGTTAGTTCGTTATCGTGGCAAGAAGCATACAGGTAAGGTGTTGCAGCAATAGCTAAGAGTTTTATATCCTGATCCACAGTCAGCAGCACGGAAAGGGGGGATGGATGGGGAGGGAGAGAGAGACTGGACCTGGCATGAGCTTTTGAAACCTCAAACCCCACCTCCAGTGACACATCTCTTCCAACAAGGTCACACTTCCTAAATCTTCCCAAACAGTTCCTCAGTTGGGGACTAAGCATGCAAATATACCAGCCAACTGGGGCCATTTTCATTCCAAGGCCACAGGATGAGAGGAAATTTATTTCAGCGTAACTGAATTCCAAAATGACCTGAAAAGGACAGGTATAATTTCTCCTGTTTCAGATAAGCCGTGATAGATGGGGTTAAAGGGCAGGTGGCCTGCCAGGTGGCATGGTGAAGGCCACTGTGCATTCTACAGATTCCCCACCCCTATCCCCTGTAACAAATTCTCTTTATAGCCCAGGCTGACCTTTAGCTCACCAGCCTCCTGTCTCTCAAGGACCCAGGTAAATATGCAGCTTCTAATCCATAGGCCCATAATGCATGTGTCCTAAGGTGAACAGACCTAGTAGTTAAGTAAAGAAACATCTGTCTTCCCCAGGATGAGCTCATTCAGGATTAATCCCAGCCACATCCCTCTCTGGCACACATAGGTAGCATGTGAAAAGCAACATGATTTTCCAAGCCATCTGGAGAGTAGGTTGCACAGACTGGAACAAAACTTAGCTTTAGCTGGGAAGTGGTGGCGCACACCTTTAATCCCAGCACTCGGGAGGCAGAGGCAAGTGATCTCTGAGTTCGAGGCTAGCCTGGTCTACAGAGTGAGTTCTAGGACAGCCAGGGCTACACAGAGAAACTCTTGTCTTGAAAAACCAACAACAAACCTCCTTGATTCTACAGATGGATAAGACCCATTCCACAACACCTTTTCAGATGACTAATTAAATAGTGAGTTATTACTCTGGGATGGGCTCCCCAAGCAGACTGACAGGTGCCATCTGTGTTCTCAAGGACATTTCTTTTTCAGGAAGAGGAAGTGAAGGGCATCATGGAAGTGTTGACCTGCTACAGGACCACACCTGACTATACCAGTGTCAATGTAGGGCCCAGAGCATTGTGTGTGACTTTGGTTACTATTACTGTGATTGACACCATGACCAAAAGTATCCAGATGTCTCTACATAGTTCGGTTCTTAAGTTTCCACTGAAAGAAGTCAGAATGGGTGTGTCCCAAGGTTCTCTGCCTTTTGGTGGCCTGTCATCCCGGACTTCTCTCTGGCATTAACATCACTCTAGGGGATGCTCCCCAGTTTGGTGTTGGGGCTGTGCTTCACTTTCTACGTCGAGTGAAGCCGAGTGTGGGATATGGTCGTACTGGGTGGTTTTCAAATAATTCAATTTAAAACAATGCAGTTCCTGATTGTTATCTTGTGTCTGAAAACTAGAATTTTCTCCCATATTTGCCTTTGTGCCTTTTGTCTCTCCGTAGCTGCAATTGGATGTAGGGCCCTGTGCATTTGTGTTCCATCTCTGAGGAGCTCACTAAAGCCTCTGCTAGCAGCTCGTGATCAAAGCATTATGTCATATTGCAAAGGTCCAATTCTGACAAATTCCAAAACCAAGGACCTCAAAATTCTTCATTTAACTCTTCCATCTTCATATACACCTATATATATTTTTTTCCTTCTCTTTGAATTTTATTTTTTGTTGTATTCTTCAGTGTTTGTATGGCAGAGGTGAGGAGAGGGCTTCAAATCTCCTGGAGCTGGAGTTACAGGCCGTTATATACTACATGCGGGTGCTGGGAACTGAACCTGTGTCCTCTGCAAGAGTCTGCGAGTGCTTTTAACCACGGAGCCATCTCTCCAGCCTCCATATATTTTTTTTAATGTACATGAATGTTGCTGTGTACATATATGTATGTGTACTGTGTGTCTTTGTGTGTCTGTGTGTCTTTGGGTGCCTGCGCACCCATGTGTGTGAGTGTGTGTCTACTGCCTACGGGGGGGGGGGGCAGAAGAAGGTGGCAGAACCTTTCAAATTGGAGTTCCAGGCAGTTGTGAGCCACCATGTGGGTGCTGAGCACCAAAACCAGGTCCTGTGTGACAGCAGTCAGTGCCCGTAACCACTGAGCTGTCACTCCAGCCCCCACTCCTATCATCTTGCAACTTGAGCTTTTGTTTGTCTCCAACTCTCCTCCATTGCCCTTTGAACGGAAGCCTCAAGCATCTGCCTCCTTTTGCTCTTTATTCCTGTCTCCCCTCCCCTCCCCTCCCCATTCATTTCCTCCTCTTCTTTTGTACTACAAGGGATTGAACTCAAGATCATATACACTAGTCATGCTTTACTACTAAGCTGCATCTCCAGCCAGCCTTGCTTCCCCCGCTTTTGCTGCTGATGCAGTGGCCTCCTCCTCTTCCTCTTCTTCTTCCTCCTCTTCCTCTTCCTTTTTTTGAGACAGGGTTTTACTATGCAGCCCAGGCTGACCTTGAACTCACCAAGATCCACCTGCCTCTACTTTCTGAATGCTGGGATTAAAGGCATGGGCCATCACATCCATCCCGTTTTGTTTTTTGAGGTGAGAATTGACAGCCCATCTCTTCCTCTGTCTATCCCTGATGGATCTTTGCCTTGTTCTTCCCTTTCAGGTTTATTTGGAAATAACTGAACATTGTTAGAAAAGCTACAGGAATAGGAGAGCACACAGAACAGAAGCAAACGTTTGTGCAGATTTATTTATTGGTTCGTTGGGGAACTTCCTGGGCCTTGAGCGTGCTTGTGCTCAACCACTGAGCCCAACCTGCAGCCCTAGATTGATTAACCCTAACATTTTGGCACACAGATTTCATCATCAGTCAGCTCTCTGTTTATACTTGCTGAATCGTTTATCAGTAAGTTTGGCCCTTTATCTTTAAATGCTTCAGTTATAAGAAGTTCTATAAGTTCTAAGAATTGGTACTTTCCCTTTTATGACTCTCTTAGTCCTGTTGCTGTGAAGTGACACCGTGACCATAACAACTCCTCCTATACAGGAAAGTGTTTAATTGGGGCTGGCTTACAGTTTCAGAGGTTTCTCCATTATCATCATGACAGGGAGCATGGGGGTGGACAGTAGGCATGGTGCTGGAGAAGTAGTTGAGAGCTGCCTTTTGATCTGTAGGCTGAGAGATTGGGTGAGAGGAAGAGGGGAAGGGGGAGGGACCAGTCTGAGTGCGGGCTTTTGAAATTACTAAGCCCACCCCCCAGTGACACACTTCCTTAAACAAGGCCACACCCACTTCTACAAAGCCACACCTTCTAATCCTTCTCAAATACTGTTGCTCCCTGGTGACTAAGCATTCAAAAATATGAGCTTATTCAAACCACCAGAATAACCACAGTGTGGCTGTCTCCACGAATTGGGAGCTGAGGCCACACTTTTATTGGACTGTCTAGATATCAATTTTCCTGACTTAGTTTATTTTATAGCATTTTGCTGTTACCACAAGGTCTACTCTAGGTCCAAGTATTGCCCTAGTGTGTCCTGTCTCTGATCTCCTTTAATTTAGAATATGTCCCCAGCCTTCCCAAACGGTTTATTACTGTGATCCTTTGCCAGGAAGACAGATCCGTTTCTCATTTTATATTTGTAAGTTTCCTGGTCACAGTTGGGTTCCAGTTCCAGTGTCAGCAGTGGAACAGTAACACTGTGGCTCCTGAGCCCCTCTGACGTTACAGGCACATAAGGCCCACTGCCCTTCTGCAGTGCCACAGTGTGATGACTAAGCAAGGCCTTGCCCAGTTTCTCCATGGCATTGTTACTGATTGTTTCCTAGTGACTGTCCAACTGAGTGACATTCCCAGCAAGATGTGACAAGCAAGGCGTGGCAGGGCATAGCTGTGATCCTAGAATTAGGTGGGTGAGACAGGTGGATTGTAAGGTTGAAGCTAGGTTGGGCTGTGTAGTAAGTCTGAAGCTAGACAGGGTTTCATACTAAGATCCTGTCTCAAACAACAAGACCTTCCAGGTTTGTGCTAGCCCTTCCTGGGGTCCAGCTTTCTTCCAAGGCTGTTCTGCAGGGTGAAGGCTCAAAAGGAGAGCTTGAGGAACCTAGAAGAAAAGGGCCCAGCACCAGCTGACATGGACTGCATTTTCAGATGCTCAGGACAGGGCAGACCACCCTCTGACCATCCTCCCAGGAGAGGGTTCTACACAAGAGACCATGGAGACTCCGTTGCTGACTCTCTGGCTGTGCTCTGTCTCTCTGAGAATACACAGCCTAGAAATTACCATGCAAGGAGAATGGATTCTCACAGGGTAGACACACCCATACCCAGTACCCAGAATAGACCCGTAAAAGATGAATTCATTGTGCTGTAAGTGCGGCACTCACAGGTTCTTAGGGAGCTGGAGAATGAGAATATGGCTTAAGGCCGGGAGGGTTGTAGAAGCTCCATTGAGCTAACTTCTGCTTTCGACCTTGAAGGTGTCTGGAGAAAGATGTCGGGAGAAACCAAGAATCACTACTTAGAAATACTGGATTAAGTATGACTTTTTCAGCTTCATTCAGCTAGGTCCAGGCTCTTGCGAGGTGCTGGCGAGGAATGTAAGAGCATCAAGGAGCGGATCACAGCACTGTCTTGCTTAGGAGGCACTGTATGATGTCATCTAATTCTTATTTCCAGACACGGATGAAACATGCCCATCCTTCACCAAACTGAGCTTCCACAGTGCGGTGGTTGGTACAGGACTAAATGTGAGACTGATGCTCTACACAGAGAGAGACCAGGCCTGTGCACAAGTCATCAACTCCACAGCTCTGGGGAGCCTAAATGTGACCAAGAAAACCACTTTTATAATCCACGGTTTCCGGCCAACAGGCTCCCCTCCAGTTTGGATGGAGGAGTTGGTACAGAGTTTGATCAGCGTACTAGAAATGAACGTGGTGGTTGTTGATTGGAACCGAGGCGCTACGACTGTGATATACCCCCATGCTTCTAGCAAGACCAAAAAAGTAGCTCATATTTTGAAGGAATTTATCGACCAGATGTTGGTAAGAAACCTTTGTCTTAGATGACGATGGTGGCTTGTTTGGAAGTTTAAAGCCAAGAGGCATCACTTGGTTGGATGATGGGGGGCTATTTTGTAACATTTTGTAATGTTATGCAAATCTGAATAAATCCAGGGAAGAGGGTGTGGCTCTGCAGATTGTCCATCCCACAATGGCAAAGGGGTATGGGACAATGTTGTCATTTTAAATGTTGTAGATCTTAAGTCCTCATGATCTTCTGTAGCTAATGGCAAAAAGCCGTGTGAAAGGAGCATCATTTTGTGACTACTAGGAGAGGCTTTGCCTACAGTTTTTAGTTTAAATGCCTGAATCTCCTTCAATGTCTGTAGCTGTTCAGCTAAAAGACCAAGCTACTAATGTCCAGGTTATTCCCAACCACAGTGAAAACATGGTTCAGTGGGACCATCAATGTTTTTAGAAAGCCTCTCAAGGCAGGACCTTAGCTTTTATTTGGAGAGTATTCTCATGAGCTGTGCCCCCTCCTTTAACATAACAAAGGTGTGACATCAGCCAGGTTGTGGTGGCGCAAGTCCTTAATCCCAGGGCTCAGGAGGCAGAAGCAGGCAGATCTCTGTGAGTTCGATACCAGTCTGGTCTACAGAGCAAGTTCCAGAATAGCCAGGTCTACAACCAGAAGCCGTGTCTTGAAAAACAAAATGATATCACATGGTCAGAGCAATTTCAAAGAGACTCTGACGTGGTGACAACTGTGGATGGTGGTGACGTTTTACGTGAGCTCCTCAGCAAGCAGATTAACGTTTGGATGGCTCAGAGCAAGCTGCCCACAGCCCATCAGCAAGGTCTACCCTCCCTCACCTTTTCTTCCCTGGGGCAGTGACTCCATTAGGATTTCCTCCAAGTGCTTTATCACCCTTCCCTATCTGGAAGCCCTAACTGTGTCTCTGCTTGATCCAGCAGAGTTAGGAGTGGAGACACTAAAAGACACAAGTTTGGGACTAGCATGTTGGTTTGAATCCTGCTCTGTGCCCTCCCCACTGGGTCAGACGACCTCAACTCTGGGCTTCGTTTTCCTTATTTGTTATTAAAGAAGTATCACCATTGTAGGATATTGGATCTTCCCTCCTTCTCCACCATGTTGGGGATTGATCCTCAGGCTTATAGCTTACAAGGCAAGTGCTCTACCAAGGAGCTACTTTTCCAACCCTCTTGTGACATTCAAATGAGACAATAGGGGCTTAGGAGTTGGCTCAGCTGACAAACACTTGGTGTGCAAGCAAGAAGACCTGATTTGAACCCCCAGAACCTAATGAAAAATCTGGGCACAGCAGTAAACAGTAAACAGTAAAGCAGTAAACAGTGCATGCCTGTCATCCCCGACCCAGGGAAGCCGAGACGGAAGATTCCCCAGGGCTTGTTGGCTTGCCTAACCAAATCAGCTAACTTAAGGCTTGGTGAGAGACCCTGTCTCAAAAAATGAGGTGGGGAGAAAATGAGAGAGCCATGTAGCTTAAAAACAAAGGTTTATTTATTCATTGTTTTGTGTGTATGAGTGTTTTGCCTCCCTGTGTATGTGTGTACCATGCATGTGTTGGTGCCTACAGAAGTCAGATGGAGGTATTGGGTCCCCTGGAACTGAATTACGTATGGTTGTGAGCTGCTATGTGGGTGCTGAGAATTGAACCTGGGTCCTCTGCAAGAGCAACAAGTGTTCCTAACCACTGAGCTATCTCTCCAGCCAGACACCTGACTCTTTGACCTTTGACCTCTACATATAAGTGTATAGATGTGCATGCATGTCTACTCAAACACAAAATAGCCCAAGTGAGAATAGATATAAAGCACTTAGGAATATTCCTTCAAAGTAAACAGGAAATCTCTGCAAGTGTGGTCAATTTCTTGAACTCTTACAATGTATTCATGAAATTCTAGGCCAAAGGAGCTTCTCTGGACAACATTTACATGATTGGAGTAAGCTTAGGAGCCCACATATCTGGATTTGTTGGAGAAATGTATTCCGGGAAGCTGGGGAGAATCACAGGTAAGGTTCCTATTGGTTACCAGGGGTCTCACCTGGCCAGGTGTTCTCTGGGAAAGCACCACACAGGTACTATTGACCTCAACCCATGTAGAACATTTTGCAGATTGTGTTTGTCACAGGAAAGCTTTGTGGTGACCTGATTTTTCTTATGGTAACCCCTACCAGTATCTCGTGGGATCTGATCTGTGCCCAGAGAGCCTTCTTCCTTTGGGTTACTTTGGGCTCCATTGGGCTCCATAGCTCGAACTCACCAGGCATTGGTGCAGACTCATGGACGGAAAAGGAGATGGGAAATTCATGGCTAAATACCAGCTTTCTAGCAAACTCAGTGGAAATACCAGAATTGCAGGTCAAACCCTGAAGGACAAAGACTCGTTCTGGATCTCTTGCCTAGAGCTTAGGAATTTTCCACAGCTACTGACAGAGCTGAGGGCTGGCTCCAGCTTACAAGAGATTGTCATTCACCTTTCCCAGGATTCATTCTCATGCACGGGGTTTTAAATTTAGGGAAACCATAAGACAGCAGTGTGTGGAAGGAGAGGAAATGTAAATGATTCCAAACAGAAATTGGGGGGTGTAGTAACCTCACAGCCCCAAATCCCCTTCCCTGCACCCGGCTTGCTGGCATGGCTTCCCGGCTTGCTGGCATGGCTTCCCGATGCTTGTCTTGGATTTTTTTCTCTCACTTTTTCCAAAAGCCACGGCTACCTTAATTAGGGAGGGAGGGAGGGAGGGAGGGAGAGAGAGAGAGAGAGAGAGAGAGAGAGAGAGAGAATCCTCACGCTTAGGACAGAGGTTTGGGTTTGTCTCTCACTGTAGGAATCCCTTTTGTGACAGAGGAGACTGTTTCTTTCCCATGGTGTGTTGCAGTGGGGTTCAGTGGCGGGTGTTGACTTATACAGTTGCTGGTTTCTGTGCTGATTTCCTCGATAGTCACTAATGATGTCACTGCCAACTTGAGGTCACTGGCCACAGAGCTAGGAAGAAATGGACCAGATGTACCCTTCAGCCAAGCGTTTCCCTCTACCCAAGGGCCATGATCTCCCGTGTGCTCCTGACCACGTGAACGGCGGTGTATCTAGCCTCCTATTACAGAAATTCTCCAAGCCAGGCTTTCTGCTACTCTAGGTCCATGTGACCTACCCCAAGACCCAGACTCAATTTCCGGTCCACAAATCAATTGTGTACCTCCATGGATGCCTCCAGTTCTCTTCTCACCATCTCTGAGACTCAAATTTAGTCCTAGCTGCCTCAGGAGAATTCCGAGTGCCAGTGTCCTTGCTTGGGTGTGCTCACTGGATCACGGGGTGGAATGTGATCTGTCACCTGCGGACACAAGCCACTATTATATCCTGAGACCAGGGTAGATCAGCCCGGCACCTGTTTGGCCCTTCACCCTGCTGTCTCTTTGTCAATTTCCTCTCTTCTGCTTCTCTTCTCCAGGTATATCTCTTGGTTTGACTTCTCATTTGCTTCGCTTGCTTGCTTGCTGGCTTGCTGGCTTGCTTGCTTCCTTCCTTCCTTCATATGTTTGGTGCTGGGATGAATCCAGAATCTTATGTAGGCTAGGCCCAGACTGTGCCATCAGTTGCTTCCAAGATAAGGAGCCTAGATTTTCAACTGGAAGATACAGGTAGTCTGACTATCGCCGTTTCAGAAACAATGCAGTAGCTGTTAGGTACTTGTAGCCGCTGGACACTTGAAATGAAGCCAGTACAAACTGAGATAGATGGGCTGTCGGTGCAAAATAAGCACTGGCGTTTGAAGTCGAAGGTTCAGAAAGAAGAAAAAAAAAAAGAAAATCAAATCTCACATTTATTGTTGAGTGTATTGGCACAATTTTTAGATATGCTGGTTAAGCAAGATGCATTATTTCGTTTGTTTGTTTTGTTATATTGAAGCAGAGTTTCACTCTGTGGCCCAGGTTGGCCTAGAAACTCACTAAGCTCAGACTGGCCTTAAGCTTATGCCAGTCTGACTCCTCCTGCCTCAGACTCCTAAGTGCTGGGGTTACAAGTGTGATCTACCATACCTGGCTGGGTTTTTTTTTGCTTATATTTAATTTTTGAGTACTATTTTATCTTTTTATAATTATATATTAAACAATTTTGATTAAAAATTTAATTAAAAAATTAAAAATTTAAAAAATAAAATAATTTTAATTTAAAATTTTTTGTTCTATATATCTTGTATGTGTATATATGTGTGTGTGTGACACATCAGATAAAAGTTAAAGGACAATTTACAGGAGTCAGGGCTCTCCTTACACCCTATCGGTCCTGGGATTGAATTCAGGTTGTCAGGCTTGGTGGCAGGAGCCTTTACCCCCTGAGCCATCAATGACCCAGTTTTGTCTTATTTTGTCTTTTTGAGACAAGATTAGCTCTTTAGCCAGGTTAGTTTTGAATTCACTTGTACCCCAAGCTGGTTTCGAATCTGAGATGTTCCTTTCTTACTTAGCCTCTTAAGTTCTCCCATGTCTGGTTTAAGCATGTATTTTTTTTTAGAACTAAATTATTTTTTCTTTTTTGATTTCTTCGTTTAACATCCCTGGCTGTCCTAGAACACATTTTGTAGACCAGGCTGGCCTCGAACTCAGAAATCCACCTTTCTCTGCCTCCCAAGTGCTGGGATTAAAGGTATGCGCCACCACAGCTGGCTAAAATTTAAATTTTTTAATTTAATATTTTTGTGTGTGCTGGGAACTGAACTCAGGACATCATTGCATCACTCTATGATCTGAGCTATACGCCTGGCCTTATATTCTTAAAGAAAATTTAGTTTTTAATGTGTGTGTGTGTGTGTGTGTGTGTGTGTGCGCACGCGCCATGTATATGCAGGTGCCTGCAGAGGCCAGGAGACGGCAGCAAATCTTGGGTTGTGAGCTGAGACCTAAACCTGGGTCCTCTGAAAGAGTAGCATCTCACCGAGGAATCTCTCCAGCTCCCTAGTCCTCATTCTTAAATTCAATTCCCATTTGTTTTTTAAAACATTTTAGGCTGGGAAATGGCTCCGCAGATAAAAGCACTTGCCGTGCCAGTATGAGGACCAGAAATTTGGATTCTCAGCACCTAGTTAAATGCTGGTTGTGACTGACCTGTAATCCCAGCAGTGGGGTGGCAGAGACAGAGAGTCCTTAGAGTAAGCTGACACCCAGCTCTGGACTCCATATACACACACACATGTGCCCACATACTTGCTAATATGCATATACACATGCATGCAACACACACATGTTAGGGGACTGCTAGAAACTTTTAACTGCAAATCTGGATTCAGGTTCTGGAGTGTACTTTTCCCTCCATTTCATATGAGCTGGTATGTAGACAGTTCCCTTACCACTCCCAGTACCCTCCCTGGTCTATATGTCTTATCTAGCTCTACAGAAGGCTCTAAGCCAGAGCACCTGCTATTTAAATTTTTTTTTTTGGCCCTAAAGTGGTTGGTGGTGTCTGATGTGATGAGGCGGAGGTTTCTGGGTAAATTCTTTCCAAGGCTGTGGAGTTTTTTCCCACTGCGTTGGGGCCTGTGGTATTGAGGCCACCTGTTGGTTTGGAGTGACTGGGAGTTACCACACACCCGCCCACACCAGTTTCAGTTTGAGAGGACAGAAGAGAGCTGGGGGAGGAGGGACAAGGAAAGTTTCAAGGAATTGCAAGGACACTGGGAGAGAAGAAAACAGGAAACAGAACCACAGATGCTGCCTCTTGATTGTGCATGGGAAGGGGGGATGTCCTCAGAAAAGCATCCAGAGGGAATAGGGGAGCAGTTGTGTGGTAGCACATGCTTAGCATGCATGACACCTTGGGGCTAACCTCCCGCACCTAAAACAAGAAATAAAAAATGAGTTTAAGCATATGATGATACTCATAGGTTAAACGTCCAAGGAAGATACCCTTAAAACCCTTTTTGCACAGGGCTCTAGTGGGTGGGGACTTTGTCAGAGTTCACACGGTGGTTCTAGAATCCCAAGTGTGATTTCCCAGGCGTTTCACTGCTGTGGTAATGAAGCCCAGTCTACCCTGACCAGGACCAAGAGTCAGTCCAGGCGTTATGGGAGGCATTTGATCTGCCTCATCTGTAGTGCTCTTCCAAACCTAGCCTCCCCAGAGAGTCTCAGCTCTCTGCTGAGTTGGCTCAGCTAGGGACCATGGGCAGATGGAGGGCCAGGCTCTGGCCAGGATGGTTGAGCTCCCTGGGCCTCAGGGGAAGTTACCTATAGGATGGAACCATTCTGGCCAACCTGGCTTAGTGATCTGGTTCAAACGAGTTAGTAAGTGGGTGAAAGTTGAGCTGAGTGAGGCTTCTGAAGTTCTTAAAATGGGGAAGATCAGAGAAGTGATGGATGCCATTAATTCTGACACACAGGAGACTGAGGCAGATGAAAATCCAGTTAGAGGCCAACCTGGGCTACATAGCTCATTCAGCTTGGTTTGAGCTGTATGATGGAACTTTGTCAAGGGCTGGGGATGTAGCTGGGTGTAGCCTCATGTGTAAGGTAAGGTCCTGGGTTTGATTCCCAGCCCTACGTTCCTGCGGTGGGACTCTTTCCCCAGCCGGGCCCACAGAACCACTCAGAGCCACTGTCAGAGTAACCATCCACGCTGTGGGAAAAAGCTACAGGCTGTGGACAGGAGTCCTGACTGCATGATGGGATGCTAGCGATTACTCACCCAAGCATGCCCTGCAGCCTGTGAGCCATCCTCTCCGGGAGGAATGCAAAGAGCAGTGAGTCATGGCGTGGGGCTGCCAAGCTGCTCTGTTTTTCTTTTAGGTCTTGACCCTGCAGGCCCTTTATTCAACGGGAGACCTCCTGAGGACAGATTAGATCCCAGCGATGCACAGTTTGTGGACGTCATCCACTCTGACACTGACGGTAATACTCCTGTCTTTGTGAGTTAGTTGCCCCAAGACATTCAGTCACTGCCCCACCCCCACCCTCACCACCCCTACGTGCTTATTTCCCAGGGCTTCGAGTCCTGTATCTTCAGACCCAGAGCACCCCTGGCCCACTCCTGGCTTTTTGTGGATCTCCCAGATCATTTCTGTCTCTCAATGTGCTGGGTTCCTATCTGTCATTTGGTACATGTGGGAGGATTGGGGTGATGTTCATGGTGGGGTGTCAAGGTTACATAGTAGGACTATGGCTAAGAAAATACAAAGGATAGATATCAGCTGTATCTAAATGTCTCAGGGATGAGCCAACTGGGAACTTGGGGAGGAGGGATGCAGCAGCAGAGTACTCAGTTAATTGTGCTTTCTCTTTATGGTGCAACTAGCTAACAAATCGAGGACCCAGGGCGGAGGATGTAGCTCAATGGTAGTGATTGTGTGGCATGCCCCCGTACCAGGAAACAAAGACCAACAAGTCAGCCTGGGGTCTGTGAGGTGGCTCAGCCAGGAAGGGTGCTGACTGCCACTGAACCTGATGACCTGAGTTTGGTTACTGGCATCCATGTGATGCAAGAAGGTTGACCTCAGACCCCCAAGTTCATGCTGGTACATGTGTACAAAAGCAAACACAGACACTACATATTTTTTTTTGTTTTTGTTTTTTTAAATTACCCCTGACTCTGTATCGTGGGCACTCGGGTGTGACAAGTAGTGACTGTTTATCTCTGGAGGAAATGGCTTTTTGTGGACAGCTGCATCATTACCGGGACATTTGAAAAATAGCCCCTTGCTTAAGTGCTATTTTAAGGTGGACAGAATATAACAGTTTGTTTTTCATCCTTGAGAAGTGAAATTTGAAGGAAAGGGTACGGCACTGCAGTGAGATAGACCCTAGGTTTTGTTCTCTTTAGTGAAGCTGAGCCGAACCTGACGTCCACCAGTCCCCGCCCTTCGGCTATACTTCCACTGCCTTCCCACAGCCGTGTGGCAGACCTTATGAAAATGGGAGCGTGGTGTAAAACACCCAGCTGACACACAGAATCTCAACAGGAAAACTTATTATGATTGCTACAATATGCTGCATATAACATATACATATATATGTAAACATTTACTTTATGTTTTCTGAGACTCTTGTTACGTATCCCAGGTTGGCCTGCCCATGATGCAAGCTGAAGCTGATTATAAGCTGTCAACCTTCTGGTCTCCGATCACAGTTGGTTCTATGTTAACCTGTACGGTTTTTTTTTTCCTTCTTGCTCCAGCCCAAAGATCTATTTATTTATTATATGTAAGTAGATTGTAGCTGTCTTCAGACACACCAGAAAAGGACATCAGATCTCATTATAGATGGTTGTGAGCCACCATATGGTTGCTGGGATTTGAACTCAGGACCTCTGGAAGAGCAGTTAGTGCTCTTAACTGCTGAGCCACCTCTCCAGCCCTCTATGTTAACCTTTAAATAGAGCATTTTCTAATTATTGGGGGGTTTGTATGGCTAGAGGAAATAAAATTATTGCATTTCTAGATGCCCACCTTTAAAAATATTTCCTTTTTAATCTTATTTTTTTTTTTAAAAAAAAATTTATTCTAGATCCCACTCTGTTTGACACAAGGTCTCACTCTTTAGCCCAAGCTGGCTTCAAGCTCATGGCAATCCCCCCGCTTAAGCCTCCCAAGTACTGGTAGTGCAGGTGAGCCACCACACCTGTGTAAGGGTCAAAATTTTTATTATTAATCTTTTATTTTTGTGAATATGGGTGTTTTGCCTACATGTATGTCTGTGTACCATGTGTGTGCCCGGTGCACTGAGACTGGAGTCACAGGCGGTTGTGAGCCACCACACGGTGCCGGGAACCTAACTGAGCTCTCAGCAAGAATGGACAGTACTCTTACCCATGGAACCATTTCTCCAGATCAGATCCAAACATTTTAAGATTTTACCTACTAAGTAAAAATTAATTATTTCATAGTTCACTGTGTGAAGATTTATCCAGTGCAAGAAGAATCTCCTGGCTAAACAGGTCTTCTTGTCAGCCTGCAGTGCTGAGTCGATTGTCTCCAGACATTGGGATTCAGCCATCACCATTTTTGTGCTCAGTCAGCCCTGGTATAGATGTGACTGCAGTTTGCTGACAGCTTTGAGCAAGACACTTAGATAGAGTAAGGGCCATGATAACAACTGTAACCCAGCCCCTGGCTAGCCCTGCAGGCAGGTGATGTCAGGCTGTGCACAGTCCCAAGCCCCAAGCGAGCATTGTGTGTTCTCTTTCAGCACTGGGCTACAAGGAAGCCCTAGGACACATAGACTTCTACCCGAATGGAGGACTGGATCAACCCGGTTGCCCCAAGACAATATTTGGAGGTAAGCTTCATCTGTTATCCTTTGTAAGATGCTAGTTTGGAAAGGAATATTAAAATATCTGATGGGGGGGTTAGAGGCAGGAGGATCAGTTCAATCACAGCCAAGAGGCCCTGTCTCAAAAACAAAACACAAACAAAATAACAACCAATAAATTACCTGATATCAACGGGTCACTGTAAATAGAAAACAGACTGCCTGAAAAAATATACAATATTTTATAATATAATAGAAATATATTATATATAGCAAATTTATATAAATTTGCATTATTATATTATTATATATTACTACTATATACATTTATCTATATTTCAAATAAGTTATATTATATTATAATCATATTATTAGATTATATATTATGTAAATTTAATTATATTTGAAGAAATTTTGTATAAAATTTATTTATATTATGTATTTATATATAATATATAATAAAATATAAAATAATATTTTATATTTTAAATAATATATAACATGTAATAACATATAAAGTAATATTTTATATTTTAAATAATTTTGTCATTTTATATTTTTAAAATGTATTTTAAATATGTGTTAAAAATACATTTCAAATTAATATTTTAAAATAATATTTTAATAGGGCTGGAGAGATGGCTCAGAGGTTAAGAGCTCTGGCTGATTTTCTAGAGGTCCTGAGTTCAATTCCCAGCAACCACATGGTCGCTCACAACCCTATAATGAGATCTAGTGCCCTCTTCCGGTGTACAGGCATACATGCAGATAGAACATTGTATACATAATAAATAAATCTTTAAAAAATTAACATTTTATATATAAGACATATAAGAAAATATTTTATGTATAAAATAATATTTTATAATGTAATAGGAATATAACTCACAAATCACAAATAGGAAGTTGGAGAGCAACGTAAAGGTGAGCCAAGGGACAGAGTGATCATCCTGTCCTCCCTAATTGCTCTAATTTATACCTCACTGCTGCTAGAGAAAGGAAAATCACCTTCAAAAGCTTCTAGAACAAGGGTGGTCCCAGGGCTTGAGAGCTGGCTCAGAGGGTGACAGAGCACAACACAAGGACCTGAGCTCAGAGTCACCCACCTGAACAAGCTGTGCGGGGCAGAGACAGGAGGACCACAAGTCCTTCCTGCTGCCAGCCTAGGACCACATTCAGTGAGAGACCCTGTCTCCTCAGGGGAAGAGGTAAAAAATGATAGAGCAGGGCGCCTACTGTCCTCTGACCTCCAGGAGCCTGCGCACATACACTAACAGATCAACACACACTTTTGGGGAAAAATAAAACTAAAGATGATCTTTGTAGAAAATGGCATGGGTATATAGCCACATGGGAAGACCACACACACACAAAAGTGTTTGAAAATGATCCAGCTGAAACTACGTGCGGTTACCTGCATGACTGAGCATTCAGTCCTGTCCTACAGGGTGATTACATGTATACAATGTATCCATCCATATCCGCCACCCCCCACATGCACGTGCTGTTACTGACATCAAGGTATCAGCTAGGAGCAGTAAGAAATGCTGGCCTGTCAACTTTCACTTCAGTCCAGTTTAGCCCAGTTGCCCCATGCTTCTTCCTCTTAGTCCCAGTTTGTCCTTCACTGTCTCCTGTGATACCTTTCCTATGTCTTCACTGGTAACAGAAGCATTGATCCCGCTGCAGCCCTCAGCCCCACCCACCAGCCATCACTCACAACCCCGTGCCTCTTTCCTGGATTGGCTGCTCCCTATTTAGACCTGATCTTTATTACCTACTTGGGGCGCTGTTCCTCTTGGTACCACACCAGCAGCTCCCCATCACCTCCAGTTCTTGTGACCCCCACCTCTGTGCATCATCTGCCTCCTGACACGCCCTAACACCTCACGGCACCCACCGAGAAAGCGTCTTGCCTCTGACCGCTTTTGCCCATTTATGACTCGCGGTGTCAATTCAGTTCTCAGATCACGCTGGTGGCAGAAACAGAACCCGCCACCAGGCTGCTAGCATGAATGCTCCTCGGATCCCTTGAGCCTTCGGTCTCTGCCATGGTGGTTCCACTCTTGCCTGGAAGCATTGCTGGAGCTGTCCTGAGTCCAGGAAAGTGTGTAGCTTCTCCCTGGCTCTCACTGCCGGATACCCGTCTTGTTACCTTTGTTGACCCCATAGCGCCATTTCTTCCACACCTCCACATCTCCCTATTATCTGTTACAGATAGACCTAACCTCCCCACACTCCTGTCTCAGTCACTGTCCTATTGTGAAGAGACACCATGATCGAGGCAAGTCTTTCTTATAAAAGAAAGCATTTAATTGGGGGTCGCTTACAGTTGCAGAGGTTTAGTTCATTATGATCATGGCGTGGAGCATGAGGGTAGCCAGACAGGGTGCTGGAGAAGTAGTTATAAATATATGAGCCTATTGGGACCTTTCTTATTCAGACCAACACACCATTAAGAGCCATTTTGTGTAAGCCCACCTTGTCCACAGGATTAGCACCTTCTTTCACCTTCCAGCCCCCTCTCTCAAAATGGCCCTCTGTAGCTCTCCTTGGGGTCATTCCCCGGTACCCTATTTTCCTGATGGCCTTTCTTCCTTTTGTACTTTTTGGGTGTGTGGACTTGCTTTGCGGGCCAGAGCTCCACATGCCATTTCTCAGGAGCCATCCATCTTGGTTTTTTTGATACAGGGTCCAGGAGCTTTTCTTAAAAAAAAATAATTGCCACTTCACACACACTGTCTCTGTCTCTCTGTGGTGTGTGTGCATGTGTGTGGTGTGTATGTGTGTGTGTTGTGTGTGGTATGTGTTTGTGTGCTGTGTGAGTATGGGTGTGCACCTGCTGCAGTGTGCACGTGGAAGTCAGGACAACTTTGGGGAGTCAGCTCCTCTGTTCCACTTGTTTTTGAGGTAATGTGCTGCACCTGGGCATCCTAGGATAGCTGGCCTGAGAGTTTCTTGGCAATCCTCCTGTCTCTGACCCTCATTGTGCTGTAGGCTGTGTGCCACTGCCTCAGGCAGGTGCGTCAGGCTCTTTCCTTCACCGAGCCTTCTCACCAGGTTCACCCCTTGCTTTTGGAGATAAGGTCTCTCACTACTCTAGGGCTTTCTAGGCTGGCCAGTGAATCCTGGAAATCTGCCTGGCTCTGCCTCTCAAGTGCTAGGATTATAAACACATGCCACCAAGCCTATTTTATTATGTTTTAATGCCATTTTAAATTATTATGATCTTTATTTTTTCAATTATTTTTATTTTTATTGTATGTACATTCGTGTTTTTGCCTGCATATATTTCTGTGTGAGGGTGTCAGATCCCTGGAACTGGAGTTACAGGCAGGTGTGACCTGGTGGGTGCTGGGAATTGAATCCTGGCCCTCTGGAAGAGCAGCTAGCAGCTAGTGCTCTTAATCTCTGAGCCATCTTTCCAGCACCCAAGCCTGCCTCTTTTTAAATGTGGATTCTGGAGATCTGTGTCAGGCCCTCTTGCTTGCAGGCAAGCACTTTGCCCTCTGGGTTGTCTCCCTGTCCCCTTTTCTCTCTCTCAGTGAGGTCGACTTCATTTGTTTTCTAGCCATAGCTCGTAAGGACTCCCATGAAGCCTTACCCTTTCAGGAATCTTTACCTTTCTCCTTTCCCCCACAGACACATGCACCACAGGCATCTTTTCTGCTTCCACCTCCCCGTGCTTTTTCTGTACACATGGTTTTGCTGGTGACAAGGTTGAGTTCAAGGACTTTATCTCAGCTCAGTCTTCCCTAAAGTTCCAGGGCTAGGTCTCCTAAGCCTGGCTTCTGTGAAACTCTTCGCTTCTGTGTTCTGAGACACCAGCTGAGAGGCTATTCTTTCAATGGCCCCTGATCCCTGGGGACTCTCTGAGTGCAACTGTCCCCAGGCTGAGTCACAAGCATCTGGTTTTCTTCTCCCTTTAATATTTAACCTGCTTTTCTGGCTTCAGGTTTCATTTTGGGAATGGGAAGAATTGCTGGAAACCAGCTAAGCACATCTGTCCTAGACGCCACCTGCTAGGCCGCATGCTTCTGAGGCCTTCAGTCTCAGAATGCCTTTCTTGCAGCTGCTGCCTATTGGTGCCCACTTGAGGCCAATTCCAGAGAGGCGATGCTTATAGGACTTAAAACCCAGGCTCATCCCCTTTCTTAAAAACAAAACCAAAAACAAAACCACAATAATCATCTTTATGTGTACAAGTGTGTGTCTGTGCGTGTATGTAGGAGCAGGTGCCTGAGGAGACCTGAGGAGTTATATCCTCTGGCGCTGCATCACAGGCAGGGAGTTCTGTGCAGTGTGTGGCATTCCAGAGCTGTGGTCAGACATGGTGGTGTTTGTATAAAATGTGAAATGCATTTTTCTGGTAATGCTGCAACTGCTCTTGGTCCCTTTACAATCAAGGTATAAAGTACTTCAAGTGTGACCACCAGATGTCCGTCTTTCTGTACCTTGCATCCCTGCAAAATAACTGTTCCATCACGGCCTATCCCTGCAACTCCTATCGGGATTATAGGAACGGCAAGTGTGTCAGCTGTGGCGCTGGACAAATTGTGCCCTGTCCCCGCCTGGGTAAGCCTGTGAAGTTTCCATCCAGTTAATTTGTTTTCAGTTCCCAGAGTCATTTTGCTCTTTGAAAACTTGTCTCAAATTGTATTTACTAAAGTTTTTAGATAGTCAGCTTTATTTAATTACTATTTGGCATAAGGTGTTGCTATTTAGTTTAGGCTGGGTTGAGTTTCCTTTGTAGCCCAGGCTAGCCATGACCTTGAGACCTTCTTACCACAGTCTCTGGAGTAGTAGGTATTACAAGAGCGTACCACATGCTAAACATTATAACCAACTTTTCCTAGCCAATTTGTTCTCTGAACTACTCCAGCCATGAATTACAGAGTGTATTAGGTTAGGGCATGACAGCTTAGCAGTCATGACTGAGTCTGTGGCTGGTCTGGACCAAAGAGAGAGACCCTCTTTCAAAAACAACATTAAAATACCACACACACACACACACACACACACACACACACACACACACGTCAAAGGAAACAACAGTTACCATCTCTCTAGTGTTAGAACAATCTACATGGGGTTCCATTTGGGGCTTACTGCAGCCTTCCTAGGCAAACTATTCTGTCGTGAAGGAGAAGAAGAAGAAGAAGAAGAAGAAGAAGAAGAGGAGGAGGAGGAGGAGGAGGAGGAGGAGGAGGAAGAAGAGGAGGAGGAAGAGGAGGAGGAGGAAGAAGAGGAGGAGGAGGAAGAAACTAGAGCATTTGCAAACCTACCTAGGCTTTGCACCACTTGTTCCTGTTGGGACAGAGGCACCCACTCTGTGCACACACGTCCCTGCTAGGGCAAGTCCACAGTGAGCCAGAGACCAGGCCAGGGCTGAGCCTTGCAGAGCGATCCCTTTCAACAGGTTGTGTCTACGGATGTTTTCCCTCTACACTCTGGCTCCTGCATCCATACCCAGGGCGTCGTAGACACCACTGAGGTGTTTTCCATAGAAATAGAGGAACCACTATAGGTGGTCAGGACTTTAGGATTGGTGGGCGAGAAAGGCTTCAGTGGGCAGCGTTCAGTCTTGTCTCCTTCACGCATTGACCTGGTGGGAGACACAGTGACACAATTGCACATCCAGCCCATGCCCTGTGCTCTTTCCTGGCTTCATTTTAATTCTTCAAGAAAACCCTGGAGCCAGTTAGACCCTGGACAGGCCTATAATCCTAGGCAAGGCTGAGGCAGGTTCTGTCTCCAAAACTATATTAAAAAACAAACAAACAAAAACACCTCCACAATGGGTTCAAGGCCAGCCTGAGGAACTTAGCAAGACTTTATATCAAAATAAAAAGTAAAACAGAAGGACTTTGGCTATAGTTTAGATTGCCTGCCTAACATGTTTCAGGCCCTGAAATGATTTCTAGTGGTATTTAAAAAAAAGAAAAAAAGAAAAGAGAGAGAGAGAGAGAGAGAGAGAGAGAGAGAGAGAGAGAGAGAAAAGAGCCATGTGTATTGCATGCTTTGCCTGCATAAGACTCTGGGTCCCTTTTTCAGAGTAAGACTAACAAGACCCCATTGCTCTGCAGTAGCGATGCTGTTTTAAGTATGGGTCTCAATCTGACTTAATGATGAAAATGAAGGCGCTGCTGAAAACTATCCACATGACCAGTGCATGCTACTCTGGTTCCCTGCCTAGCTACCAGGGACACAATAAGGGGAGAAGTCACAGTAGGGTCATTCAGCACCCCAGTTCTTAGGATGGGGACAGCCAGCAAGAGGGAAGAGCAGAGATAGGATGTTCTCCATGGCCCTTCTCAACCTCTAGCCACTGTAGTGGGGCCTGGAGGTGGAGTGTGAGGGAGTTGTTGCAAAGGTCGTTCCCACTTCCTCTGTGGCTTTCATGTTTATATAAAACAGGTTGGTGCTTCTGGCTTGTTTTGTAGGCTACTATGCTGACGACTGGAAAGAGTACTTATGGGACAGAGATCCTCCGATGACGAAGGCGTTCTTTGACACAGCTGAGACAAAACCCTACTGCAGTGAGTGGTATCTGTGTTGGGCGTGCTGTCCGGCAGTGAGTGGTATCTATCTATCTGTGTTGGGTGTGCTATCTGACCCTGGCGTTCTGGAGAAGAGTCTCAGCTTTCTGGTGCTTCCTGGAAAGTGAGGACTGGGCTAGATAGAGCTATGGAAGCTAAAAGGACCTGAGAGCAACACAGCTTCTGTCCGTAACAGCTGTGTGACCTTGGTCAAGTTTCTTCTCCCTTCTGAGTGTCACCGCCTCGTTTGGTAAATGGAGCCAATCACGCCTGTCATCTAGGTTATTAGGACAGAAGTAAGGCTAAGCCAGAGTGTCAGCATCCCAGGACAGTCACTGTCATCACTGGCTCCTCCAGGAAATTGTTTCTAAAGAGACATGAAGCTGGGGTCAGGGACAAACTGGTGGATTCTGTACTTGAATCAGTTCTGACTTACACTGGGCGTTCTTGAACCTGCCACTCACAGGCCATTGCATGTCAACATTGCTTGCTTCCCTTCCTTCCTTCCTTCCTTCCTTCCTTCCTTCCTTCTCTCTCTCTCTCCTTTCTTCCTTTCTTTTGATAATATGTGTAGTTTAATTTATTTTAGCCGTCTTTCCCTTGTATCCCCCCTCCATCCCTCTCCCCCCTTCTCTACTTGATCCTCCCATCCCAGCCCTCTCCATCCATACCTATCTATTTTCTTCTCCTACTGAGGTCTATCGGTGGCTTTAGTCCCCGACTCTATACCTACCCACTGTGGCTCTACAGAGTGAAGCGTGGCCGTCATCACTCAACAACCAATATCCACGTGTAAGGGAATACATACCATAGTTGCCTTTCGGGGCCTGGGATTTTGTTACTCAGGATGATTTCTTTCTAGTTCCATTTGCTTGCAAATTTCATGATGCTATTTTGTTTTATCAGCTGAGTAATAATCCATTGTGCAAAATGTACCACATTATCTTCACCCATTCTTGTGTTGAGGGACATCTAGGTTGTTTCAAATTTCTGGCCGTTATGTATAGAGGAGCAACGAACACAGTTGAGCGACTGTCCTTGAAGTAGGATGAAGTGTCCTTTGGGTATATGTCTTAGAGTGGTGTAGCTGGATCTTGAGGTAGATTGAGTCCCATCTTTATGAGGAGCCACCACACTGATTTCCATAGTGGTGTATTAGTCTGTGCTCCCTCCAGCAATGAATGAGTGTTCTAATTCCACATCCTCACCGGCATGAGCTTTTTTTTTTTTTTTTTTTTTTTGAGACAGAGTTTCTCTGTGTAGCCCTGGCTGTCCTGGAACTCATTCGTAGACCAGGCTGGCCTTAAACTCAGAAATCCACCTGCCTCTGCCTCCCAAGTGCTGGGATTAAAGGCATGCGCCCCCACTGCCCGGCCAGCATGAGCTTCTGATACACCCTGCCAGCATGAGCTGTCACTTCTGACAGGTGTAAGAAGGAGAATCTCAAAGTAGTTTTGATTTGCATTTCCCTGATAACTAAGGATGTAAGGATGTTAAACATTGTTAAGTGATTCTCGGCCACTTGAGTTTCTTCTGTGAGAATTCTGTTTAGATCTGTAACCCAGTTTTTAAAATTTATAGCTATTTTCTTGAGTTCTTTATGTATTTTGCATATTAGCCCTCTATTGGATGAGGAGTTGGTAAAAAATCTTTCCCATTCTGTAGGCTGCTTGTTCAGATGACAGTGTCATTTCCCATGCTGAAGCATCTGTTTTATGAGCTCACATTTATTAACTGTTGATCTTAGTACCTGTGCTACCAGTGTTCTGTTCAAAAAGTCCTCTCCTGTGTCTGTAGCTGAATCCAGATACACTACTCAAATCAACCCTAGTGTTGTGTTCTGGGTTCCCAAATGAAAGCCACGAGCGCGCATGCGCGCGCACCACTCCCCCCCCCCAGCCTTTATATTTTAATATGCCTTAAACAGCTCAACGGTCAGTCGGGCCACTTCCAAACCTCCATGTGGTTAACACTCTCCCCGCCGATACTCCTGAGTTATTACTTACTAAAATCTATGTTCCGCCTTGACTGTCCCGGACACAGACCTGCAGCCCTCTCGGGCTGAGTTCCCCAGCACCTACATGATGGCTACGTTCTCTGTCCAACACCTCTCAGGTGTGACCTCTATTCCTTTCCCAGCATGTCAGCCATCTCTCTTCCTGCCCCTTCCTCCAGGAATCCTAAAGTCCCGCTTCTGTTTTCCTGCTCAGCCATTGGCCGCTGGCTGGCAACTTTATTTGCCAATCAAAAGCAACTGGTGACAGGGTCCCTCAGTATCTTATGTGTGGACATGCGGGTTCTTCTGCAATTTTGGAGACCAATTAATATAATACAAGCAGCATTAGACCTAACCCACATGTGTCAATGAGTTCAAGGCTGTTCTCCACTTTATCTTATATCAGGTTCAATGTTTTATGTTGAGGTCTTTGATCCATTTGGAGTTCATTTTATGCAGGGTGATAAATATGAATTTATTTGCATTCTTCTACATGCAAATATCAGAGATATCTTGTTTGACCAGCACCATTTGTTAAAGATACTGTCTTTTTTCTCCAGTGTTTATTTCTGGCCTCTTTATCAAAAATCAGGTCTCCAAAGGTGTATGTACTTATGTCCTGGTCTTCAATTTGATTCCTTTGGGTGTCTGTTTTTGTGCCAACAGTGTGCTGTTTTTGTTACTATAGCTCTGTAGTAAAGCTTGAGATTAGGGATAGTGATATCTCTAGCAGTTCTTTTATTAATCAGATATTCAGATTTTAGTTATCCTGGTTTTTTGTATGTTTGGGTTTTTTTGGGGGTGGGGTGGGGTTCAAGATAGGGTTTCTCTGAGTAGCCCTGGCTGTCCTGGAACTCACTCTGTAGACCAGGCTGGCCTCAAACTCAGAAATCCTCCTGCCTTTGCCTCCCAAGTTCTGGGATTAAAGGTGTGCGCCACCACTGCCCGGCTGTTTTACCATTTATTAAGGACAAAAGTACATTTGTATTCTGATGAAATAGACATGCCTGCTTATTTTACATAAGGAGCTAACATTTGGCTAAACATCTGATACTGCTTGATACAGGGCACCATTGGTGTTTTACAGAGCTGACCATCATTCTGATTTTATAATAATCAGTGAGTATGTTGCTTTGCATGAATAAGCAGAGCAAACTGGAAGAAAGTATATCAGAAGTTTTTAGAAATTTTGTTCATACCCCAAGATAGAACTCCTTTAATGGTTTCTTAAAGACTTATTTTATTTTCTGGGAAGTGGTGGCGCACGCCTTTAATCCCAGCACTCAGGAGGCAGAGGCAGGCGGATTTCTGAGTTCGAGGCCAGCCTGGTCAACAGCGAGTTCCAGGACAGCCAGGGCTATACAGAGAAACCCTAAATAAAACAAAACAAAACAAAAAACCCAGATAAACAAAAAATTATGTATCTATTTTATGAGGATGGTATTTTCCTACATGTGTGTCTGTGTGCCATGTGGTCGGTGTCTGCAGATGCCAAAAGAGAGTTCTAGATCCCTTCATTGAAGAAGAGACAGCTCTGAGTCACACGGGGATGCTAGGAATAGAACACTGATCCTTCTTACAAATAAAACTCAAGTCAACAATTCAAACAGTTTGTTTTTTAAAGTGCATGTGTGTGCGTGTGCCTGTGTGTGTGTATGTGTGTATGTGTGTGTCGTCTGGAATAGCTTGTGAGTGGAGGTTGGAGACAGCTTGAAGGAATCCATTCTCTCCTTGCGTCAAGGGGGCTCCAGGGATCAAATTCAGGTTTTCAGAATTGTCGGGCAGTGCCTTTCCAGTGAGCCATCTTGACAGCCTTCAGACAATGATTTCTAAAACCAAACATTTCACCACAGTACAATGGAAAGCATCCCAGTGTAGTACTGGCATGCTGAAAAATAATGACAGGGAAATCTTAAACGTTTTCCATAATTAGACCACTGTCTGCAAGAACAACCTAACACAAAATGATGGTAAGGTCACTTCAAACACCGGAGATTATTTTATGTTGTTGGTTTTTTTGTTTTTGTTTTTGTTTTGTTTTTGTTGTTGTTAACTTGATTATAAGGTTCTCTAGCATTAACTTTGTGGAAGAGTCTAAGGTCGAATGAACATGTCTGCCAGGTTATGAGCCGGGTTTCCATGATCCTTGCACATGGCCACTGGTGAGCATTGGATTCTGCTGTCTGTCTTGTCATCTGTACCAAAGAGAAGAGCAAAAAACATAGAAAAGCATGCCATGGCCCAGTGTGGTGGCACACACCTGTAATCCTTGCATTTGGGAAACAGAGGCAGGGAGTGTATGTGTATGTGTGTGTGTGTGTGTGTGTGTGTGTGTGTCCTACGTAATGAGTTTGAAGGACCTGGACTGAAAAACAATGTTAAAAACAAAAGGGAATTCTTCCTTGGGTCTTTGCAGAGAAACTCTAGAGGGAGCGAAAGAGATCTTGGCTTTTTAGACCTGACCCTACTGGGGATCATTGGGGTTTCTCTCTTATGGGGTTCTCTCCCTATTTTACAGTGTATCATTATTTTGTGGACATTGTATCTTGGAACAAGAGCGTAAGAAGAGGGTTCATTACAATCAAACTGAGAGGCGAAGATGGAAATATCACAGAATCCAAAATTGATCAGTAAGTTGGGCTCTTAGCTTGCTGTTTCTGGCTCAGACTCTCTTCCTACTTAGCAGGCGACAGATACCAGTCTCTGCTACAGGAGGTAGAAGGGACCCCGTTGCTCGTGGACGTGCGTCTGCATGCTGTAAGTGCAGTTGGTACCATGGCTCTCTCCCCATCTTCCCTCCACCCTTCCTTTTCTCTTCTGCTTGTCCTCTCTCTGTGTCCCTCTTGCTTGTTGTCACTTTTCTTCCTTCTTTTTTCATTTCTAGCAATTCAATGGTTAACAATAAAACCCATCCATACCTTCTCTAAGTTCAAGCCATAAAGGGCTTTGCTGGTTTAGCTGCTCTGGTGGCCGGCACCATAATCACATCACTTGGGAGGCAGGGGAAGGAGTCTTGTGGGATGTGTGAGGCCAGCCTGCTCCATACAGGGAATCTATGTCCAGCTAGACTGATCTAGCAAGCCCTGTCTCAAACACCAGAAGGGACTGGAGTGATGCTCAGCAGTTACAGGCACTGGCTGCTCTTCCAGAGGACCCAGGCTCAGTTCCCAGCACCAATGTGGTGACTCATGACCATCCATAACTACAATTTCAGAGCATCCAATGCTCTCTTTGTCCATCAAGGGCATCAGGCACGTATATGTGGTACACAGACAGACATGCGAACAAACACCTAATACATACAAACACCTACAAGACTGTGCAGACATAAGCATTTCACACAGTACAATAGACCAGAACTTTAAATTAATACTCCATAATGCATATAATTATGACTTGTCAATACAAATAATATTAATTTTTAAACATAGAGGAATATACAACATAAAAAAGCAAGTCCATGCTCTCTAAGGAGAATCTTGACAGATTCCGTTTTTCAAATGTCTTCTTTTTTTGGAAACAAAACCCACATTTTATTAAACAGTCCTTAGGTTAAAAACCAAGGAGGAAATTTAGAACTATTCAGACATTTTTTATTTTAAAAATGTATTCATTTATTTGTTGGCTTGTTTATTCACTTATTTGGGGGCAAGTTCTTGCTATGTGTTCTAGGTTGGCTTCAAATACATGATCCTCCTGCCTCAGCCTCCCAAGTGCAGGGACTTCAGATGTGTGTCCCCATCACTGGCCCTAATTTTCAGTTTTCTGTAAGTGCATATTTATATGTATGGTTTATGTTGTATGTATATATATTAATATGTACATATTAATACTTCATTCGTTACTTTTCTAATCAGGGGAAGTTGGAGAGAAGCTCTTTACTTAAGCAAAAGAATGTGAGGGTCATTTATTCAAACGTGCAGTGTCTCCTGTGTCTTTGAGGTGCTTGGGCCAAATGCATTAAACACTAAACAGAAGGTCATGGGCAGCTGGAAATTGCCTTGTGGCTCATTGTAGGCAACTAGTATGTGTGGACAGATGGCTTGGAGTTGGTTTTATTTATTTTTGGTGCTGGGAACTGGACCCAGGGCCTTGATCTTGGAGGTAGCTATGCTCCCCATGATACCACCAAGGCCCACGGATCGTACACGCTGTCACTGACCTGCACCCCAGCCTGAAGGTGCTTATGCTGGTTAGTTTCTGTCAACCTGGTGTAGGCCAGGGTCATTTGGGAAGAGGGAACCTTAATTTGGAAAGTACTCCATCAGATTGCCTGTAGGCAAGTCTCTGCAGCCATTTTGTCAGTAATGATTGACATGAGAGAGCCCAGCCCAGTCTGGAGGGCACCACCCCTGGCAAGTGGTCCTGAGTTACATAAGAAAGCGAGCTGAGCAAGCCAGGGAGAGAAAACAGTGTTCTTCCAAGGCCTCTGCCTCAGTCCCTGCCATGCTTGGGTTCTTGCCTCGAGTTCCCTCAGTGATGAACTGTGATCAGATGTGTAAGCTAAATAAACCCTCTCCATCCCAAGTTGTTTTGGTTATTTCTACTACAGCAATGGGAAGCAAACTATGGCAGTATCTTTAAAAATGCATCTTGGATTTATAATAGTAGTTTTTGATTATCAAATCAGGTGTGTGGCATACTGTCCTGGCTAGTTTTGTGTGTCAACTTGACACAAGCTGAAGTTATCACTGAGAAAGAAGTTTCAGTTGAGAAAATGCCTCCATGAGATCCAGTAGTAAGGCATTTTCTCAATTAGTGATCAAGAGGGAAGAGCCCCTTGTGAGTGGTACCATCTGTGGGCTGGTAGTCTTGGGTTCTATAAGAAAGCAGGCTGAGCAAGCCAGGAGGAGAAGCAAGCAAGCCAGTAAGCAGCATTCCTCCATGGCCTCTACATCAGCTCCTGCTCCTTGACCTGCTTGAGTTCCAGTCCTGACCTCCTTTCATGATGAACAGCAATTGGAAGTGTAAGCTCAATAAACCCTTTCCTCCACAACTTGCATCTTGGTCATGATGTCTGTGCAGGAATAGAAACCCTGACTAAGACACATACATTGCTTAAGGAATTTTTAGCCCACTCTGAGATACTAATACCACGAACTCTACATATGAAGAAATTGAGGCTAGAGAGCTGAGTGGTTTGGCCAGAGTCACACACCTAGGTGGTGTCTGTGTGGCCCAGTGGCAGCTCTGTTCAGCAAGCACCTGTATCACTGTAGGGCTGGGTCTACTCCTCCCACTGATACCCCCATGTCTGCAGTGGGCGGTGTCTTTTGGGAGGGCAGCAGTTGGGAGGAGCCAGCCTTGGGTGGTACATGGGCTTTTGGCTGAGGTGAGGGGACCAGAATGGAGACCTGATCGAAATCCAGAATACACAGCACCCAAGGAATCTGGAAGACACTGTGAGTCACACACGGAAGGGGCAGGACAGGGCTCTGACCAGATTCGGTTGTTGACACCAGTAACTGCTTCTATGTCTCCTTTACATACACCTGAGAGCTTTTATTTTTACTAAGCGAGTGTTGGCCAACTGTAAATCCCTAAATTTGAATTTTGAAATACCATCTTGTTTGTTTTGAGACAGGCCTCATGTAATCCAGGCTGGTCTTGAACTTTAGCCTTATCTTCTTGCCTTTACATTTTGATCAGGATTAAGGCCTTGGTCCAGTGAGTTGGTTCAGTGTGCAGCCTGCTGACCTGTCATAGTGGAAAGAGAGAACCTATTTCCTGACGTCCTCTGGTCTACACTGTGCCATGGTGTGCACACACCTAGACACACGGGAGGTGGGGTGGGAGAGAGAGGGAAATAATAAATGTAATTTAAAATAGTTGTGTATTAAGAGCTCAGTTTTAAGAAAGAGAAAAAGCAAATTCAAGATGGAGAGCTTAGGCAGACTGGATCATAAGAACTATAGGTTAGTTCCCCATAGCTTCATTCATGCAAATCTTCTGCCTTGATCCGATCCATCCCTGTACTGGGAGACGGGGGATGAGAAGGGGAAGTTGGAGCCTTAACATCTTTAATGCACATTCTTTGGCATTTCATTTTTTTAATGGTGAAAATAACACGTTTTTTGAATTTGCAGCAGAACTTAACTTAGATGATCTCAATTTTGTTGGCAACATCCGATGCATCATAACCTGAAACCCCAGCGATGCTTAGGCATCTCTCTGGGGAGTCTCTGCACTGTTTTATTTCTCTGCTAAGCTGGGAAAGGAAGCCACAGATAAATGACAAGCATCTGGTTTTGGGGCAGTGCATTGTCTCCAGATATAGACCTCAGATTGGGATAAGGGGGTTTGTTACTCCACTGGAACCTCAGCTAAGGCTTCATGGGGAGGGGCAGGGCCCTAAGAACTCTGAGCTGGTTTTCTCTCTGAACTGCTGCATATAAGCCCTACCACATAGAGAGCTTGGACACCATAGCAGCTGTGGCAGTGTACCAGGAGATACGGACACCATCTTGAACACAGTAAATAGTCACAGTAGCATACGTCCCCAGTGCCACTTTGGAGATCAGTAGCTTCATTTAGGCAGTCCCATGGAGTCAGAGGCCTTTGCTCATGAAAGTCAGCTTGGGAACGCAAATGGAGCAGACCTGGAGGCTGGAAGCCACTTTCTCTCATTAGTGATTTATATTCTATTCATTTTAAATGAGTATGTATTCATCTTATATTCTATAGATTCATTTTAAAACGCCATTTCTTCCTTCCAGTGAGCCATCTGCATTCCAGAAATACCATCAAGTGAGTCTCCTCGCAAGATTTAATCGAGATCTGGATAAAGTGGCAGAAATTTCCTTGTTGTTCTCTACACAGTCTGTAGTGGGCCCAAAGTACAAGCTCAGGGTCCTGCGAATGAAGCTGAGGTCCCTGGCCCATCCAGACAGGTGAGCCACAGGCAGGTCTCACAAGCTCCATTGCCTCCCTCCCTTCCTTCTCTAGATTCCCCCCCCCCCCTTTTTTTCTTTCTGAGACAGAGTCTTACAATGTAGCCCAGGCTGGCCTCAACCTGTGACAATTCTCCTGCCTCAGCCTCCAGAATGATGACTTTCTTTTACTTAAAAATTTAGGGTACTGCAAAAATATTTAGCAATACAAGATTCTTTAAGAAAGTATTCACTGGCTGGGCAGTGGTGGCGCACGCCTTTAATCCCAGCACATGGGAGGCAGAGGCAGGTGGATTTCTAAGTTCGAGGCCAGCCTGGTCTACAGAGTGAGTTCCAGGACAGCCAGGGCTACACAGAGAAACCCTGTCTCAAAAAACCAAAAAAAAAAAAAAAAAAAGAAAAGAAAGAAAAAGAAGGTATTCACTGTATCTTAAAGCAGGAACTTTTAATTAATTGATTGATTATTTATTTATTTATTGCTGGGCCTGGTAGTACAGACATGTTTTCCTAGCTGGTCTGGAGGCTGAGGGGGAGAATCGAAGGTTTAAGAACTGAAGAGACTATATGAGTTCAAGACAAACCTGGGAAACTTATCCAGACCCCATTTCAAACAAAAAACAAAAAAGGAAGAACCAGAGTGAAGTGATTTACAATCCCAGCACCTGCAAAGTACAGGGAGGAGGATAGAGAGTGGAGCAGAGAACCTGGGTTAGATTCTTAGCACCCACATGGTGCCTTACAACCATCTAGAAGCTCCAGCTGTAGAGGAGGAACCTGATGCCCTCATCTGACCTGCACAGGCGCCAGGCATACAAGTGGTCCACATACATACAAGCAGGCACAACACTCAGACACATAAAATAAATCTTTAACAAAGGAGTGGAGTAGAGTTGAGTGTGATCTTACATCCTGCTTTCTTGTGTGTGACTGCCTTCCCTAGCTGCAGTGGTTTGAATACGCTTGGCCCATGGAAAGTGGCACTATGAGGAGGTGTGGCCTTATTGGAGGAGGTGTGGTCTTGATGGAGGAGGTGTGGTCTTGATGGAGGACGTGCGTCACTGTGGGGGTGGGCTTTGAGGTTTTATGCTTAAGCTCCCCTGAGTGCAAAAGAGAACCTCCTCCTGGCTGCCTGAGGAAGACAGAGTCTCCTCTTGACAGCCTTCAGATCAAGATGTAGAACTCTCTGCTCCTCCAGCACCATGTCTACCTGCATGCTATCGTGCTTCCTGTCATGATGATGACGGTCTGAATCTCTGAAACGGCAAACCAGCCCAATTAAATTTTGTCCTTTATAAGAGTTGCCCTGGTTATGGTGTTTGTTCACAGCAATGAAACCCTAAGACAGAAGTTGGTTCCAGGGACTGGGGTATTGCTGTGATAGGCCTGACCATGTTTTTGTTTGGAGGATTTTGGAACTTTGGATTTGGGAAATAGTGGAATGCTTTAGCTGGGGCTTATTGGGCCATCCTGGTAGGACTATGAAAGACATGGGTGCTGAGAGTGATTTGAACTGGGTGGAGCTTGAGCATAGACCTCAAAGCCCGCCTACACAATGACACACCTCCCCAAGGCCACACCTACTCAAACAAGGCCACACCTCTTAATAGTGCCACTCCCTTTGGACTGGGTTTAAAATGGCACACCACACGAGCCATTCGCCTGTTGCATTAGAAACAGCTGCTCTACAAGTCCAACTGTGAGGAGGTGATGAGGCTTACCTGACTAGACTGTGATAGCTCACTAACCAGGGTCTTTGGTTTCCCCAGGCCTCACTTGTGTCGGTATGATCTCGTCCTTATGGAGAATGTTGAGACATTCTTTCGACCTATCCTGTGCGCCAAGCAGCAGATGTAGCTGCTGTTAAGACATGTGGCAGTGGTGACGTCAGGATCTCTTCAGCTGGAGGGTTTTAGTGCCTCACCCCACGGCATCCTGAAGGCTCCCAAAGCATGGGGGAAAAAACCCAAGGTTATTTTCGGCTGTGTTCCAAGGATGTCACATCACAAAATGTCAAAGGACCTGTGATTATGAAACAGCACTGGGAGGGGAGCCCCTAACTAGGACAAGACAGAAATAGCCCAGCTCCCTACAGCAAAGCACTTTGGCTGGCTGCATCTGAGGCCTTGCTCGTTCCCAGCTGTCAATTCTGCTGCCTTTCATACCACATCCTCAGGACCTAGGGCAAGCATCTAAGAGTGAAGTAAAGCCTGGAGGCCTCCTGTGCCCAATCTTCTACCATCCTACAGTGAACTGGAGAATGAAATGACTACCTCAATGGAACTGTGGGTTGGGAGGGCCAGTCTGAAGGATTTGTGAAATCTCTTGGGTTCACATCTGGGGGATGTGGACTACTGTGAACATGCCTTTATTTTGATAGGGTTTAGCTCTCACCTAAAGATACACAATCTCTCTTTTTAAACACCAGCTTCCCTCCTGGACTGTTTGCCTTGGAGCTGTGAGAAGGCTCTGGCTTCCAGCCTATTTGGAAGTGATGTTGGTGGCCAGAGGTATTAGGATGGGCTCATATCCCTGAGGCCTGTGCTGCTAAGTGGAAGAAAGGAGAAAAAACAGGAGTAGCATTGCAGCATGTGGACCAGGCAGAGGAGAGGCTGGAGGGAAACTGGCTTGCTTTCACTGAGGTTGAGAAATGTCAGTCACAGGGTTGTTTTTCTCTTCTGGGATTGAATGTGCTAAGTGCACCAAGCCCTGTTCTTAACTTCGGACAGTTTTAAAAAGCAATCCTTAAGCCTGTTTCTTAAAAAAGAACAAAAACAGAAAACAAAAACAAAAACTGGGCAGTGATGGTGCCCACCTTTTAACCCCAGCACTTGGGAGGAGAGGCAGGCAGATCTCTGTGAGTTGGAGGCCAGCCTGGTCTACAGATCGAGTTCCAGGACGACCAGGCTACACAGAGAAACCCTGTCTCCAAAACAAACACAAACAAATGAAAAGTTTTCTTTCCTTCCTACTGGTGTAATTCATAATTGGGTTGGAATCGAGGCTCACATCTAGAGAGACCACACCAGGCCAATGCAGTTCCTCATGAGAGAGGATTATTTGGGGGGGGGGGGAGAAGAAGGGGGCGACAGAGACGAAGGGAGAAAAGAGAGTGCGAAGCTCCAGAGGGTCTGGTCTTCCTTTTATTGAAGCTGTGATGTAACTATTCGTAGGTAAACGTGGAAGGTAAACCAAACGGATGCTGGGACTATATGGCGATTGCCATGGCAACAGATGCAGGGGACCCTGTCGCCTATGGGTGATGTCACTGGGTTCGGAGGCGATCTGCAAAGCCAGTTCTTGATTACAATAATTATTCCAGGAAATTCTTTGAGATGTATAGATGCAAAATAAAAATAAACTGTGCACAGTGCTATCTGTTAGAGGGATTAATGTTGATCTTTAGATTTGCTGCTTAAACTTGTGGGACTAACTCCGATTCAGAGCATAGCCAGCTCTTGGGGCATGGGACCTTTGAGAAGTCTTCCCAGGCCTCCCTGGAGGCAGATGTGACTCCAGACATTTCTGAATGATAGTGGAAAACATTAAGAGGTCCCCGAGGGCCAGGGACAGAGAGGGTAAAGTGCAAGAACAGTTAGAGGGTCCAGATGCCTGGTGTGAAGGTGAGTCCCAACCACCCCACATCTTTGGCCACTTGGGGAAGGTGTCACATGCCCAGGACCTTTCTCTTCATTGAATTCCCCCAGCTGTTGTAAAGAAATGGACACCGTGAGCAAATGGATTGAAATCCACACTTAGTTTCTTTTCCTGTTGCTCTGACAAAAACAATGTGAGGGAGAAGGGTTTATTTCAGCTCACAGTTCAGGGTACAGTTCACCATGGCAGGGAGTCAGGGTAGCAGTATATCACAGCCATAGTCAGGAAGCAGGGTGATGAATGCAAGCTTGTGAGGATTCAGCTCAGTTTCCTGACACATTTGAAAAATTATTAATTTACATTGTCTGTGTTTGTATTTATGCATACATATGCACATGTCACACACAGTACACATGTGGAGCTCAGAAGGGAACTTGTGGGAGTCAGTTCTCTCCTTCCAGTGTATGGGTCCCAGGTATCTGGTCATTAGACTTAGAGACAAGTATGTTTACCAGCTGAGTCATCTCACTGGACCAGTTCCCCAGTTCTTATACAGTTCAGATCCCCTGACTAGGGAATGGTGCCACCTACAATGGGCAGGTCTCCATAAATGTAATCAAGATAATTCCTGGGGCTGGAGAGATGGCTCAATGGGTAAGAGCACTCACTGTTCTTCCAGAGGTCCTGAGTTCGATTCAATGTCCTCTTCTGGTGTGTCTGAAGACAGCTACAGTGTACCCATATATGTATATATAATAAATAAATAAATCTTAAAAGAAGAAAGATAATTCCCCAGAGACATGAATGAGGTGCCCATTACCCAGGTGACTCTAACTTCTGTCCAGCTGACAGTTAATACTAATCATCATGACAGCTTTATTACTCAAGAATATAATGTGTGTGTATGTGTGTGTGTGTGTGTGTGTGTGTGTGTGTAATAGACTATATATGCATAAAGGGGATGGCTGTCTACGAACAGAGAGCCTTAGAATCCATGTTTAGTCCATGAGACTGTCTGTCTCAGCTAATCTTCTGTATACAACAGATCCCTGAAGTAGTAGACTGTAATACCAGTGAAGGTGTGTGCTTGTCCAGAACAAGTATGTAAAGACAGCAAGCTGCCGTCCTCCATGTCCTTTATATAGGCTGGGCAGAAGGCATGGCCCAGATTAAAGGTGGCCTTTCCCATCTCACAGATCCAGATTAAAAGTGGGAACACTTCAAATTATTTAATTGAGAAAAAAATCCCTCACAGGTGTGCCCAGCCATTTGGGTTTTAGAGAACTCCAGATGTAGTCAAGTTGACAACCAAGGCTAGGCATCCTAGCACTACACATCTTCCAGGCTTTCCTACATAGTAAGAGTCACTCTGGGTGGAGGAGGGCTCAGTGTCACGCCTACTCATAAGGAGCACCCTGCCATATTCCTCAGCTTTCTTCAAGCGCTTCGGACAGTGAATGTGGTGAGGGGCTTTGATTTTTATTGGTCTTCTATTAGCATAGCCACCTTTTGTTCTCCTTCCTTTGTCCCCAGAGGGTCAAAATAACGGTGTGCAAATAAATGTCAAGACTGGGAAAGTTCTGTCAAATCACAAACTCTTTGGGACCCTGGGTTTTTGTACAGTACCTTTGAGCAGAGTACTTTAGCTTTTGTAGGCCCTGGGTAGCTGCTACAGAATGAATGGGAGCATAAATGAATCAGAAAGCGAGTCTGTTGTACAGTGGGGACGTGTTTCAGTGGCCTCCAGATACTGGTGATGGCCAGGTGAAGCAGGTCAGAGGGGTGGCAACTCTCCTCTCAAAACCTTTCCATTTCTTGAAAACATTTGTTTTCCTGAATCAGAGTTTTGCTATGAAGCTCTGGGTAGGCTTGAACTTGGGATCTTCTTACATCATCCTCCCTGGTCCAGGGATTATACAGGTGTGGTGTGGAGCAGTGGACCATGAGAGGTAGCCTGTTCCTCGGTTGACCTAAAGGCTTTGAAGCCCTGAGACCCTGAAGGGGCTGCTCCTGGACACCAGGCCTCTGTCACGTAGCCACAGCCCTCCATAGATTTGTGGCCATTGGTCACATGATGGCAACGCCCCAAGGCCTTCCACATGTAGAAGAGGCATATCTATCATCTCAGACCAAGACAATAAGAAAAGAGATGTAACCTGTGGTCACCCAGGCTCAAGACAGATCTCCATTTTACTGAGGTACCTAAAGGCCTGGAGGATTTAGCTAATAAAATCTCCTTCCCAGACATTCCTCCTTGCAAAAGATATTTAACCTCAGGCCCACCCTGAGAAGTAGGGTATGGTTTTACTCATCCACTTTCTGCCATGACAATAAATGCCTTAAAACCATGGACTGCCTCTTTTCATTGAGATCCACTGTGGGGAGCCATGGAGAAGGCCTTTGCTTACAGAGCCGCTGTCTAGTCTCCCATAGAAGGTCTCTCTGTGCTCCCAGCCACAACCGCCATCAAGCCTGCCACCCACCAAGCCAAGGACTCTCCCCATGGGAGTAACTGGAGCTCCCCTTTCCCCCCACACCACCCCTGAGCTCCGGGCTAGATTCAGCCTGTGGGCCCCCACTCCATTCTCAGCTCTTCCTAGACTCCCAGCAGTGCCTGGGGGTCCAAGAGCCTGGGAACTAACTCCACAGCCCCAGCCTCTTCGCAGGCTGGCGGACCCCCAGCCAGCTCTGGACCCCCAGCCAGCTCCGGCCTTCTCACACCTCAGACTGTGCTTTCCCACCCAAGAGCTGTGTCCAGGGGCTTGCTTATGGCCCAACACCCGCCCTGCGGCGGCGCAGCAGTGGCGTGGGATAACCTCAGTCAAACTCCCCGCATTCTGCTTCCCCAAGCGGCCACACCCAGTAGCAGATCGGACTAGGCCCACAACCCTACAGTGTGGGCCACCATGCCTGGCATCGAGGAGCTCATTACCCAACTTCACCAGTAACGTGTAATCTTGCTGTAGAAACCCCATCTTGTTATTTGGATACAAAGACATTGAATAATTTATTATCCCCCTTCTCTTCTATCCCTACTGTCTCTCCAGTGTCTCATATATCAGGCTGGTCTCAAACTCAATATAACCAAGGGCGACCTTGGACTTCTGACCTTTCTGCTTTAACCTCCTCAGTGTGTAGATGGGTGTTTGCGACATGCCCCGGGAAAGAAACCGTGGCTTTGTGCGTGTAAGGCGAGCATTTTACCAGCTAAGCTACTGTTTTAGCCCAGTGTAAACACTTGGTTTTATTTTTGTTTTGAGACAGGGATTTATGGTAGTTTGAATGGGAATGCCCCCCCATCCCAAATAGGCTCATATATTTGAGTATTGGTACCCAGTTGGTAAAACTGCTTAGGAGGGATTAAGAGGTGTGGCCTTGGAAGACGTGTATTGCTGGGTGTGGGCTCGGATGTTACAAAAGCCTATGCCAGGTCTAGTCTCTCTTTCTCTGCCTCTGACTTATGGATAGATGTGAGTTCTCAGCTATTGCCCCCACACCAAGCCTGTCTGCCTACTATCATGCTTCCCACTGTGATGATCATGAACTAACCCTGAAAATGTGAGCAAGCCCCTAGGTAAATGATTTTTTAAGTTGCCTTGGTCATGGTATCTTTTCATAGCAATAATCAGTAACTAAGACAAGGTCTCGTTGTGTTTTGTCCCAGGCTGGCCTTGAATTTGTAAACCACCTGCCTAGGCTCTCAAGTTGCCACTATGCCTTGCTTTACTTTACTTTAGGATCTTAAGAAGATAAAGTATACCCCTTATCCTTCTAATAAACAATTCATAGTGCGTTCTGTTTTGTTTTGTTTGTTTGTTTGTTCGAGACAGGGTTTCTCTGTGTAGCCCTGGCTGTCCTGGAACTCACTCTGTAGACCAGGCTGGCCTTGAACTCAGAAACCCGCCTGCCTCTGCCTCCTGAGTGCTGGGATTAAAGGCGTGCGCCACCACTGCCCGGCTTTCATCTTTCTTTCAGGAAGTCCCCTAATATCCCATTTTTGAATACGCCATAAGTAATCTCCTAGTCCTGAGATGATTTGGGTTGCTCCCAGTCCCTTGATATCAAAACAAGGCCCATATTTGTGGGTTCAGTCTTAGATGTCAAGTTGTTAGGATTTTGTACTCTCAAATTTTGACACATGCTCCCCGTTTGACCCAAAGAATGCTCTGAAGCGCTTTATACCTTTTGACTCTGAAGAACCCACCCAATTGATCAGTCATATGTGCTGTCATTTCATGTTCCCACTGTGCAGCCTATCTCTCTTGCCCTGTTCCCACTGCTGTGGTCCTTCCTGCTCCACCCCCCCCTCCAAAAAAAAAACTGGGGCATTTGCTGTTAACTCAGAGCATATTCTAACCATTTGCTCTGAAATTCTCAAAGGAGAATGGACGGGCGCTTTCCCTCCTTTTCTTCTCCCTGGTTTTTAAAGACAGTTCTCATTGTAACCCCACTGTCCTCGATCTCTATTCCGCCTCAGTGTCCCACATACTGGGATTCTGGCTCACAGAATCATTTTTTTCAAGGATAAATAGAAATTTTAATAGAATTCCAATAATGGAAAGGTGTATTATTAATCTGCATTGGTTCTGGGTGGGTCATGTGCTTGCAGCACCCACCCAAGAGTTCTGAATCCACAAATGAAAGACACACACACACACACACACACACACACCAGATAATTTTGATATGCCTAACTTGCTCAATGGCTTGGTACTTCCAAACCTCCCTGCGGCTAGCACACGCTCTCCTTCAGTATTCCTGAGTTAGCACCTTCTAAATTAGTACTTTATCTTTGACGCCCTGTTACCTTCTGGGCAGTCCCTCCAGTCCCCACAGGGCAATTTTCCTTTTACATCTACATTGTTGGATAATTTCTCTCCTCACAGAATCATTTTTACTAAACGTTTCTAGGCTCCCCCCCCCCCCCCCCCCCAGTTTCCTGGAGCCCACTCCCAGTCTGTTTTCTAGCACTCTCCAAGTCGTCAATCGCTATTCATTTCTCCCAAACTCTGGCCTTCCCTGAAGGTTGCCTTACTTAGTTAGGGCCAGTTCACTTGCTCCTCTGCTCATTCTAGAGAGTGAACTCAATGCTTGCTTCTTTCAGAATCCACACGGTGCGAGGACCACACTAGTTTTGGATATTTGAATTTGGGTTTTCTTTTGGGAGATATCATTCTCACTACCCTCCGAACCTGCCTTTTTCTGAAATTTTGCTTAGTATTTAAAGATGACTGAACTCCACCCGGGCCCTGCCTTTTCTCTTCAAGTGGTGGTGTCAGTCACATGAACACCATGTCCAGCACCACAGACTCTAAGACTCAGATGTGTGTTACAGGTTTGTACATGCTAGCTTCTAGACAAGAGTTCTAGCAGTAAGCTTTTTCATCCGTTAAGGCACACTGCAATGTGTTTATGAGGATCAGAGATAATGAACACACTTCAGGTACTGACTGGAAGGCACAACTGTTTATTTTTGTGGTGGTCATTACCTTCCCTCCACACCATCGGGGCCAGTTTCACATTTGTTGGCTACATTTGCTTTGTGTGACAGACTGTGGACAAGACTGACCGCTATGCTGCAAGCTAGGCATGGCAGGCTCACGACTCATCCCTAGATCTCCCAGCTCTGTCACAGGGGCGGCGTTGGAGGTGTTCAGTGCGGAGACTGTAGGAGCGCTTTAGACTGGCGAGCGAACAGTCTCGGGAGGGGGCGGGGCCTGCGGCGGATCGAGGGCGGGGCTTTGCGTGGGCCACGCCCTGCCCGTCTCAGAACGTGCTCCTCCCGCCCAGTTGGCGCTCGGGGAGGGCTCTGCGTTGCCACGCGGGGAGCGCGCTCTCCGGCCCGGCCGCGGCATGCGCGCGCTGCTCGGCTTGCTGCTGGTATTCGGAGGCTGCACCTTCGCGCTATACCTGCTCTCCACGCGGCTGCCCTTGGGGCCGAGACTGGGGTCGGCCGGGGAGCCCGAAAGCCGGTGAGAGGGAGGACACCGGGCGGCGTCTGGGGCGGAGGTCGGAGGGTTGGCAGTGATGCCGCGGGGCCCTTGCACTTCTCTGCATGCGCGGTCGTCTTCCAGCCCCAGGCATTTCGGCCACCGTGGGTCTCCTTCCTCAACCCAGTTTACCACAGTAGCCAGTCTTCAGAGGTGCAGCCCGGACTCCGGGTGACGATACTATAATCCAGTCTGCCCTCTTCCTGCCTGACTCTGCTTCCCACAACAGCTAGGCGAGTCAGGAGGCAGAAAGAAGACTTGTCGGTCAGGTTTCCCGACTGCTGCTTATTACTTTCAAAGTGCATAGCGTGTGTTTGGCGCGTTGCCGCATTACCAAAAGGCATAACTGGCATTCGAGTATCAGGAAAGCTGTTTTCAGTTACCATTGTCTTTTAGTGAGGCTGAAAAAGCTCTTTTGTGGATGTCACAGGCACTCACGAGAACTAGGAGCGGTTGCTCATAGTTTTATCTCTGCTGGAGCAAAGAACGGTTGAGATGGCAGAGGCAGGGTAGTCTTTGTACTGTGACCTTTGGATGGGATTCAGAATGTACCAGGCCTAGAGCAGAGTGAAGAGGGAGGCTCTTGGAAAGGGTTGGCCTCCAGCTGGCCATCAAGAAAGCTGTATTTATTATGACGGGAGGTATACTTCCACGGGAAATCTTTTTAAATGATGAGATTGTTGTTTTGCCTAGTACATCTGGGCAACGTGTTGTCTAAATAGTTCTGGGTTTGCTTGGGAGGGGGTGTCCTAGAAAGGAAGGCAATTCCTGATGATGTTCACTTGCCTGGAGATGAATATACTTGTGTCTTCGTATAAAAGAAGACTGAGGGTGTAAATCAGTGCTGGGGTCCATGCTCAGCATGGCGGAGGCTGTGGAGTTCCATCTTAAAACCCCTAAATAAGTAAAGAGGGAATTTAGTGATTTCCTTTTTAGGCAAGGAAAATGAGGCCCATGGTCACTCCAGGGTCGCACAACTGAAACATAGCTGAGTGAGGGTGTCATCCCAGGGCATTTGCTCCCATGCCAGGACCCTCCTATCTGCCTCTGTTGTTTTATATTGGGTAAGCTGTCATCTTGAGTTCTTTCTATATATGATGGCCAGATGATGTGTTTACAAACTTACTCTACAAAGAAGACACACTTGTAACTTCCTTAGGCGCCAGGCTTCTCTGGAATCCACATTTCCACCTGATTTTTCCAACCCCTAGGTCACTGTGGTTCCCCTCAGATCTAGCAGAGCTGCGGGAGCTCTCTGAGGTCCTTCGAGAGTACCGGAAAGAGCACCAGGCCTATGTGCTCCTGCTCTTCTGCAGTGCCTACCTCTACAAACAGGGCTTTGCCATCCCTGGCTCCAGCTTTCTGGTCAGTGTCCTGCCCTCTTTCCAACTGGCTTTCCTTTCCTGTAAAATGTGGGTGCTCCTTCAGAAACCCCTTTAGCTGAGTGGCAGGATGAAGAAATGTAAGTGTGGAGAGGCGGGCACGAGTGGGCGTTCTGCACTTATTGATTCTGCAAACTTCCTGCTGTCCTGCCTCTCTCCTCCCCAGTATCTTATTCTACACCAGATTCTTTTTAGATCTATCTAAGCATAGCTGAGTCCCTAGGGCTGACCCTGGATTGCCTTGTCCCTTGAGCTGATCCTGCGTCATGGTAAAGAGCCAGCTGCTACTTGGTGCTATATAGCCTCGGTTGGTGAGGGCTTGCAGACCCAGAATTGGGGTGCATTTTAGTCCTGCCTAGTGCGGGCTTGGTTGTGAGGCTGTCTCTGGCATGTAGGATGGGGGAGGGGTAGCACCATATCCAGGGTATGGTGAGGACAGCTTAGGACTCATGGTTAGTGTGTGCCGCAGCCCCAGCCTCACTGCCGAGGTCCCCTCTTTCATTGGCTTACTTGTGCTCATTCGTTCATTCACTTGCACAGGCCTTTTAAAAGATTTGTTTTTATTTATGTGCACATCTGTGTACATGTGTATGGATGCCTGTGGAGTCAGAAGATGGCACCAGATCCCCTGGAACTGGAGTCACAGGCAGTTGTCAACCACCCAGTGTGGGTGCTGGGAACCAAGCACTGGTCCTCCACACAGCAGAAAGCACCCTTTGCGGCAGCCCCTTCTATCCAGTTGATGTTTTAAGATGAGGCCTTACTCTGTAGCACAGACTGGTCTGGAACTCATTTTGTAGCCCAGGCTGGTCTTGTATTCAAAGCTATCCTCCTGCCTCAGCCTCCTAATTGCAGAGATTATAGGTATGTGCCAGCACACTTGGCTGTTCCCATGAGCTTTCTCCAGGTTCCCATGCTTTGAGGCAGGATGATAATTACCAGCCAAACTGCATTTGTGAAGTATTAATTGACTTCTCCATCTTTGTGAAATTAAGGTCAGTTAGAACTATGGCCAAAAAATGAAAGCTCAGTGTGAACTTACTAATCAAACAAAGAAAGCTTTCCTCATGGATTACTGAAGGTATTAGCTTGTGAGCTCCATTTCCTTTTATTTGGTGCCCCAGTGGCTGCAGGGTACCTGTAGCCCTTGCCACAGCCAGGTAATGTCTGCACATGGTCTCCTTTGTAATCTACCGATGCCCATTGAGTGCTAGGCCTTGACCTTGTAAAGCTGAGAAGCCCTGTTTTCATTGACCTCTTTAGAATGGGCCTTGGGTTTGGGGCTGTGAAAACCACTGAAAGTGAAGGAGCTAACACACAGGCTCCAGGACAGGCCCCCTGGAAACAGCTAGATGATCCCATGGCTGAGGCTGTGCTCTTTTTGCAGAATGTCTTGGCTGGTGCCTTGTTCGGGCCATGGCTGGGACTTTTGCTATGCTGTGTGCTGACATCCGTGGGTGCCACAGGCTGCTACCTGCTTTCCAGTATTTTCGGCAAACAACTGGTCATCTTCTACTTTCCTGATAAAGTGGCCCTGCTGCAGAGGAAGGTAAGGTGGAGCACACCTGAGCGCTGGGTCCCCGAGCATCAGCTCATGGGCAGAGAGCACTGTGGAGCTGGGATTTCCCACCATGCTCCTTCACCCCACCTGGGAGCTGGGAAGGGTTGGTTCTTGTGTTTTCCTTAAGAAGCACAGACCTGTGACCAAACCTTAGTTCCTGTCATTACCTGCTTTGTGGCTGAGTTAAAATTCTGACTGCTCCAGTTCCTGGGCACAATGTTTCTGTTTATTACTTTATTTTAATTTTGTGTGAGTGTGTGTGGGCTTGTGTATGTGTGAGCACATGTGGAAGCCAGAGGTTTACTTCTGATATCTTCTTCAATCACTGTCAACTTTGTTTTTGAAGACAGAGTCTTTTACTGAGCCTAGAGCTCACTGATTTGGCTAGAGTACCTGGCTAGCAGGCCTCATGGATTTTCCTGTCTCCTAGCACTGGGATTCCAGGCTTTTGCCAATGCCCCAGGCTTTTGTTTGTTTGTTTGTTTGACATGGGTACTGATGACAAATGCAGATCCTTATGCTGACAGGGCAAGCACCTTACTTCTGAGCTATACTCCCCAGCCCAGTTTTTGGTTTTTGGCCACAAACTCCGTGTAATCCTCTTGTTTCAGCCTCCTGAATTCCCGAGTGCTGGGTTGTAAGTGTGAACCACCGTGTCTAGGGGCTGGAGTGGGGGCTACTTGTGCAGCATGGGAAGGAGCTGTCCAGCTTCAGGCCTTGCGGAAGAGCCGGTTCTGTTCCTGACGCTGGGCTCGCTCTCTCTGCAGGTGGAGGAGAACAGAAGCAGCCTATTCTTTTTCCTGCTCTTTCTCAGACTCTTCCCCATGACACCAAACTGGTTCTTGAACCTCTCGGCCCCGATTCTGAACATCCCCATCATCCAGTTTTTCTTCTCAGTGCTTATCGGTAAGAAGGGGGTGGGGGTAGGGTTGTCATGATGGCACTGCCCTCATCACCGGCCACTGGGCCATGTGCTGGCCTTTGAGCAGCATCTTTAAGCCTGGACTTGACACGGTTGTCTCTAATTTCAAACCTGCTCCGGCTTCAATAGGAAACCCATACAGATACTTTTGAAACAGTTAAGGATTGTTCATCCCATTCCCATAGTGTGTCTTGCGTACCCTGCATGTGTTGGGCACCAGGATTGTACAGGATCATCTCTGTAAAGCACATGACGTGGCTCCAAGAAGCGCTAGCAGGCTGAAAGGCTAGCTCAGAGCAAGGGACTTCCTTTCTGGCACCGGCTGCTTTGCTAAGGGGCCTTAGGGAGGCCCAGCATCAGGGAGGCTCCTGTCTACCTTCTGAGAACTGCACAGCCATGAGTGAGCCACATTCCCTCAGGAAATCACATAACCGGATTAGAGCTGGGGTTAGGAGCAGTGTTTCTTGACGTGTGGGCTTTAGGCATTCTTTACAGTCAAGTTAAAGTAATAATTTACTTTATTATGGGTATTAATGTCTTACTGCAGTAAATTACCGCCCTCCTGAAGCCACAGGCAGAGGTGCCCAGACCTTTCTTAAAGTGTGGAAGGAATGATGCTCAGGGTTTAATGCCCATGGTAACAAATGTGCAGCGGAGCAGGGGTTATTAGGTGGGATGTCTGAGAGAAGCGGAAGGAGGCTGACGACAGCCAGTTCTGATCGAAGCAGCTTGCTGAGTACCTCAGCACCTCAGCCAATGAGGCTTAGCAGCTTGTTGTTACGGAAGCGTCACCATCGTGGAAAGACTGTGGAGACAGAATTCCTTCCTGAGGGCCAAGCTATGTGACCTTGAGTGCTCTGACCGTTTTCTCCTGTATCCCTCTTCACTACAGTAGGGGAACCGGTTAGCAGACTTCCAGCCAACCAGAAGCACAGGGTTGGGGCAGGGAAAAAGCTTCTGATACACTGCAGAAGCGGGGGCTCTGAGATGGCTGCCTAAGAATGCACTTTGACTTATTATTTGTTTTGTTTGCAGCGTAGCATGGTCTGGCCTCAAGCTTTGGTCTTTTTGCCTCAGCCTTCCAGGTGCCAGGACCCAAGGCACCCACTACACTTGGCTTAAGTTTTCTCCTTGAGACAGGGTCTCACTGTGGAGCTCTGGCTGGCTCTCAATTCACCATGTAGACCAGGGTACCTTGGAACTCGCAGAGATCTACCTGCCTCCACCTCCTGAGTGCTGTGCTAACCGCGTGCTCCGTTTTGCCTGATGTACATGTTTTTGTTTCTTAAACATTACAGGGTTCTTGCTTGTTTTTATTTTTGAGCACGTTGTTCAGGTTGGCCTTGAATTTGTTGCTATTCTCCTGCCTCGGCGTTCTTTTACTGAAATTATAAGCATGTGTCACCAAGCCTGACTCTAAGGAATTGTTATGCCATATGCTACCAGCCTTTGGAGTCCAGTGCTGTGCTGAATTCTCAGAGTGCAGAACGTACTAAGTTGTACTTGGAAGAAACTTGTTTTGTTTACTGGGTATTGAAGCATTTTAATGCATGCTGAAAATTTCACGTCGCCAGGCTCCTTTCTCCCGTTTGGCTCTTGGGTCCAACCTTAAGCAGGTGTGCAGACTTCGGCAGTTTGTATTTGTAAAAACAATGAACTTTATGTGAGAAATGACCTTGTCTTTCTTCTCTGAAACTCATATGGGAAAGGGCAGCTTATTGAGTTTTTCCCCCTGTGTGATAAGTAAACTTTCCTTATTGTGACGTATAGAGCTGTGTGGCCTATCTGACTGCCTTTTGTGGAGTAAGGCCGGTGTGCACAGGAAGTGTGGGGAGAAAGGGAGGGGTTAGAGCTGGACGATGGTTCCCTGTTCTGAATCCCTGGCCATCCCGCCTCGTTAATGACCATCTCCACTTTACGTTTTCAGGTTTGATCCCATACAATTTCATCTGCGTGCAGACGGGCTCCATCCTGTCCACCCTCACCTCTCTGGACGCCCTCTTCTCCTGGGAGACTGTCTTGAAGCTGTTGGCTATTGCCCTGGTTGCTTTGGTTCCTGGAACGCTCATCAAAAAATTAAGCCAGAAGCATCTGGCACTGAGTGAAACAAGCAACACCGGCCACCTGGACCGCCGGAAGGACGTGTGATGTGGGATCCCTGTTTACAGGGCCCAGGACTGTGCTGCTGGCCCTTATACGGTCCTCATTGTGTTTTAATTACCCTCAAAAGATGAGGGGTGCAGAGGTCTGTTAGAAGGGTGTTCTGTCCTGTTCAGCGGGTTCTTTGAAATGGATCGCTTTCTAGAAAATCTGTCCAGGATCTATCGGGCTTGCCTCTTGCGGATCCCTGAGATGTCTCGGGAGAAGATGCTGGTGGCCTTTTTGGACAGGCCGTGTGACTGGCATGCTCCTGCTAACACCCTGTGGATGTTGGTATCAGACAGGATCCTGTCCTCTGTTACTCGGTTGAAGAGTGTCCTCTCTACCTTTCTGCTGAAGATCTACCTCTCCATAAGCCAAGGGAACACGGCGAGCTGCCTAGGTCGCACACGCAGCTTAAGCCCTGGTCACAGATGCTTCTATCCATGTTTAAGCCCCTTGTAGTTCTATGCCTTGATAGTTTGGCTGATTCAAACATGATTAAATATAAATGGAAGCCAGCTTTGCATGTTCTGAGTGTGTTGGGAGGAAATTCTTCCCTGCTCTGTCTCATCTGAATCAAATGGCCATCTTTATTCTCTGCCTGGAAATCCCTTCGACTTCTTCTTGCTGGGAGAATGGCATCAGGAAACGAGGCTGTCAGCCAGTGTACCTTAGGCGTGTTTTTTATTTTGCCATTTGCTGAGAACAGCTGAGGACTAGTTTACTTTTTAATTCAAAGAGGAGAAGGTAGTGTGACTGCCTGTTTTGTGGCCACTTAGAGCTGTGATTGCGTCTTCCAGCTGAGGCACTGGGATGTGGACACTGGCACCTGAGCTGATCGCTCTGTGGCCTTGGGCCTTGTGGGAACAACTCATGACAAGGACTTAGCAGAAGTGCCCTCTAAGACATCACCGGTGGCTGTTGTGTTTGTCTCAGCTGAGGGGCTTGTCAAGGTTTTCTAGGCCTGATGCGCTGTGCGAATTCTTGGGCATTCTCAGGTTCTACAGATTGGATTTCCCAATTATGGCTTTTCTTTCATTTAAAAAGTGTTTCTTTTTAAAAGAAGGCTCTGGGACGAGGTGGAAAGTGTGCTTTGAAGACTGGTTCTGTAGCACGTTGGAATAGGGAGGGAAGGGGCGGGGTTTTCTCCATTTGCACCTGTGCCTTTTATTTTAACCCCCTTTCAGGCTCCCTAGATGTGTGTCCCCAGGACGTGAGCCTTATCAGCTCTCAGGTGATGAGATTTCCCAAATCCATAGGCATAAATGTTCTGCATAGAACAGAGATTCCATAAGAAAATGTCTGTACATGCAGCAGACTCACAACTGCCCTTAACAGAGGGAGCAGAACTGGCTGAAAAATACAGTCCAAAAGCTAACTTAGCTTTTCACTCCCAGCAGATGCAATTATGCCAGCTTCCCATTTCCCAGTCTTGGCTTCTTTAAGAGTGATGTCATTGGTAACAGGGCAGCTGTGGGAAGGGCAGCAGGATGCTCAGGAAGAAGCAGAGGGCCTGCCTAGGGGTTTATGGGAACACTCAAGACAAAATGGAAAGCACAGCTTTGGTTGTCACTGAAATGTAGGATCCTGCTGCAGAACCCAGCCTGCCTTTCCCTGATGTCCTGGCAGAACACTGGGTAGAACAAACCTCCGCTTAGGAAAAGACAGGACCAGAAAACATAAGGTATACTTTTTGTTTAATTTCATGCATTGGTTTGTTTTCATAATCATTCTTGTTCCCATTGCTGTTCAGTACAAAGCCAGAGCTGGTGTCGGAAAAGGACATGGAGTGGGGGGG
>JADRCH010000251.1:1401657-1417698 GCA_019843965.1 Rhynchomys soricoides | reverse complement strand
CATCATCATCACCACCACCAAAACTGTTAAAGAAAAAGAAACCATGAATTTGAAAGACATCAAAGGGGGTACATGTGAGGGTTTGCAGGGAGGAGATGGAAGGAGGAATGATGTAATTATAATTTCTTTTTTCTTTCTTTTTTCTCTTTCTGTCTTTCTTTCTTTCTTTCTTTCTTTCTTTCTTTCTTTCTTTGATACAGGTTTCTCTGTGTAGCCCTGGCTGTCCTTAGAATTTGCTCTGTAGACCAGGCTATCCTCAGATTCAGAGATCTTCCTGTTTCTGCCTCCCAAGTGCTGGCCTTAAAGGTGTGTGCCACTAATGCTGGCTTCAATTTTTAAAAATTATTTGAAGAACAAGAAAACAAAATTCCTTGACTAAGAATTCAAGAATTTCATGAAGGGACAATAAGGCCTCAAACACGCAAGCGTGGGGCTCAGACAACTTCACAGTTTATACAACAGTCAAGCTGGCCTGATTGGCAGTCCGAAACTTTAATAATTATTCTATTTCCATATCCTAGTGATGTAAAGCAACTCACAGGCTCAAGTAGAAGCCCTGAATGCATGTCCTATCCAGTGCTATCTTCCTGCTTCATAAAGAACTTCCTTCCTGTTCCTGCTGTGTCCGTTTCAGTGACAGAGAGACCAAGTACCTTAATATTTTGTGTTTCATGTTTATCCTCTGCTTCAGTTTTCACCAGGGTAAACATTAAGTCTTCGGCCTATCTATTTACTCAGTCTTAAATGGATGCATCCTCTGGGCTACTATTTATCCAGTGAGAGCATGCCAGCAGCTGGTGCAGGTGCAGGCGCAGGGCAGCGGACAGCACCTAGGCACTACTGACATAATGGTCCTGAAAGATGACCAGAGCTTGAGGCTGCAGTTGTCTGATTTCCTCTTCTTCCAGCTGTGGTCCTATTCAGTACTCAGAAAGGAAAGGGAGAGGAAGGAGGGGCCAGGCTCAGATATGATGACTTCAGCACTTGTCAATAGACTAAGAAAAAGCTGTTCGTGGCTTTGGAAAAGCTTAAAAACAATCCTTTAGTTACAGCGTCTGTGTTATCTGTGGCACGCTGGTCTTTTTAGGTAAGTCATAGGGGAAAGACACCAGGCCTCTTTGTTTTCCACTTCATTGGGTTACAGCAAAAGTTATACTTCTGATAAAATACTCTGGTGGACAAAAGGTATATAATGTGGTGCTTTGTTATTTACGTCCACTATAAAATGATCACAATCACTATACCCATCTCCTCATCACGCCTTTCAAAGTTACAGCATCACATGTGTAGCCCTAATTGTCAATGAAAACCCTAAAACATTTACCTCGGCTATAATTTTCATTCAGCCAATTGATAGCTCAGCCTCTTGTCTTGCTATTGTACGACATGCTTTCCTAAAAGGGTTCATGGCTTCATGATTCTGTCTCTACCAAAGAATCTCATCGGTCAGGAAGATGGACACACAACTTGATTCAGAGTGGGAATGGTTCATTCATCTTTAGAATTTCAGGGTAGCAGCAGATTGGCAGATAGTCTCAACTGATTTGAGCTACACTCTTTTGATTAATTACTATTTGTTTTAGCTAGGCAGGAATTATTTCTGGCTACCAACCATTCCCAAAGCCCCATGTATGTCCCTAAAGTTTGCCCACAGCTCCCCCCCTCCCCTAATTTCCACTTTGCCGTCCAATTTTTGATCTGGGAAGACTATGTACCATAGGTTCCGCATTCTTTTTGCATGTATAAGCTATATCTGGTACCTCAGGGTGTGGCACCTCCGGGGACACAGCTTAACAGCATTAGTAAATGCAATTCAGCCAGAGGGGAACTGAGCAGCAGCTGAGCCAGTCTCATAATTCACACTGGGGAAAGCCCTTGGAATTCAGAGGCATACTGCCCAGCTGGAGAGACAAATCTAATCCCTGCTAATGATCTTTCTCCCTCTCCTTCCTATCAGGGCCCTGCTTTTACACATGTGCACTTAATTACATATGCTCACTGAGAGCCCAGTGTAGCCAAACAACACAGCACCCAGGATTAAATTACACAGCAAGACGTCCAGACATCACCTGGCTCCGACATCCGGTGTAATTAATGCTGTCTGTATTTCACAATGTGCAGCTTAAGAGCTCAAAAAGATTTACAACTAGGTACTAATATTTAACAGTGATGATATGACCCCATTGTAAGACAGAATAAAATAAGCTTGGCTTCTGAAAAGGATTTAAATTAAAAGTAAATATTAAGAGAAGGCACCTGGACTTGGCCTTAAATAATAACAAAAAACACGCATAGCATAATAAAGAAGTTACAAAAAATAGAAATGAAAATTCAAAACTATGAAGTAAAATTAGCAGGCAAAAAAATTTAAAAATACTGTCTAGCAACATGTAAAAATAATTCACAGAATCAGACCACAACCTTCTCTGGATCAAAGTAAAGAATTGTTCAAGTAAGAACAAGTAAGAGCACTTTCTGTTTCTTCCAAGAGAGCCTTCCTTCAGAGATGTACCCCAAGTGAGAAAGATGGCAGAGCTACAGTGGTACCCCTCAAATACAGTGCATGTTTCCCAAGTACCTCTCCTGACCAGGTGACATATTCCAAAGTTCCAGAAAGGTGGCACACAGCAAGAGATTCTGAGTCAGCAGCTCTCGGAAGGCCCTATTTAATTCATTAGGGCTCAAGCCACAGTTGGGCTAGAAAAATCTTTGGTTTTGTTTGTTTGTTTATATCTGAGCTCTGGGTGATTGTAGGGGGCTGGGTGTGTAATTCAGTGGTGGTAAAACACACTCCAAGACCCTCAGCACTGAAAACACTCACCAAAGCAGAGCTGACACTGCCCATGAAAATTCAGGATTCTGACTTGAATATTTGCCTTAGTATTTAATTTCCACAGTTAAAATCCCACTAAGAAATTTGACTATTTGTTTCTATAATGTATAATATTCTTTACATTCTGATGAAACTTCATTTTAAACAGTGTTTTGATAAATAGGAAGATTTGTGGCTAGCCATTTGCAAACAGTACAGATTATTTTCAAAAGACAGAGGTAAATGTCTGCTGAAGTAAGTAGGGGGTGATGAGATGGAAGTCGCCATCTGGGGCTATAAATTACAACCTTGCTGCATGGTAACGGATAGAGGGCTGGTCCATAAGGCTCCCTGAGGAGATTCTATCTATCAGTGCAGCCATCCATAGAAGGCTCTGAGGGAAGGGTAGTTCAGAAAGGGCCTCTGCTTCAGCAGTGAGATACAGCACTGTCTGGCTTTCCAAAGCAAAATGGACACCACACACACACACACACACACACACACACACACACACCCCTTGCATGCAAAGTCCTTGATTTGTTAAGTTATAAAGAGAAGTGTCACACACACTGAGGGCATTTAGGACTTAGAGAGCACTAGACAAGCAAACTCAAGAGAAGGAAGAATCACTTTAGGGATGATGCTTCATTGATTTCTGGTCAACTTGCAACTATTTCTTGACAAGAGAATGACAATATTATTTACAATATTACGAGAAGTAGGCAGGAAATACTAACCTCACAAGAAGCAGCCCTTTTGCGTGAGGACACTTATGTAACCACCCCAGCCCCACTGTTGGCAATGTTCTTCTGCCTCTCACTGCAAGCTTAAAGCTTCGTTGCCTCAGGTAATTTTCTTAAAATATGATACTTTTAAAGATGGGGTAGGCAAGGAAAAAGACAGAAGAAAATAAGAAGATAATAAAACAGAGAATTAAATTTATCAAGTTAACCAGAAAATTATAGTTTACAAAACCAAACCTGAACCAAAAATAGCCTTAATGAGACCTGAGTTCACTCTGGGGAGAAGAATACAATCAGAAGTGCTAAAAGAACCCCTCTTGAATGTTTGGTCATCTCAGCATGCTGCTGGCGTACTTACAGCTTCGACCTGCCGTGTCTTCAGAAAGACTCAAGATCTCCACATTAGTTCTCACCGCTGCCCTCTGAGAAAGACACCCCTCAGCTTTGCCATCCAAGTCACCAGACTAGAGTCAAAGCTCCCCTTTCCGTGAGGAAGATCATCTACAACATATTTCTACTTACTCATTTACCAATTTAACAGATACTTTGTTAATCATTGACAGAGTTGGCTTGATATTAGGTAAAAAGTACAAGATACAGATGAACAAAACAGTGTATCCTACTCTGGATCCATTAGAGAAGAACACACAAATAAATATTACTAGGTACTGTGAGGCCCTCTAAAGCAATGGTTCTCAACCTGTGTGCTGTGACCTCCTTGGGGAGTGGAATGACCCCGTCACCTAAGATAATCAGAAACTCAGATATTTACATTATGAGTCATAATAGTAGCAAAATTACTGTTATGAAGTAGCTGTAAAATATTTTTATGGCTGGGGGTCATGACAACATAAGGAGCTGCATTAAAAGGTCACAGCATTAGGAAGGTTGAAAACCACGGCTTTAGAGGAGTCAAGTTTGGAAGCTCAAAAGGAAGATTGCTACTCGACATGAACAGAGGAAATAGCATCAGTCAGGAGAGGCGCATTTACACACAGACACGCAAGGCATCATAAGAGGAGAGGGAGAAGCAGCAGGGGGGGAGGTAGAGTAAGGATGTCTGTCCTCCAGAGAAATAAGATGGTTAGATCTGAAAGATCTCTGTTTAAGGGAAGTAGACAAGAGGAAGAGTGGCGTGTGGAAAAAGATAGGATAGGGGGAACTCGAAGACTCTGTATGACGTTTAGAATGCAGAACTGATGGTGCACTGGCTGGAGTCAGGCTAGATGACTGGCTGCTGCACGGCAGTGCAGAGGAGCCACAGGAGGTACCGGTCCTGGATCGTCACTAAGGTCCTGGATCGTCACTAAGGTCCTGGATCGTCACTAAGCAGAGAACACGTTTCCAGAAGGGGCAGCTGAGACGGAGGGTGGAAGTAGCTAAACTGAAATGGGGTCAGGGACATTAGAAAGACAAATACAAGGGGCGACTTTCACAGAATTGCGATGATGTCAGCAGAGTTCTACGTGGGCTCACTTATCTTTAATTCGGTGGCCAGTGTTATTACTCCTCTCTCAAGGGTAAGTTCCAGTTTCTTTTCTTGTCTTTTCTCACTGACACACATAACCAGTCTTCCACATGCCTCCCCCAACCTAACAGCGCCCCTTTTTTTCAAAGCCCGTCTATAAGCCACTGTTTGAACTCAACAGATAGCAACAGATGCAGAAGTAACTGCACACAACCAACTTTTCTGACCGTGAGAGACAAAATCTGTATTCTCATTAGCAATATGGGCACACAGGGATTGGCATGAGGACGCCCCGAAAAGGTCCTTACACAACAAGGAGAGATATTGGCCTAGAAGGTAAGCAATCCTCTGTATTTTAAACATTCTCTGGATTGCTTGCAATGCCTGATGCAGTGTGAGGGCAATGTAAATCGTTATCATGGGTCACTGTGTGGAGACAAATGATAAGAGTGAATGCTCAGTCCAGATGTGGCCATCACACTTTTATGAATGGTGGAACTCATATGTAAGGAAGGCAGACCACGTGCCCTTACTGCTTTGCTGCATTTTTAAAAGGAGATCGGGTCCCGCCATGTTGCCTACGGCTCTCCTTGAACTATTAAGTGCGTGCTTAGCCTCCTGAGCGCTGGAAGTACAGGGGCACATGGCCACACCTGGCCTCCATCGCTTTGTTTCAACATTTAGAGTTCAACAATTAGAAAGAAGACCTGGCACCACTGACTCCCAGTGACTATCGGCAAGTGAGGCTGTCTACTGTGAACATGGCTGTTCAGGGATACGTTAGGACAGCCATAGCTTCCATAAATATCAGTCTATTTGCACTGACTCTGACACAAGAGGCCCCAGGAATAAAAGCGATTACAATCCCACATGGCCTGTAAAAGATGAGAAAACACCCAAGCTGAACAAGCCCTTCCCTAGTGTTTGCTGTGCGCGGCATGTGCACTCCTGAACAGTCATATGCACATGGAAAGCTGGCACCTTGTTGATTTTTATCTTCCTCTCATGTTATCATTTAAAAAGCAACCAAAAAAGAAACAGTATGTGTCCTTCGGAATTCAAGTCTAGCCAGGGAAGTAAGATGGCTGGATCTAGCCTGGAAACAAGGACTAACACTTTAGTCTGGACTGAAGGAAGATTAAGCAGCAGCTGCTATAGAGATGCAAAGAGTGAGGTGTATCTAGGGCCGGGAGCTTAGTCTCTGCCTCTAGGGAACAGTGGGCTGGCCATCTGTCTTTACAGGGAAATGCTATCAGGTTTGAAGTCTGGGTGCGTGTGTGTGGGGTGCCTTTCTATGGGTCTGCGAACTGTAAATGGCTAATCCTCTGGTGTGCACATTTGAAGGCGCTGTGTTCTTTGTTAGGCATGTTGGTAATTCCTTGAAGCGGCACTGCTAGCCAGTTCTATCACACCGCTTCCAGTGCTTCTCTAACAACCAAGCCCATACAAATGCCTCAACGCCCTCTCCCAGCTTGCTTTATCAGCGGCTCTCATCACAGTCAATTAGTGCTCTGCCCTTGCCATTAACCCTTGCCCACACCCGCTGTCCCGGAGCAAAGGGTGCACATGAAGTTTCCAGTGGTTAATGTCACAAGACAAAAGAGTGCAAATTTCCTTCAGATACAAAGTCCTTCCGGGGGGTAGGGAGGCCAGGCAACCTTTCAAAGTCTCTCTGGCATATGGCAAGGCTCTGCGCTAGTCTTCCCCACATTGTCACAGCCCTTGGGTCAGGCAGAGAACTGGGCCTCCCCCCACCCCCAGTCACATGATGTTTATACAGATCAGGCCAAATTGATGCCTTCTTTCTCCTTCATCCCCCTGAACAGGAAAGGAGAGAGGATGAGAGAGCACAGGCTGTCCGAAGAGGTTTCATAGAAAGCTCTTACATGTCTTTGAAGCTATTTAAGAAGATTCAGATTCTTCCCAGTCAAAATCAAGATAAGTTCATCTACAGTTAACATAGATATTTGCTATGCTAAGGCTTTTGAAGGCTGGGTGATACTGTTTAATACCTCTGGATGTTTATGACCATTTCAACTGCAGTTTAATGATTCAGAAAGAAGTGCCAACAGATGGCTGCCAGCCGGGTCACAAGGGACTTGGCCCTGTGTAACTTCCTTAACAACTCTGTGCCTCAGTTTCCTTATCTGCAATCCAGATGAACTGAACTAGAATGATCTCCGAGGTCTTTTTAGTCTGTGAATACAAATACAAGGCGTGAGAACAATCTCTAGAAAGCCTCCCTGGGTCCACGTCTATCTGAGAAATTGTACAAAACACTCTTAACTTGGCGAAGGGCACTAAGCTAAATTATCTCTATTATGTCTTTCAAGTGTAAGATGCTCTACACTTACTGGTTAGTTCTAGAGAACATGAAACAACCAACAAAGGAAATTAATTTAATAGTGCGACCAGGGAGGGATCACCATCCTCTGGCTCAGCAAATGTTTGACAGACACAGTGAGCTAATGAGGCTTCTTGTATCAGACACAGTGAGCCAAAGGGGCTGCTTGTCTCAGGCTAGTTTTATGGACATAACTTTGTGAACGCATAACCTAGCAATGACAAGGGCCTTCCCTCTGCAGTTACTCAGGCTCCAGATTGAACACACAGGGCTTCACTACATAGTCCCTTCTGACTGTCAGTCAGTACATTTGGGAGGAAAGAGGTGACAGTCAGCTCTTACTTATTTGGGGTAACCTATTACCTACCTGGGCATGCCTTTAGAGACATTTCTTAAAGAGCTACAAATGAAAACGGCTGTTATCTTAAACTGTATACTGCTGTGTTTCCAAAGTCATTTCATAGATTTTAATTTCATTTGAGCTTCAGAGTAGCCATGTAAAGTGTACATGGCAGGTAATATTGATGTTTCATTGAAGAAAATTGAGATTTAGTGAGGTTAGTAGCACACTCTTCCCTTAAATGCTTTATACTACTTGAATTTTGAATTACATTTATTTATTTATTTATTTATTTATTTATTTATTGTGTATGTACATGCAAGTGTCATGTTTAGAGGTCAGAGGACAACTTGCAGGAGTCAGTTCCCTCCTTCCATTAAGTAGGTCTCGGGTATCCATCTAAGGTTGTCAGCCATGGCATCAGGCACCTTTATCCATTGAGCCATGTAGGTAGCCCTATGATCTTGTCAGGCGAATCTGGAAGAGTGTATCTGCTTACAATTTCAATGCATTTGTCTATATCTTCTATAAATGGGAGAAGAATAGAATACTGATACGGACTTTCAGAAAAATATTTTTAAAAAGAAACCGACAACAATATTGAATTTATAATATTTTAAAAGCTGAATTAGAAACAAGGATAGCCTAGACTACCAGTAAGAGAAAAGCCAAATACTGTAAAGAATATGAAATAGCCTAAATATTTAAATAAGAAAGAAATAAGGAACTGGGGCTCCACCTGTGGGGCTTAGGAAGGTCACTGCCCACACAGCTGAAGACGTTCCAGTTCCACTGCTTTGGGGTCACACTGCTGTGAGTAACACCTCTAAGCCCCCAACCCCCCTGTTTCCTCAGGAAGGGTGTGGCAATGTGACCTTTGGTCTGACTTTGGAGCCTCAGAGGATGAGTAAAGCCTGCTTATCTTCCATGGGGAAAGTTCTCACAAAAGATGGTAAATTTATTTGTTACTGTTACAGTGACGCGTGTCATTATGAAAAAAAAAAACAGTACGTAAAAAATATTAAAATGGGGAAAACACAAAAATAATTTTGATAAATCAAGATTTGCATCTGAGCATTAAGATGAATGGATGCTTCCAGAATGACAATGAAAGCCAGAGAGGCTGTACAAGTTACAAAGGTCTAAGTTCCTAAAAATTCTAAGGTCAAAGTTCAATTGTTAAGAGTTATTGATCTGCCTTTGGTAACAGTTACAAGGACTGACTTAAGAAACAAAAATGTATATCTCAGCAAAGACTATTTAAAAGTGTTTGGTCTTGCCAAGCTTTGTCTAAGTATTGTGTAGTAGCTAAAAGAAGCAGACTGGTGGACTGCCCTTCTAAGTGTCTCATAACTGAATGTGGAGGCCTATATCAACATAGTCAAGAGGGATCAAAAGAGACAGTCTTTTGCCCCTTGCCCTCTGTGGTGGTTTGAATAGGAATGGGCCACTTAGGCTCATCTATTTGAAAGCTTAGTCATCAGGGAGTGGTACTACTTGAGAAGGATTAGGAGGTGTGGTCTTGTTAGGGTAGATGTGGAGGAAGTGAGTCACTAGGTGTGGGGTTTGAAGGCCTCAAGCCCTTCAAAGGTTTCAAGGGCTCAGGCCAAGTCCAGTGTCTTTCTCTCTCTGCCCACTATCTTCATATATGGAAGTAGAACTCTCTGCTCCTTCTCCAGTACCGTGTCAGCTTGTATGCTGCCATTTTCCCTAACAAGAGGATAATGGACTAAACCTCTGAACCTGTAAGCAAGCCCCAAATAAATACTTTTTGTTATAAGAGTTGCAATGGTCATGGTGTCTCTTCACAGCAACAGAACATTGACTGAGACACCCTCCATGGTCAAGAAGGCCCCAGGAAATTGTGGAACGTCTCTCCAAATATCTCGTGGGGACATTATCGGTACTCTTGTTTAGGGAGGCCATGGAGACCTGGGTGGACTCTAACCAATATCTTCAGTACTTCCAAGAAAAGCCACAGTCACCTCTGACTTACCTTCCACAGACAGACCAACCTACAAAAGGAAATCGATCCCCAGCCTGCCAAACCTGGAAAACAGACCTTCAACTGGCTTAGACAATAAAACAGGAAAACTATTAATTTTGGTTAAGTACGTGGTCTTAAATACCCAGCAAGAAAACATAACCAAAGATTATTGTTATGTTTCTTTAACAGTCCAAGGGATGGAGCACACAGCAAATTTAAACCCAAATTCGATATTATTTAGATCACTGTATCTCTCTAATGATTTTCCTCTTGATAAAGATGCTGTCAGATACAAGACTTTAGACCTTGGCTTCATCCAGCATTCCAGTGTTTGCCCATAGACAAGAGAAACAGACTATTGTTTTAACTGAAGAGTCAAACAATGGTTAAATATCTTCTCTCTGCCACACATTGTGATTTTAGAAACTCCAACCACTATCAAAGGGCCTGAAGGAAGCTCCTGGGTTTATCACTCTCAAGTCAAGCCTTAGAGAGCAAAGGGAAAAGGAGGCGGACTAACAGATGGATGCTCTGTGACATTATCAAGAGACCTCTCGGACTTTGATGTGGAACCTTCTTAAGAGCTGTCTGTCTGTCTTCTCCTGGTTCCCTGCTAATAAAAATCTCCTTGGACAATCACATTCACCAGACTAAAACCCCATTCTGTACTTAGCAACAATGCAGTCTTCCGGTTGCCTCTAAGAACCTGGGATTGTCTCTAAGAAAACTGCTGTTCCCAAGAAGGGAAGCCTGCAACAGTTCGAACCTGGCACCAGCCTGTCAGAAACAGAACAGCGCCCCCACCACCCTGTGAACTTTACCTCCTTTCAGCTTTGCCTTCATCTGGAAACTAGGAGCAACTAGAAGAGCATCTGCCTTCCAGAACTGCAGGCCCAGCACGGACGTGGCGGCCACATTGGGTTCACACTCACATGGTTGTCAGTGGCCGCCAGGCAGGCTCTGGGGACATGGGATCCCAGACCGGGGGGGGGGGGGGTTTGTGAGGGGAGGAGACGATTTCCTAATGCCCAGGCATTCTTTCCCCCACCTCTTTTCTCATTCTAAGTAGTGGACTGTCCTAGAAGCCATTGCAGACCAGCTTATGTCACAACAGATTGAGACAGTGGCCAACAAGTCTGCATCTAGCATCTATTAAGTCAGACTGAGGAGACAGGAAAACCTCTTCACCATGCTAAGAGCCTTTCAAAAACAGGCTTGGAAGTTCGGAAAACAGTTGTTTTGTTTTGTTTTAAAAAAAGGTAATAAACTTTGTGTTAGTAAAAAGTTTATTTGTTGATTTTAATTAACATTTTAAGATATTTTTCAGTTTTAAATCCTAGTCTAGTAAACACAGATACACAACTCAGAGAAATGAATCATTTTGGGGCCCTCACTCTTCTAAAGACCATCTGGCAGAGAGTCAGTGTTATGCTCTATTACACTACCTTGTATGTGTCTATCTCCCAGCAAGCTGTGAATCCTTGGGACATAATTCTTTTTGCCCCTTTTTTTCTTTTTCCATCTAATCGTCTTTTCTTTCTATTGCTTGTTCTTAAAATCCTCTCTGTATCAGCTGGCAGTCTCCTACACAGCACATGATACAATCAACAAAGGAAAATGTGCAGCTGCTGTCCACTCGGGCTCAGTGTGCGCTCTGCATTGTGCATGGTTTCTATCTGATCGAACCCTTGCTGGCCTCCACGATCCTGTCTACGCATAAGGGAAATTTAGAGCTGTTCAACAATCGACACGAGACATACAGCGAATAACGGAAGCACCAGGACCCACCTCTCATCTGTCTGGCAACCATGTTGACAAGTGGGGAGATTTAGAAAAAGTCAGAGCTATCAGGCAAAACCACTCTCTCACAAAGCACAGTCCAGGGTAGCTATTAATCACACGCTCTGCCGCTGCCTAACCCTGGAGATCTAGATGCCTCTGGGATTGTCACATCATCGCTTGGAGCAACTTGGTTGAATGAGAGAATAGTCTTCTATTAATGTGCATAAAGTCCTCATCCAGAACATACGGCCTCTGCAGCTCAGGAGGTGGAGAGGTGCCTCACACCTCTAAAGGAATGAGGGCACATGTGTTAAAATAATAATACCAATATTATAAAACTTGAAGATATAAGAGAAAAATAAATACCCTCTCCAAATTCTTGGGGTACTTCTTCCAATTTTTCCGACTTGAAAAATGAAGTCTAAGAGCAGTGCTACACTTGAAACCTGCTCCTGTGTCTCTTGACTCCATCAACACTTCATATCGCGCGCATGCCCACTGTCATTTCTAAAAGTAGCATGGATTGTACAGTTGGCAGTTCATTCTTCTTATCTGACACGGCTACATTATATGAGGCCTCTTTGAAGACTGGATTAGTGAACTCTGAACAGACACACTGCACCGCTTCTATGAGCCACCGGTCACATGTTCCGGTTCCCTATTCGTGGCTCCAAACCTTGGTTTACCTATATTTCTGCTTAAACACCATACAATAAAAATTACATAAAGTACTTTACATTATTAATTAATTAACATTAAATCCATGGTCCAGTGACTCATGGTGCTTGCTTAACATTAGAGTTTCCTGAAAATAGATATTTTATGAGGCCCTATAGCTTTGGTCTGTGTATTGGGAAAGTTAATAAGCCCTTGTGTCTGACATGAACACTGGAGTGTTTAGATTGCTTTTAGGCCCACCTAAGCTCCAAGGCAGTGCTTTGTGTCCGGTCGGCGGCTGTTTTCTGAGAGTAGTGGAACTGTAGTTCTGAAGGAGCTTGATGGCCTCCGTGTGACTTCAGTTACAGGACATTCCTGGCGAACAGGAATTCTTGTATTATCGAGCACTACACAATACTGTACAAATGCTGCACGATGATGACAGAAATGTGTGGGCCATGTGTTCCTTAGGGTAGCACATACATCGATCAGAGACGGTTCCCCCTGCTGATGCGAAAGCTTCCTTACATCCTCAAGTGTCTCTCTTTCTTTGGTCGCCCCTCGTAACTCCGTTTACCAACAGGTCTGGGATACTACCCTAAAGCCCTGATGTTAAGGTGTTGGCTAAAAGAGAAGTTTAGGTCATTAGGTAATGTTCCTTTCTCAGGAGGTGAGCAGCTTACTCCGCTACATACCCCAGCCTTGGTGTTCTGGCGCAACATGGGCCTGATAGCTGATAAACTCAAGCTGGAATATGATTAACTGAGTATGCTATTGTAAGCTGAGACCTTTAGGGATGACTGACGTATCTCTCGAGAGACTGGGTTAGTTCTCAAAGAAGTGATTAGTTCTGACTCATGAGTTATTATACCAGGAAGACGTCTGCCCACAGTAGGAAGCCTAAATAAGAACTCAAAGCTTCCCTCTGTCCAGCACTAGCTGAGAGTGTGTCACACACTCAGATGTTTGCTATTCTGTGCTTATCTGTGAACACAATCATAGAGTACTAGCGGTATTAATTTGGCCGAAGAATAAACTTAACTTGCCACATGTATTTGTAAATATAGTATTTGTGAAGAAGGAATACTGTGGTTTCCAATTATTGGGCAATTAAACTGCGTTTTCTCTCTTTCTTAAAATGCTGCTGTGATCAATGTTGTTGTTCATAACGCTCCTTCTGGGAGCTGCATTCCCGTGGGAACTTGTGGGAGACATAGCTTTGATGGCGCCTACTTAATTGTGCTAGTTCTTAGAGCAGACCATAATAGTTCTTCCAGATCCATATGTATTCATCAGCTTTCTCTTACTGCAACAAATGCTTGAGATAATGAACTTATAAAGAGAAAAGGTTTATTCTGGCTCAAAGTTTTGGAAGGTTCAATTCATGATCAACTGGCTGTTGCTTTGGTGCCTGTGGTGAGTCACATAGCCATTGCTGGAGTGTGTGGTAGAGCAAGCAGCTCAGCTCACCTCATGAGAAAGGACCAGACTAGCCTCTACAATCCCAAGGAAATGCTGTCAATGGCCTAACCTGTCACTTAAGCCCACATTTTACAAGCTCCATCCCCTCTCAATAGCACCAAGCCTTTTAACACACAGGCCTTTGAGCAGAGTGGCATCCCAGATCTAGACTTCAGTGCTTTGCTAATGATTGGCAGCATCAGCATCAGCATCAGCATCACTTGGGGGCTACGGAGATAGCTGCCAAACCAGTATCCAGAATCTGGTTTTAAACAAACTGTATCCAGAATCTGGTTTTAAACAAAATCCCAATCAATTCCTATGCACATTAAAATCTGAGATTTGCTATAAACCAAGGATTCTCAGACTTTAGCATGAACTAGTCTCCACTAGTCAGCTTGTTAAACACAGATGCCAGGACCTGCTGTCAGCATTTCTGAAGGCAGACGTGGAGTAGGCCTGGAATTTGCATTTCTGACAAGTTCCCCAGTAATGCCGACAATATTGGACACCAGGAGACATTTTTTTTTGAAGCGCTGCTTTGGCTGGTTCGTGGTAAGACTCTGTCAAAACCAATGCTGTAAAGATGCTAATGCATACTTGTGGGTGAAAAAGCAGGGCGCAGGGCAAATAAGTGGTTTATAACTTTCAAAAGAAAACCTTCTCGCTTTGGAGCTAGATCAAGCTAATTGGATTGAGTAGATCGGTCTCTAGCAGGGGCAGGTAATATGGACGGGTCAACTGAGAAACAAAAGAGAACAAAATTGTGTTTATCTCTTCTCATTTAGGCATACGCCATGAGAGAAAGTATCACATAGTAACTGAAAAATTTATTATTGTTTGTTTCATCAACTATATTTTATAGTTATACACAGGAAGATAGTCTGAGGGATTGTCCAGGAAAAGCACTTTCTTTTCTTTAGCCTTTCAATGTTTTCCTGGCCTCTGACAAATCCTTGGCTTAGTACTACTCAGGAAAGGACCAGACACTTCTTAGAAGCTTACACAGAATCCAGTCCAGAACATGGCTTACTCAAATGCACGATTCCTCAGCATAGTAGAATTTTATGGGTATCAGCTATTTTGGTCAAGTCACCATCATAAATCCATTTTACTCACAAGCTTGGGAAGGCTTTGATGTAAAGTAGTCGCCTGCACAGGCGTTACCTTGGAAGTCCTCAGTTCTTTCCTGTGACCTGCATGGTTCTGCAGTGATACTGAGGTTCTTCTGTCATCTCCTTCACTTCCTTTGTTTTGTTTTTTTTTTATTTTGTGTGGGTGATATGTGTGTGTATACATGTTGGCATGCATATGGGCACACGTGTGTGCAAGTGGAAGCTAGAAGATGACAATAGGTATCTTCCTCAGGCATCACATCCCACCTTAGATATTAAATTATGCTTGCTGCTGCTGCTGCTTTCTAACTTTAATTTAAAAAAAATATTTTTTTTTGAGACCAGGTCTCTCTATGCAGCCTTAGTTGGCCAGGAACTCACAGAGATCTGCATATCTCTACTTCCCAAGTGCTGGAATTAAAGGTGTTGCCAGCACACCTGGCTGAGGTAGGATCTTAATATTCAATTCAGAGCTCATGGCTTCAGGTAGTCTAGCTAGTTAGGTTGACAGGGATCTCCTGACTCCATTTCCCAAACACTGGCATTAGAGGTATTTTGTGGGTGCTGTGGATTTGAACTTTGGTTCTTAGGTCTGTGTGCCAATGAACCTTATCACCGGCCTAACTAGACTGCAGCTTATTTCCCCACTGAGCACCTTATCTGAATATGTATTGCATTCCTAGAAAAATAATAAATAAAAGAGCCCCCTAGGCTTCTTTAATGTCTATCATGCCAGCTGAAGCTGGTGGTACAACGACCCCAAACTGAGCAGGGGGAGCTCATCACTCTGCCGTTGTCTAAGCTGACCACTCCACGCTTGTTTCACTTGCCTGTAAAGCTTGCACACTTCTCAGCTTCCTGATCATCAGCAGTTCTAAGTGTACCAACAGAATAAGCACCCAACGGTGACGTCTGGAAAGGCCCAACAAGCAGCTGGCCCTGGCCTCTTCTTTTCAGCACTGTTGATTTGCTTGATAGCACCAGCCAGGACACTCATTAAAACAGAGGAAGAAGAAAGAGGAAAGGGCTGATCCAGAGCATTTGAACCTCAGTGGATGGCCTTCATTTTCAAAATCATCCCATGGACTTTTAAATAGTTTGCAGGGATGAAACATACCAAAACCTTTTATCAACGGTGTAAGATCCAGTGGAAGGAAATCTTACATAGGCTGGGGATGTGGTTCAGTGACAAGCATTTATCTGGCACACACAAGACCTTTGGTTTAATACCAAGCAAACCGCGCACACACACACACACACACACGCGCACACACACACGCACACAAACACAAACACACATGCACACGCACAAACACACGCAAACACACACAC
>JADRCH010000251.1:1390335-1401557 GCA_019843965.1 Rhynchomys soricoides | reverse complement strand
CACACACGCACACACACACAAGCAAACACACACATGCACATGCATACACACACAAGCAAACACATGCACACACACAAACACACACACACATGCACACACACACAAGCAAACACACATGCACACGCACACACACACAAACACACACACGCACACACACGCAAACACACACATACACATGCACACATGCAAACACACACATGCACACACACACACGCAAACACACACATGCACACATGCAAACACACACATGCACACACACACAAGCAAACACACACATGCACACACGCGCACGCGCACGCGCACACACACAAGCAAACACACACATGCACACATGCAAACACACATGCACACACACACAAGCAAACACACACATGCACACACGCGCACGTGCACACACACAAGCAAACACACACATGCACACACACACAAGCAAACACACACATGCACACATGCAAACACACACATGCACACACACAAGCAAACACACACATGCACACACACGCACGCACACACACACCCTTATTGACAATATAGACACCCCCCTAACCCCTAGAACTCATCTTCCTGACTCCACCTCTCCAGTGTTGGGATTACATGCCACCACGCTAATTTATGGGGCTGGAACCTTCATGCAAGCTGAGCAAGCACTCTACCGACTGAGCTACGTTCCCAGCACCCATTGTTGTTTCTGAGCTGGGGCATAAGTCTCCTTATGTTCCCCAGGATGGCCTCTCACTCAAGTGATACCCACCTCCACCGTCCTGAGTAACTGTAATGTAAATAAACTATGCTCAAAGAAGAGCAGGAAACGGTGATTGAAAAAAATCCTGAATGAGCAAAACCATGGCAAAAGCCAGGAAAGCCACACGATTTCTTTCTCCAAGAAACCTAATCTGGGTTTTGAGGTCTCTGAGAGGACTTAAAGGCATAGCTTCAAAAATTAGCACAAGCAATATGAAGCAAATGCTCAGTTAGGGAGGGATTCTACTCAAGATGGCCAGAGAATGGAAGGCAGGGTAGGGAGAATATAGCTAAACAGTGATATCTGTCTTCATATTGGCTCTGGGGCCTTACCAGCTGCACCATCATGTGGGCATTTCCCAGAAGTTGCTCTGCCCAACAAAATGAAAGGAGCCCATGGCTGAGGTCTGGAAGTCATGATGGGAATAGCCATAGATAGGTATGGTGCAGATATCTCTCTTCAATATGCACTTGCACTTAAACTTGTTGTGAAATGGCAAATGATTACTACGAAGTTGGTAAAAACGTGGCTTACTCTAACTTCAGTCAAGAGATTATTGTCTCTGGAAAATGCAATCCCAGCTTGTGTTTTGCTCTCTGGCGCTTTGTCTCACTAGACTTGATTCCCCATGGCTATCCACGCCTGCAGACAGTCTAATGTATCCCTTTAATGGCAGGCCTGCCAGCAGCTAACAATGCAGGCACCGCGCCTGGGGTAATAAGAAGCCTCAGTGGACTTATTCTGCAAATTGATCCCTCTATAGTAATAGCAACTGTGACAGTCCCCTTTAGGACTCTAAAATAGAATCTTTATCAGTCTGGATCCTGCAGGGCTTCCCTTAGGTTCCGGTGAGAACTGCTGTCCTGGCTGCCACCCCCTCCTTGGCCTCTGTTCAAGTCTCTTTTTTAAATCATTTTTCCCCTCTCCTTCATCCTCAGTCATTTCTTCAGTCCTTTGCCCAAATCAACTCAATCTTCTGATTCTCCAACCTTCCTGAAGCCATAATGTCACCAAAGTGCTTTAGCATTGCCAGCTCCAGCCCTGCCCTGGTCCAGGAAGTCACTGGAGACAACCAGCATCTGTCTGCAGATCCAGCATCTGTCTGCAGAAAGCCCTATCTTGTTTTCCCTTAGCATTTTTAAACAATTAAAATTGCGGACCTTGGACACTCTCTGGGGGTTGCCCTGAAACACACGATTGAGTTTTGAAAGAAGACAGGTTTTTATCACACTGCCACACAGAGTATTGGTGTAAAGGGAGTGGACACACAGAATCCTTACAGCTGTTAAGACGAGATAGCATAGCCTGGCATGGAGAGTACACTTACAGTCCCAGCACCTGGAGCAGAAGTTCAAGGTCACCACAGCTCCATAGTGATTTTGAAACCACCCCGAGCTAAATGAGCGTTAGGAAGGTTGAGATCCACTGGTTTAGTCTGAGATTAACTGACCTCTTTGTCTTGCTCCTGCACCTCTACCTGAAACACTCAACACTACCCACCAACCACAGCCACTTCCCACAGAAGTGCTATTGAAGCCATGTGAATGGTCTAGAGTAAACTGGAATTGTAAGCAGATTGCCTTAGGAATGGCCACTTGCCTCTTTGATGTTGGGCATCACAGCCAGGTTCCTACACTGTCAGAATTAGAGTGTCATTGACTCTTGAAATGCATTGCCTTTATCTCATGGGTTAAAATGGACACTGCGAAAAAAGCCACCAGAACTGCACTGCTGAGAATGGTCAGACCCCACTCAGGCCTTTTACTCTCTCAGTTCAAGTTTCCCCACGTCGTGACTCTGTGTCTTGCCACAGATAAGCAGAAAGCCTTGCTACTTTAAAGGTCCATCTTAAGGACACACGAACCGTGTGAGAGGATGTAAACCTAATAGTTTGTCTAGTTTTAACTCTGTCATGGGGCTTTCCTTTTCTCTCTCTTTCTTTTATTGGTAGATAAGTACATTAAAATGTAACTGCTAGCAAAAGTATAATATCCAAAGCAAAGTTCTACAGCTTCAGAATGGCTACGCTAACCGTGCAGAAATTCATGGACCATCCAAACTCTGGGTCTGGGCAAGTAATGTGCTTAAGTTAACTTAGCTGTTTGTAGACGCAAGTTCTTTATGATAAAGTGACTTTTCTTATTTTTTAACAATACTTTAATATAAGTAGCTATTGAGATAAAAGAAGAAGGCAGGTGAATGTTTCAAGGTGGTATGCATGAGAAACTCAGACTGATGTGTAAGACCTGAAGGAAGCTTAAGTGTGGGCTCAACTGTCGCCACCACTGCTCCTCTGCCTGATCTACCCGGGACCACCCACCCTCACTAACCATGGCCTGCTGCACACATGCATGCACACATACTCTCTCACAGACACACAAATATACTCACATACACTCACACATTCACACTCACAGACCTCTCTCTCTCCCCCCCCCCGCCTGCTGAGGAACCACCAGCAAGCCCCCCGCACCCCCCATCAAAAGCACATTTTGCAATATACAGTGTTTATGGGATGCTGAGCACCGGGTACCAAATGATGAACTGAGGGTTTCAGCTCAGGGCTGCCCACCCCCTCCTCTGCTTCCCTTCTGACGTAGCCAGTGTTTATTGGTTCTTCAATGTCTTTGAAGAGTTAATATCTAAAAAGAGAATCAAATAGAAAAGATACTCCTTTTCCTTACCTCACCCTACTACTCTCTGATCCCGACCCATGTTTATTTTCCTCCTTGAAAACGTTTATCATTAGGTGGGTTATTTATTTGCTGCTTGTCTCCTTCGATTGGAATACAGTGAGCCCCAAGAGGGCAAGTCTTTTTGTCTCCTTTATGCTCTGTCATGTATTAGTGCCCGAGATACATACTAGACAGTCAGTCCTTAAATATATGTTGGTTAAATAAATAAAGAATTAAAGACCACACTGCTGTGCCTGCCAATCCTGCTTGGCCAATTCTTTTCTATCGTGGTTACTCTACCACCCACTTCAATCATTTTCTCCAGCCCAGTGCATCTTCTTAGGGCATCCCTTGTTAGCTACATCTAGCCCAGCAGCCTGGGCTCCATGATCATCCACGACATGACAATCCTTTTTAGCTGCTCCCTCTTATCTCCGGCTGCACCTGCTGTGCCAATTTGTCCAGCCCAAAGCAGTCTTAGAAAGGACCTGTAACTCAGGCTAGATTAGATCAATAAAAATTCACAGTCCTACCCAATTCAAATTCCGCACCACACAAAAGAAAGATTAGGCAAGAAAACTGAATTTGAAAATTGAACCCTACATATAGTCTCTGGCATCTTTGGTTGAGTCAGCAGCCTTTTGTCTCAGCTGCAAAGTGAGAATAGTATGTACTTTGTATTATGAGGATTATATTTAAATGAAATAATATACACCAAAGCTCTGAAGAGGTGTTTAGCACGTACAAGTGCTAACTAAATGCTCACACGCCCCTGTGACAATGCCTGCCCTTTGCGATGGGTTAGAGCCCCGCTCTCTAGTATGAGTGACCTGGGGTGGGTTCTTTCCTTCTGTGCATGTCAGAATTCTGTCTTCATTCATCTTCTGTCCTTACTCAGAAGTAGTGCCTCTCTCCTTTCCTAAGACTAACCCCAAAATAACCCACACAAATAGTTTTCAACCCTGTCCATATGTTATAGCAGAGGAGCTTTCAAAAGTACAGATGACTAAATGGTGACTAGGCCAGTTAAATATGAGAGCCCAGGATGGAAGCATTACTTCAGGTCTCTCTGTTGTGCTGTTTTAGGAGACAGGCTCTCATGCAGCTACGGCTGACCTCAAACTTTCTCTGTGGCTAAGGATGGCCTTGAACACTCCATTTTTCTGCCTCTACCTCCCAAGTGGGATCACAGGGGTAGGCCATCACAGGCAGCAGTCTTTTGTTTCTGAAGTTCCCTGACAGAATGCCAAGAGGAGAAACAGTGTCCCTTTTAAACCAATGGTCCTGGAACAACTGGAGATCCATATCCTAAAGCAACGGTGAATCCCTTCCTCACGTCATACTGAAAACTTAAACTTTGAGCTAAAAATATACTGTCTAGATGCAAACATGGGGATGGACCTTAATGACCTCGCCAGGGAACACTTGACATAACATTACAAGCACAAATAAAAAAGAAACTGAACTTCCTAAAACTTGGTTTTTCATACTCGACACCAAGAAAGAGACAGTCTGTGGCCTACGAGAAATATTTACAAATCACTGAGCTCTATAAGCTTGTATCCAGAGAACAGAAAGGACTCTCATAAATCAATAATAAAAACATTAAGCGATTAATTTTTAATGTATGCAAAGGGTCTGAACAAACATTTCTCTAAAGAAGAGAATGACCACATGACCAGTAAACACATCAATGATGTCCAACATCCTTAGCCCCTAGGGAGGTGTCAACAAAGGCACAAGGAGATGCAACTTCAGATGACTAGGGGGATGCTCAGGACATGACAGGTAACGGCTGCCGCTCCCCAGAACATGGAGAGGTTTGAACTCTGTGTGTTGCTGATGGGAATGTGCTACCAACTTAGAAAGCAGTTCAGCATCTCCTCAAATGTTCACTGTGCAGTTATCATGCGACCTGCCATTTCTATCTCAAGAAAAGTGGAAAGATAGGCAAAAATTGGTATGTGAATATACAAAGAAGTAGGATTCCTAGTAGCTAAAAGTAGCACTAGCCCATGTCCACAGCAGATGAGTGCAGAAGTATGAAGATTTAACTATGTATACTTACATATTATTTAGCAATCTAAAGAGATGAGGTACTGGTGTACGTTATGTAAATCAACTTTGGAAAAAGTGAGAAAAGCTAATTACAAAGGATCATGCATCATGTGATCTCATCCGTAAGAAATGTCCAGAATGGGCCGGGCAGGGGTGGCGCACGCCTTTAATCCCAGCACTCGGGAGGCAGAGGCAGGCGGATTTCTGAGTTCGAGGCCAGCCTGGTCAACAGAGTGAGTTCCAGGACAGCCAGGGCTACACAGAGAAACCCTGTCTCAAAAAAAAGAAAGAAAGAAAGAAAGAAAGAAAGAAAGAAAGAAAGAAAGAAAGAAATGTCCAGAATAAGCAAAAAGATGTAAGAACAGAGGTTGATTGGCAATCGCCTAATGCTGAGGGACGTTGAGAAATGAGCATAGTGTGCCAATGAGTGTGCTTTTTTGTGATAATGGAAACATTCTAAAGTTGACTGTGGTCATTGTGAATGTACAAAAAACCCACTTAATGGTGAAAAACAAAGAGAAGGGGTAGCAAAACTGTGTAGTGAATGCTAAAGTCGGTGTCTAGTTTACCTTCTAGGTTTCCTGGGAGTAAAAATTGCATCTTCTAAAATCTTGGCTCTTCCCTTTTCCCCAAAGAATAACTGACATTAGGAGTGTGATGTCCTTTGAATGACGTTTTCCCCTTCAGCCATCAGTGTTCCTAGGCAGTGCTCTTTAATTTTAACAAAGAACACAAGTATCAGGCCACACCACCCTGGAGAGTTGATCCTCTTGGCTATTTTGGGTCAGGTGTGCTCCTCATGTGGCTAGTGAGCTGTGACACATAGGGGAAGGCAAGTAGACAGTGTGGACCAAGCTCCAGGTTCTGCCACCCATGTCTGGCTGTCGTGTTCCACACCCGTGGATGTGGCCTCTTGTCTTTGGGAACTACTCCACCACCAGCTCCCCAGGGACACGGCTTTGGTCTGATTGACTTTGTTTCCTAAATAAATTAATTCCTATTCCTGGAGTAGTTTCAACTTTTAGACAGAAAGGCATCTGTTGATAATTGCTGATACACAGATTTTATTGTTTGATATTAAACAATTAAGAGTTATTGTTTTATCCCACAAGTACACTACCCATGAAAAGAAATATAATCTGGAACACAGGCCTTAGGAGTGGGGACAGTGGGTCCTAGATCCACTCTGTGCCACAGGGGGACAGTTTTACTTCACTCAATTTATGTGCAGGATAAATGTCTTTTCTGGAAATAAAGCTTTGATTTAATAAACTATGCATGAAGGTGAATCTAATGAACATTTCTCAAAACACCTTTGAATACATTAACTTAATTTTTAAAAGGTTAAGGATTTGGTCTTCTGGTAGACTTCAACAATTTATCTTTGAAAATGCTTTCAACATAGTCTTGCAAGGATACAGAATAAAAAAATGCTGCACTATATCTAGATATTTTAAAATAAGGGAATTGTATCTAAAATAGTATCGAATGTGCTCAACTAAGCAAATAAAACAACAAAACATAAAACTACCGTTGTCTGGGAACAGGCAGAAGGCTCCTTCTGCAGCTCTAGGGCATGAAAATACACGGAAAAATACACATGACAGCATCCAAGGTTAATTTGAGAAAGAAAATAAAATATTTCAGCTTCAGGTGTAATAATTTTTTTAAAAAAATGCATCTTCATTGGGAAGATTAATAATAACCCTTCCCCCAAAATAATCCACTAAGCTAATGATCTGAAAATGGGGACCACAACTTAGAACCTCTGTTTAGAGGAAAAACTCAAAACTAAGCAATGATTACACAGTGACTAAGACATGATTGAGTGACAAGAAATAATGGTGCGCTCTCTCTCTCTCTCTCTCTCTCTCTGACACACACAGAGAGAGAGAGAGAGAGAGAGAGAGAGAGAGAGGGAGAGAGAAAGAGAGATCAAATGTGTGTTTCAGATCAGTACATCAGTTGCTCGAAGTTGGGAAGTGCAGTTAGGTCACCTGTCCCTGGGACCACCCTGGACAGAACAGTACAGTGCCACATCCATTTTCTTGAATGTCACACCTTTCTTCAAAATAAACCTAAGCATTGGTAAAAAAAAACAACAGATACTTCCAGTTAAAGCTATAAACAAATTATCAAACCAACTTTACATGTGGAAGGCATCAGAACTTTCCTCTATTTCCAAAACACAGTGGTGTGAACTCTTCAATTGGAAGTTCGCCTTAGAAAACGACTCAGTTACAATGCTTTACAACGCAATTTTGGAACATAGGAAGAAATAACTTCATTAGCAATCTTTAAAAATATATTCTTACAATTTAAGGATAATTCCTGTTTAGCTTTCACTACAGATTTTTTAGTATAAAAAATATATAAAAATAGCAGCAAATATATACAAATATATCTCAATTACTCTCATCATAAAGGCTTTTGGAAAATGGTCGAACAAGATGTATTTATCTTCCCATATTGCAAACACAAGATATTGACTGTTCCCCGACTAGGAAACAAAGGCAAGGTGAAGGGTGAGACATGGCAGAAAGGACAGCAGCACAGGAGACAAGTGCCTGGCAAGAGCCTGCTCGGTCTTGCCGGCCCCACTCCCTGCAGCTCCTTCCTGGTGTTCTCCCAGGCTCCCCCACAACACATCCACATCCTCTGGAAGAGAGCTGAATCGCCCTTTAAGACAATCCAAGCAAGCATCCAAAGGTAACGTGCAGAACCCTAATCAAAAAATGTCCACGTCTAGCAGTCAGACAAGCGAAGAAATAACCAGCTGTCAGTAGCTGAGCTGTGCCGGGATTGTGGGGTGGGGGTGGTTCAGGTTTCCTCCGGGCTTTTTCTGTCTCTTTCACCTTGGGTCTCCCTCAGTAATATCAGTTTTCTAATAAGCTTAAAGCACAAATAAATTCCCCATCTGTCCTTGTGAGATACATGCTGACGAAACAGGAAAAGAGTGTAATACTCACAACAATGAAGAATTCCTACACATGCTGTTCCATTTTCTTGCTTTAAAAAGATGGAAGGTTAATCTAAAGAGCCTTGCAGAATTAGAAAAATAAGGGGAGGGGATTCTACCCACACAATCCTCTGGCCCACCGCAAAGGAGCTCAAAGCTTGCTGACGTCACACATTCATGAATGGATGTAAATTGGGCTGGTTTAGGATTCCGCACAGACTTAGTGGCTGTGTGGGCTGTGAAGGAAAAGGTGGGGGGTGGGGGGAGGGAGAGGGAGGGCCCAGAGTACACCCAGCCAATAGGCTTCAGGTAGGTATGGCCAGCCCTCTTTTAGAAAGAATCTGGTCACAGAATAAACAGAGCCCGCCAATCAGACATCTATCATAGCCTTAAACCAGACCAGCAGAGCCGCAGCAGTACGGGGGTGGGGGGGGACGTGGGGGGGTGGTGGAGGGGGGGTGGGGGGTGGAGGGGGGAGGAGAGAGAGAGAGAGAGAAAGAGAGAGAACTCGCGAGCTGTGATACTCACAAACACATAGTTTTTTGATACTGAATGAAGGAGTCAAAGTGGAATTTTAAAAAGGATCAATGCTCCCAAAGATAAAATATATTTTTTTATTCACTAGAACTATTAGAGCGATTTCTTTTAACCCTGTCTTGATGTTTAGTAACATGCCTAATGTAATAAAAAGAAATCAAAGTCAGAGAATTTGTTCCTCAAATTGGTGACAGATCACCAAACACACACCCCACGACACAATTTGAAATTCCAAAATAGTAGGGTCAGGGTGCATATGGTTTTCCAAGATGGGATTACATAAGCAGTATCTCTTTTATCACAGTGTGTTCCTGACCTTTATGATGTATCAAAAGTGGGGAGAAGGGTCATTTACAGTTAGATTTAAATAAGAGACAGCATTCCCCCATTGGTTTTATTTAATGTCTGATATTCAATTGAGACAAGGCCCTATAAAATCTTAGCAGCAAAAACAGCTGTGTTCACTCACGAAATGGGCTCATGACAATTCTTAACTCTCTAAGTTTTTCACTGTTATACCAAAGTAGAAGCTAATGCAACTGATTAACTCCTCCCTAACACGTTGCTTTACGATCACCAATATTTTCCAAATGCTGACCATCGTTTTCTGTATTTGTAAAATGGTCTCAAATCCTTGAACCCAAGTGAGAACAGAAGTGCTTACTATAAGGTCTCTGTTGTGAACCGTCTCGTGGCTGGGAGCCTTCACAAGGGAGATGCATTCTAGTGTTCAACAAGATGCCTTGTAAAGCAGAGAGAAGGGAAAGTGTTGTTTGCTACAGACTTCCACTATTGTTTTATATGAGGAATAGACTATAGATGGCATAGAGAGTCAACAGAGCCCTATAAAGAAGTTTGTAGACTATTACTGTGGGAAAGATGGACCAAAGAAGCTTATCTATGTAAGTTAGGATTGCTCATGGCTAATATAGACTAGAAATGGTGCTAGCAGCCTCTGTGTGTACCACAAAGACTATGCCAAATATCCATGATACCAAGCTTACTTCAGAATCATTAAACGGGAAGAAGAAGACTATGCATTCTCTGGACTCACTGTGCACTGTGTCAGTAAGGCCAGTGAACCAGCACACCAACCTATATGCATTAAAAGTACACGTGATTTTGCATGTAATTCTGTCTGAATAAAGCTGTTCTAAAAGCCAGCTGGCTCTGCTCTAGAAGCTGCCACAATTACAGCAAAGGTCAATTAACAGTCGCATTTCTGTCAAGTCTGCCAGTGGTAGGGACAGTCTCTATGAACTTCTAATTAAGTCACCCAAGACTGCTGCTTAATATGTCGTCTGGTAAAATACAACTAGATGGCTGTGTGGACTCAGCATTTCAGTCTGCTGAGCCTGGTCAGGGTCAACACCCTTCCCTCTACGGCAAAACCGCCAACCAAGGTTGGGACCTCCAGGTCAAATAGCATGGGAAGTCATCTGTCCAAATTGCAGAAGATTTAGACATCTTTCTCAAAGGAGATCACTGTTTATGGGGACAGGGGAGAGGAAGACAAACATGTAAGGGTGTATACCGTAAGGGGCAGCACCAGGAGAACCTGCTGCAGTGGCACCAATGCACGGCTGTGATCACCAGAGGCAGGAACACACAGATGTGGTCACCACAAGCAGCTAGCGAGTGGAAGGTGCCTGCTGTGCTTGAGGAACCAAATTCTTAAATTTTAATTAATTTAAATAAAAGATAGTCACATGTGGCTAATGGCTACCATATGGAGCTGAGTCCCATCATCATGAGTAGTTTTAGATATCAGCATGCATGCAGACAAGTGTGGGTGATACACAGCCATTAAAAGATGGCCGGGCCTCTTTCAAGAACCAAGTGCACCCTTTCAGTTTTCAGTAATGACCAGGTGATTCTGGTCTTCGTCCCTAATAAATTCAGTAAGAGATACAAATCTAAATGTAGAAATCAAGGTATGTTTTTTGTTATAAAAATATGAGCTGTTTTAGTTTTTGTTCTTTGTGAGAAGTGTGTGTGTGTGTGTGTGTGTGTGTGTGTGTGTGTGTGTGTGTGTGTTAAGAAAAATGGCTTGTTATAAAGCTAGAAACTAAGACAGGTCCTAAGACCAAGACTCGGTGGTTACTTTTGATCAAAAATTTTAGGAAAAAACAAAAATCAGAAGAGTATAATTACTTCAACTATTGACATATGCAGACTCAGATTCCTCCCTCGGTGCTAGAGTGCCACGGTCAGGACTGGCAGAGATTCGGGGACCAGCCTTTCTGATTGC
>JADRCH010000251.1:1352528-1390325 GCA_019843965.1 Rhynchomys soricoides | reverse complement strand
ATTGCCATGGTCAGGACTGGCAGAGATTCGGGGACCAGCCTTTCTGAGTGCCAGTCATTCATGAGAGCCTAGGTTGCCTGAGCTTCAGTTTTCTCCTTCGTAAAAAAGCCCATGCGAGACTATACTCTGTATTGTGTGAGCATTAAATAGAACGGCACACACAGGGTTTCGCACAGTCATCAGCATATGGAAGTGCTGCATCAGTAGTTAGCTTGTTATTAAACACCCTGGACTCCCTTTAGAAGAGAACTTTCAATAGCTACTCAGGTACATGACAAAACTATGGAAAGAATATGCTATCTCCATTTTTATTATAATAAGACTTGAACAGATACATTCAGGATGTGTGTGTGTGTGTGTGTGTGTGTGTGTGTGTGTGTAAATACAGGTCTGAACTCGCCACTCCCGTGTCTGAATGCTACCCCTAACCTACTTATCCCCAAAGCACACGCACAATTAATTAACAAGGGGATTTTAGTATTAGAAGACCTTGGCCAGTTCTTCAATTTTATTTGCTTACTTCACAAATAGATGACAAAGTGAGTTTTTAAAAATAACCAGGGAAGAAGATTCTTCTCAGGAGTAACTATCCTTGTGTTACAGGTGGCCAACGCTGCCCATGCTCTCACGGTCACCAGCGGACCAGCTTGGCAGGATCACTGCTACTCAGTTCCATGGTCTCATTTTTATTTAACCATTTTATAAGGAAGGCCGAATTGCTTCTGTGTGTCCATCATTTTGCATGTTGTCTCCCAGAAAACGAACTCAGGCAAGGGATTTGTACTACAGTGTAATGCCAGGGAGACATTCTCTATTCTTAAGGAATTAGACACCCACACATCAGATGGCTGCAGGATAACCCAAGGGATTGCCATCTCCGTCCCTGTAGCTGGGTAGTCAGAGCCTGCTTATGTCTAATACACACACTTAAGTAATTAACACTTTGCTTGTTCTTCCTGTTTTTGAATTTGACTTCCCTCCCAACATCAGTGTGTATATTTTTCATAAGTTCTTCAAATCATCATGAATAACAATTAATATTAAATATATATTTATGAATGTTAAAAATATAAAAATCTCATGTAGGTAAATTCTACAACCATCTTTATGATAAGAGAAATCCCTTCAATATATGCATAGTTGTGCATTTATTGTGTGTGTCTGTCCTCTGTACGGACAAAGAGTTCAGGTCTCTGCTCGTGTCCTTAGAGCCAGTACCCTAATTAAAAAAAAATTCCCAGTAGTGTTACCAAGCATTAGAAGAGTAACATTAGTTAACTGGATCGGAACTCTGCAATATTTCTTTCAAAGGATAATAAAATATCAAATCAGCTGTAGAACAGAAATTTTTTGAATGCTCTACGCTAGCTAGACAAACCGTAACAGCATAATGGAGTTTTAATGCATCTTCCCTGCCTAAGGCATGCTTATTAGTGAGATATTTAGGAATTCCAACTGATAATGCAAACTTACTGAAGCAAATGGTTTCTCAATTGATCAAATATTTAGCAACCTCAAAATACGTCATCCATAATACAAAATATGGTGACATGCCATAACCGAGCTTTCAGAGGTCTAAAAATACTGTCTGGAACTTAGTGGAAATGCTTTACATGCTAAAAGACCAAAATGCAACCGTGGTATCGCCCAGCTCACCCATCTTCTAGGGTGCTGGCACATGGTAAAGACTGGGGATGATAGAACTAATCTCAAATCTGCTTAAGCACTCTGTGTGTGTGTGTGTGTGTGTGTGTGTGTGTGTGTGTGTGTATGCCTCCAGTTCCAGCCTGGGAAGTGGAAGCAGGAGGATCATAAGTCCAAAGCGAGGGGAATCTAGGCACAAGGTGACCTTGTCGCTCAGTCTCAAGGTGGAGACAAGATGAAGAATGAGAACAAGAGGTAGCAAACATCTGCTTTTCCGATTTAGGTTTGTCCCCTTCCTGTCCCCATTCTGAGGGACCTACTTTCAAACCATGTGATCCAGATGAACACCACTTAGGGTTCAAAGAACGAGCTGTGGCACAAGTTTTTGGTCATGGCTAGTGACAAAGGACAGACACGTGGCATAAGCCAGCCAATAAAAATGATCATACTCAACCCCAGAACGCTTGGCAACACTACTGGGGACATCTATAAAAATTAGGGTACTAGCTCTAAGGACAACATGAGCAGAGACCTGAAATCCTCGTCCATACAAAGGACAACACAACAAATGCAAAGACAGATTCCCCAACAACAGGACAGAGCGTCTAACAGACATGTCTGAAGTGTCTCTTTCCCCACTTCACAGGCCAACCAACCTCTCCCTTCTAACTTCGTTTTTTAAAAAGCTTAAACCAGTTTGACATGGGTTCCTGTCACTGCCAAAAGAAACCTCATATGTTTCAAAAGAAACATAGGCTGGAGAGATGGCTCAGCGGTTAAGAGCACTGGCTGCTCTTCAGTGGTTCAGAGTTCAATTCCCAGCAACCACATGGTGGCTCACAACCATCTGTAATGAGATCTGATGCCCTCTTCTGGGGTGTGTCTGAAGACAACTACAGTGTACTTAACATATAATATTAATAAATAAATCTTTAAAAAAAAAAAAAAAAAAAGCCGGGCAGTGGTGGCACACACCTTTAATCCCAGCACTCGGGAGGCAGAGGCAGGTGGATTTCTGAGTTCAAGGCCAGCTTGGTCTACAGAGTGAGTTCCAGGACAGCCAGGGCTACACAGAGAAACTCTGTCTCGAAAAACAAAAAAACAAATGACCTCAACATAATGTTGTTGACAGTGTACTCAGTCCTTCACAGTCCCCTGTTCCACAGTCTTTTTCTTAACACTAATAATCTCTATAGTTTTGTAGATTAACCTGAGGGTGGTTTTCTAGTGCCTGGTGATTACGTTTTACCTTTGTCTTTGACATCTTCAATGCTCAGCATTCTTCACTCAAGAGAAGGCTCTGTCCTTGATTAATATTCTCTTCTCTTTTTAAACAGAATCTTTTTATGCTGTCCAGGCTGACCTCAAACTATGTGGGCCAGGTGACTGTCCTGCCTCAGCTCCCACCTAGCTAGAGCTGTGAGCACCCACCAGAGCGTTGCCTTGGATACTGTGATGTTAACCGCTAGTCTCACCACACGTGACCACACACAACTAGAATTCATTTCTATTTCTCAACACTGCATGCATTTCTCATTGTCTGCTCTTCTTATAAGGCCATCAGATTTACGTTTGTGTCTCTGTCTGTTCAAATAGATTACGAAGTCCTGTTTTTCCTAGGATCCTTTCCTGACACTGATTTTAAAGCCCATTCTCAGTGCTTTGTCTGAATGTCCATTTAATGGCATCTTTCTTCTATGGTGACTCTATATACAGTGAAAGGATCTGAGCCCAAGAAAAATACTAGAGAGTGGAGGCTCTACCAAAGAACATTGTGTCGTGAGCAAAAGATGCTTTATCACTTACCAACTTCAATTATCAATTATCAATGTCACCAGCTCTTCCTTTGGTGGCGTATTATGAAGCACAACAGTAACAGGGCTATTAATGACAAATGACAAGTTTTACTTATATTCTAAGCATTGGGCTAAAAGCCCCTGTTCCTAGTCAGTTTCAACCATCAATCTGGCACATCCTACTCACCTGTAGGAATCCTGTCCTACAGTCAACTGAGGGATCCTCCAGATCAGACTGGCCTATGGCCATATCTGTGAAAGACTGTCTTGACAGATGACTGATATGGGAGGGCCCAGCCCAGTGTAGGCGACGCCATCCCTAAGCAGGTGGCCTGTGTATAAAAAAGTTAGCTGAGCATGAGGCTGAGAGCAAGCCACTGGACAAGGCTAAACACCATTCCTCCATGGTTCTTGACTTGAGTTCCTGCCCTGAGTTCCCTCAATGACAAACTATGATCTGAAATAGTAGACTGGAAAAAAACAAAAAACCTTTCCTCCCCAAGGTGCTTTTGGTAAGTGTGTATTATCGTAGCATTAAATATTTCATTCAGTTCCTACAATGATTTAAGGTAAGGATTTTAATCTTGTTGTAAAAGATGTGAAGTGTACAAAGCAAATGAAAATATCAGCGTGTTAGAATTTATTCGATGAGGCAATCTACTAAGGATTACCTAGGGAGACCACGTGCTTTACCTGACTCGATAACTCCAGCTCTCCTCCTCAAATGCACCCAAAATATTAATGTTAAAAGAAGTATATACTTTGTATATTTTTTGAAGCAAAAAAGATGCACCCAAAATATTAACGTTAAAAAACATTATATACTTTGTTTTGAAGAAATAAAGTTATTATTGTTTGGGAAATGATAATCTTATTGGATTCACTCTCTCATACATCCACGCGCACACTCCCCACTGACCCCATAGATTTAAGACGGAGCTGCTTCATACATGGTGTGATGGAGCAAGCAGTATGCAGAGGCCCAGAAGGACACAATGAGTATCTGCTGGGTTGTTTTTGAGAGAACATCTTCAGTCACAAAACTGCTAAAACAGGGATAATTTCTCTGTGTGTGTTTGTGTGTGTGTGTGTGTGTGTGTGTGTGTGCTTGTGGAACCCATATATGTCTTCCTCAGGGACCTGCCACCTTACTATTTGAGACAGGGTCTCTCCCTGAATCTAGAGCTCAGATTCTGCTAGACTGAATGGCCAGAAAGCCCCAGGGAACTGCTTGTCTCTGCTGCCTATCTTCTACCTCTCCCCCAAGTCTACAGTACTAGGGTTATAGAGACACATCACCATACCTGGAGATGCACCACACACACACACACACACACACACACACACACACACACACACACACTACGAGGGCTAGAGACATACCACCATGCTTGGAGATGCACACGCAGAGACACACCCAGGTACTAGGGATCCAGACTCTAAGTCTTCATGCTTGAATGGCAAATACTTCATTGACTCAGACACCTCTCCAGCCTCTAGAATCTCTTAAAGTAAAAAATGCACACCTGCTGTGTGACAGGGATGCTCTACTCCTAGTTACTTACACATATAAAGATTGGAACATAGAATATCATTCAGAACTTGACATATGCTTGGACGAACTCTGCTCATGGACTGGGAAGTTCTTTTAAAGCATGCTATTAAGTTGACCTCTCCTCTTACACTGTGGCACATGACAGACCGTCCAGGTCAAGTGTCTACTCCTGCTGTAGTTTTCAGCACCAACTGATTGAGCTCAGGCTTGCCAGCGTTATTCCTGTAGAGATCATCTTCATACTCCTTGAGAAAATGAATGCGATGTGTTTTGTTTTCAATATTGTATAAAAACAGGAAACAAGAAAAATTGTTTATTGTCTAGAAAACACACACACACACACACACACATGAGACCTTAGTACAAAATGAAATACCTAGCAAGAAATAACTGCTATGTTCAGTAACCATGAGAGATGCTGTAATTTAGATGCTTCACAATGTACCCCGAAGACTAAAAAGAAGCTGTATAAAACAGCGTATTCTTTATGACGGTTCTTTGTTACTGTTTTGAGTCAGAACCTCATAACCTAGGCTGTGCTCCAAGTCACCATGTGGTAGAGGCTGAACTGAATTACTGCCTCCACTTCCCAAGAGATGGGATTACAGGCATGCGTCATCACTCCTAGCTTCCTTTATGATTCATGTGCTATAACATCCTAGGAAGAGAATGCTAATGTGACAAACCATTCACCGGTTGTCAGCTGGGGAGAAGCATGGCAGAAAGGGATGGCAGTGCTCCAAGGAAACCTGGGAAATGTTATGCTCATCACCTTGATGCTGGCGATGATTTCGCGGGTGGATGTTAAAAACACATCTAACTGCATCTTTAAGTGTGTGGAATTTCTTGTATGTCTAGCTTACCTTAATAAGAACAGTAAAAAAAAAAAAAGGTTTAAAATTTACATACATAGTCAACAAAGGTGTTATAAATTTTTAAATTATCATATAACACTTTTAAATATTTTGATTTATGTTTTTACTTCTATATATGTGTCTGTATGTTGGTATGAACACGTGAGTGCCAGAGACATCGATCCCTGGAGTTACATGAAGCTAGCTGTAAGCTCCTGACATTGATGCTAGGAATCAGATTCAGGTCCTTTACAGGAAAGAGCTTTCTCTCTTGCTGACACTCTTAAATATTTTTAAAGAAGCACTAAAAACAACAATGCTTGAGGTCTGACACTAAAACAAATGTGTTACATTCACAGCATAATTCAAATGTTTGAATGTATGTGTAATATGCTTTTTTTCACTTTAGGGAAAAGAAATATTTGATAGGTCAAAAACAACGGCAGAAAAATGCATCTTCAATTATGTGATCTATCCAGGAAGTTCTGAAAACTTTTCAGGCTGAGGCTGTGGTTCAGTGGGCAGGTGTGAGGTCTGAACTCAAACCCCAGCATGATGTAGATGCTTGCCTGTTGAGAAGGGGAGTCAGGAGGTTCAGACGCTCGTGGTCATCCCTGGCTACAGAGTTGACCAGCCTAGGCCACATGAGACTGTTTCAAAGAATACTTCTCCAAACTGCGATTACAATCCAGTACAGATGATGCGATTATCCCAGTGGGTGAAAGCTCACCTTTAAAAAGAAGATGAAGCAAACAGCACAAGAAGCAGCATCTCATGGGACACACTGGTTGTGGTGTCTCAAGAAACCTGTCTGTCTCATGTGTGTGCACTAGGGTGTCCCACAAGTTATATTTCTTCCTCTGGGTCACAGTGTAAAAAGCTTTACACATTACTATTTGACAATGTATACATTTAACACGTCTATTTCTTGTTATTTACTCATTCATTCATTTATTCATTCTGCAGTCCTGGGAATGGAATATCCCAGGCAGGCACTCTGCCCCCAGCACATCCACAGTGCTCCTTATTCTTTGTGTTCCATTTTATATGTCACACCTCGTGTGTCAAAGTATCTTTCTTACATTGTGATCTTTTAGGGTTCCAGGTTTCTAAATCCTAGCCAAAAAAAAAATAACTGGAAACAAATATGGTTCGAGACAACTTTTGTAAATAATTTTATAATGTACTTGATAGTTCACAAAGTTTGTAGATAGGCTGACATGAGTTCTATTTTTATATGGAAGGAAAGGAAGGCCCTGGGGAGGTCAGTTCATCTACTTGAGCTGTGTCTGTATCCTGTGGTATAGTGAAGCCTGGCATTTTAATCTATTCACATAGCCTTTCCCCCCTCCCTGCAGAGGACTGTATTCCATAATCTAGGGAGTAAAAATTACAGATGAGCTTCCTCATGAATACTAAGCTCCACCCCTACCTTAGGCCTTGCTCATGCTGGGTAAGCCTGTACCACCGAGCAAGCTACACACCAGCCCCTAAAGGTAAAGTTTACAAAGTGGAAATCCAACAACAAAAAGGCCACTTTCTGGCATCGAGGAGTTTTGATAAGGTGAGAAACTTCACATGTGGTAAAAATGCTAAGTTAATCTGGCCAGAAATATGTTACTTGAGGTTGGAGCATTTTAGAAAATTTGGGACAAGAAAATCCCTGCTTAAGATTTGCAGAGCAAAGTACATTGGTACTCAGCATTCCAGTAACCTCTCCTCTCTTATAGCTGAAAAAGCCCCCACACCTCCGTCTCTCCAGTCACCTGGGGACTGAGAAGTTCCAGTTGAGACCAGGTTATCTTAGAGTGGTGCTCTCTGCTGTCCTGCTGTCCTTGGTTGACACAGAGAAGTTAGAGCAGATCCTTTGACAGTGGTGCCTGTGTGCCTTAGGGGGAAGCAAGCCAGTGAGTTACATCCCTCTATGGCCTCTGCATCAGCTCCTGCTTCCTGACCTGCTTGAGTTCCAGTCCTGACTTCCTTTGGTGATGAACAGCAGCATGGAAGTGTAGGCTCGATAAACCCATTCCTCCCCAACTTGCTTCTTGGTCATGGTGTTTGTGCAGGAATAGAAACCCTGACTATGACACAGTGCATTAGGTGTGGGGCTGCACGTCTGCAGTCTCAGTATTTGGGAGGTGAGACAGGAGGCCCAGAAGCTGAATACCTTGACTACATAGTGAGTTTGAGGCTAGCTCAGACTCCATGACACTCTGGCTCAAAAAATGTTTAGAAGCATCCTTCTGGAGAGATCTTAGTGTGATGTACAAATACTCCATAAAAGGAACTAGAAGTCTTACAGATTATAAGATACAAACACTGAATCAAGGAAGTATGGACTCGGCCTTTAAAATGTGTTTATACAACTCTCTACAAAGAGGCTGTCACAGTGGAGAGTCACAGTTAGTGCCATTGTCCTCTCCTTAAAGTTGATAACAATAGTGGAGCAAAGAGAGCAGTATGCACAAATCTCTCATGAAAGATTATGTTAGTATTCACTCCCTGATATAACTGATGCTATGTTCAGACAGTACACTCACAACCGAGTAACAAGCCACAGTGGGAAAGCTCCTGGTTTCCCGTCACATTCAGTCACCATGCCAACACAAGGGAGCCCTGTCTCTTGTAGTAACAGATAGAAACGCTGGTGGCTAAAAACTACTTCGGCCCAAAGGACCTCATAGGTTCTGGTCTAGTCTCAATGTGGCTGAGGGTTAAAGCTTGGCAGGTAACTTGAGTAAGAGATGGAAAGAACAGAGCAAAGTGTCCGAGGAGAGGACCCGGCGGCGTACAGACATCCTGGAAGCCATACGCGGAGGTTTCTGTAGCTGTCTTTTGCTACTTCGTGGGCTCTTCTTTCTTCTATCCTTCTCTGCTCTTCCACCCTTTCAACCCCCAACACTAGATAGGACAGAGAAAACGGATAGAAGGGAAAGGGGTGGTGTTATCACTAGACTACTTCCTGCTGATCAGGGGTGTTGAGCTTCTTGGGACCAGTTTCATCTTTGCCGTCAGAATATCTAATTTCTTCTAGCATAGGACTACTTAACAAACTGTGACTAGCAACAACTGACAGCAACCAAACAACCCACAAGCCTCTTGGGGCTCTAGCCTTTAAATACCTTCTGAGAAGTCTCCAGAATTCCAAATGTCAAACAATCGCAGAAACTATCTGTGGCTGGCAAAATCACACCTCTGCTGGAGCAGGAGGTAAATCATAGTCAGTCAGCTGCTGCAGACAATCCGAAATCTACAAACTAACAAAAGAGAAAGTCCTAGCAGAATGTGATGCCCCTGAAGCTAAGAAGTGCAAACAAGGAAACAAAGCACACCGTTCAGGCAGCATCCAACAGGCCTGCGGTGAGGGCAGCAGGTCAGCTCCTGGGGGCCTGGATGCTTTAGAGACATAGAAACTACTGTGATATAAGTAGTGCTGGGCCTGGGGAAATATGCCACACTCTAGGACCTCGTTTTCAATTTTCCTCCATCTGAAACTTCTTGAAAATGTTTAAATATTATCTCCACCATCTCCATCCCAGGCGATCTCCTGCGCTGGTTAGCCTGCCTCCATCATAATTGTCTCAGTCTGGCCGTGCCCTTGCTGGAGAGAAAGAGCTAATTCACTTTTCAGTTTGTGGCAGAGCCCACCACAGGGTGTATGAAGAAAGGAGCCATTTTAGGAAGATAGAATGAAAAGAATGAGAGGAAGAAGATAATCTCATTTATTCACTCATTAAAAGCTTGCTAGACTGTGCTGGCAGCAAACTGAGAACCAACGAACAAGTATGCAGTCCTGTCCTGAAAAAGAGCGGTGCGTAGATCTGAGAACGTGGTTTTCTTAATACATTTTTACATTCAGAATTCGAAATAGGATGGAATTTGCCTTCAGACACTGAATTTTGGGTAGAAACGGCTCCCCTGCCATCTTCGCTCTTTTTTCTCGTTCTGAGGCAGTTCTAGAAGGGAGAAGTGGAAGCCATTGCTTACACACTTTTGCCATGGTCTCTAGTTGATCATGACCTCTCTGTCAGCAGAAGAACATTGACCCATCACTCAGCACCGCTCCTGGCTATGTGAGTGTATCCCAGGCCTGCCCACTGTTGCGGTGGTTTGACAAGCTTCTGTCCTGAATGGACCTCAGCTAAAGGCTAACTTTACAGGGAATGCTCCATTCTAGAAATAACTATGATAAATACTGAGATGATATCAGACCCGAAATTTAAATCAGTGAGGCACGGCTCCACTGAAAACTACCCACGATGGAAGCCCTGGCCCAGAACAGACTCGATCTTAGCATATTTTCAGTCTATTAAATTACTCAGGACTCTGTGCTAACGTGTATCTTTGGAATGTGTATCCTCTAGAGGACAGGCTGGTGACTTAAAATGGCTCCGGATGTAAAGAGCCCTTCTGCTCAAGTGTGAGGGACAGAGTTCTGATTCCAGGACAACATAGCAGAGCCAGGAGTGGGTGTGTGGCTCTTTAGCCTTAGCCCTGTGGTCTGGGAGCAGGGTGGTGGAGGGGCTTGCTGGTCACTAGTTCCAGGCTCAGTTAGGGGCCCTGTCTCAAAGGAGTCAGTTAGTAATAAAGGAGGTCACCTAACGTTTTCCTCTGGCCTCCACATGCATGACAAATGTGTGCCCCTATACACATATACCCACATACACACACATGTGCCCCCTATACACATGTACACATACATACACAGAGTTCACACAGCGCAAGAAAAGCTGTGACTTAAGTAAAGTTTAAGTGTATTTTCCCCAGAGGAGTATTTGCTGGTGCTCACTGCATAGCTGGGCTATGAAACAGTCACAGGTGATGGTGAATTTGCCATGTCTGGGACAGCACCACTACATGCTCCTACATGCAAGGCACGTGTCTCATTGCATGCTGAACCCAGTGAGATAATCCATTGCTGCTACCTACTGTAAACCAAAAAAGTAATCTTGAAATACTTTCAGATTTGAAAGGGCAAATGCAATGTGCTAGAATTACTCAAGAATCATTTTGCCAGAGAAGTGTTAACCTCTAGTTAAAGTTTCCCAGAATCCTGAATGGTGATTAATAAGACAATATGCAAAACAATAATGTAAGCTTCACATAATAGCATCCAATGGTTTCGTTAAGGTTCACTTTGTTAAGTGCACACAAGCTTCGCTTTACCATCCACACATGAACTTGCTCTTCTGTACTGAGGAAAACACTTCCCAGCATGCACTCGTCCCTCTCTGGCCCCGGACTGTGGCTCCATTGTGGGCAGCGGCTTTCCCAGCAGACGGGCTGCACTTCAGATGGCCTGAAACTGAAGAGAAGTGGGAAGAAGACACACCCGCCTCCTCCTCTGGCCAGGGCTACATCTCAGAGTCAGCACCAGGTCTGAAAGGGCTGAACAATTCAGTCCAGAGATAATTTCCATGAAACTATATGGTGATATTTTTAGAGAAAATGAGGAAATTAAACTTCTACATGACTTGAAAAGGAATGTGGGTAAGTATGTTAATATATACCAAAGAGCTTATTTGGAGGAAATTGACAAAATGTAAAAAGAAACAGTATGTACAACTGTGAATTCAATAATTATTAAGATAAAGAGATAAATTTGAGATGGTAGGGAAGTGGGAAGGATCTGGGAAGAGTTGCGGAGAAGAAAACACAATTAAAATACATTTTGTGAAAAAAAACTGTAGTTAAAAAAGAATCATTGGTGTGGATAAATACAGGAAGGAGATGAACAAGGAAAACGCTCACCTACCAGTTAAGTCACAGATGCAAAGATAGAAGGCTCATGAGAAAAATGTTCAATTTAAACACTACCTAAAGAAATGGAGACAAAGCAAGATACCACTTTCTGCTTGCAAGGGGCTGGGAACGTTTTATTTTGTTGATAGGGCAACAACCTCCCTTCAGAAGTCTGAGGAAACAGGTGTTCACACAGTGCCTCCAGCGGTAGGCATAACGTGATAATGTCCTTTAAGGAGCTTAAAGAAACTGTGTGATTGTTTTGAAATTTACATCTCAAGTTTCCCAGGCTGGGCTCAAACTAGCCGCACAGCCTGGGATGAACTCCGAGGAGAGACTAGAGGAAGTAATTACTGAATGGAGGGTCATGTTCCCAACTGGTAAGACACAAGGATAACACCAAGGGCAAGGGTCTATCCTGTGTACCTACTGCCATGTGCAGTGGGAGAGCAGGTCTGTCTGCCTCATTCTTTAGTCCTTCTCCACTTGCATACCAGCTGGCAGACACTGGGCCGAGCATCTGCCCATCAACAACTGCAGCAGGGACATAAGTAATGGCGGCACTCTTGTACATTAACTGAGCAGAATCTCGCAGCAGAGAGCGTGTGGGAAGTACTGTGGATGGGAGTGGGTGCCCGTATGGAGCAAACCCAGGGTCTAACACATCTCCTAAGACCAAGAGCAGCACTTCCGTCCCCGCATCTTTGACTTCCTCACACACAGGCAGCTTCCGCTGAGGTCAGTCTGGCCGCATGCATACATGCCTGGCTGTTCCTAGAGTCACAGCATTTCTATTTATTAAAATATCCCAGTGGCAGTCACCCACTTAGAGCAAACTAGAGTTAAAAATAAGAGGACACTGTGGTGACGTCTGGGTAGAGAAGTTGTCTTGGGTAAGGCACCAGTGTCACCCCATGAGTAGATTTCCAAGACCTTTAGGTCTCTGTGGCACACATACTCCTGAAGTCACTCCGGTGGCCCACACCTTCCCCTGTGATCCTTCATCTTTAAGTATACGTGGGACATCCTTCCTATCGACAGGTACGTAAAGGCGCTGAGATCACTGTCACCAAAACCATGGCGTCTGTCTGCCACCTCCCTCTTTCTCACAGTAGCTACAAGGAAGCATGTGGCCATGTTGGCGGTTCCACATGGCAGGGAAATGTGGGGTGACCTCTATGAGCTGAGGGTAGACTTCCTCACTTGGCAGAAAACAAGGAGGTGGGGGAAACAGAAGTTCTTGGTCTGATAACCACGACCCATTGTCATAGGAACAGAATGTATCACCTGCCACAAATACCTTAGACCTCCAGGGGAGAAGGAGTCCGGCCCAGGCAACTGTCTTTACTAAGGCTATAAGAATGCTTTAGTAGAGGGTACAGCTAGGCCACATCCGTAAGTGAGATAATAAATGTCTATTTTTAAGCCAGTACGTTGCGATAATGGCAGTATACAGAATTTCATAGCGTCCCAACTACGGACAACTTGGTTTACACCTACAGAAAGCATCTAAATCCCCTGAGGTGTATTTAATAGCATAGTACATTGTTCCTTTTAGTACAAAACCCAGAACTACATAATAACTACCCTGCCTGGTTATGCAGGTCCACCTGGGCCAGAAACCTGAAATCAATAGTAACCATCACGCCCTGTACCGCACTGCAGAGGAAGAATTCAAAAGATGTCAGAGACACAGTCACTGGCTTCCAACACGCTTTGTCTTGTCTGCCATTACTACTGAGTTGAGGTTTATACCCAGATGGATCTGATCTTCAGGCAGGATGTTTGTTATGAGTTTCTATTACTCCTATTAAAAGGATTAATGCACTATGCTATTACAATTTAGATGCCATCAAAGGCAATACTTAAACTCCATTGCCATCTCCTCTTGCTCACTTCAGCTTCCGGGTACTATCAGAGGGACAGGCTCCTCCAGTGCACACTCTTGCTCTGAGACACTGTACCAGTGTAGTGTACATAGACAGCAACCTCTAAAACCAGGAGCCAAAGCAGACCTTGTCCCTTACTGATCCACTTGGGTACTTTGTAACAGTGAAAGAAAGTCCACGAACAGAGTGACCTTATTTAGAAACAGCGCCTTTGAAGACAGCACTAGTCCGGCAAACAACATTATACTGGGTAAGTCCTGTCCCAATGCAAGGTAAGAAGAGGAGAGTGCGCACTGGAGCTCTGAAGCATGTAAGCGAAGTTCCTCACAACGCTTAGGGCACACATGCCTAGCCATTGCTCACTTGTACTGCTGCTCCCTTGACACTCGCTCCGGGTCCTGCTGGTGCACCCTCAGTAAGACAAGTCCTGACCACCTAAGTACCAGCAACAGCAATTCTGGTGGTATCTCCACCATCTGCAGAACCCCCTCTCCCCCGTGCAGCTTCCTAATGCAGTACAGTGCCTCCCCAGCCCTCGCCGACAAGCTTAGAATTTTTAAAATTAAGGGTCACAAAACAGCCATAATTTTCACCAAATTAGTTTTTCTTTTGAGACAAGGGCTCACTGTAGCCCAGGGAAGCCTTGAATCAAGTTCATGATCCTCCTGCCTCTGTTTCCTGAGTGCTGGGATTACAGGTACATACCATCATACCCACATCTCCATTGATTCTGAACAGTGCGCTGCACGGGTTCAGCCTTCCTGATCATTTATATGGCTCTAGAATATGCTGCAAAGAAAGGGCAGTCTATATTTGTTTTTTTTTTTTCCTAGTAGAATATCTTAGTTATATAAAATAATGGGTTTAATTATGACATTTTTATATGTGCATATAATGTATATTTGTTTTACATTTTATGTACATGTCTTGCATGTGTGTCTGTGCAGTGCCTACGTAGGCCATAGAGGGCATCAAATTCCTCCCTGGAACTGGAGCTACAGAGAGTTGTGAACCGCCATGTGGGTGCTTGGCACCAAATCTGAGTCCTGTGCAAAAGCAGCCAGTGCTCTTAACCACTGGCGTCTCTGCAGCCCCAATGTCCACCTTCATTTCCATTCCGGTGTCACTGGCCTCCCTCCCTCCTCCTGTACAGACGCACATGGTCTGCCACTGCTGCTTCTGTAATGGCAGCTCCGCAGCTAGGACCACATGGGCCGCCGAGCCCACACGATTGTTCCTTTGCTCCTCTGCCTCTGCACTAAAGCTGTACTTCGTGACTGTTAGCATGGATCAAACCCCGGATTATTGAATATGTTCCTACATACTCTAATCCAGCTGGGTTTTATGGAGAAGCTGGAACTTCATCTTGAACAAGATCTGAGTTAACAGCACGGCTGTGGTCTGCAGAGCACCCCTGGAGAATCAGGTGTTAATTTATTACTGTCCAGCTCCTGCATCGTTTCATTCCTGCATGCTCTGTGATTTGATGCATATATTTTACTACTTAATATGCTTTCAGCCCTATTAAAAGTTATTTTAGAAATGAGTACTTGGTATAATCTTATGATGAACAGTTCTGATTTCTTCTTTATGACCATGTGTGCATGTGGGTGCATGTTTATGTGGGCGCACATGTGTGTGTGTCGGTTCACATGCACCCAGGTGTCATCCACCTCCTTCATGACAGAGTCTTTCTTTGGCCCACAGCTCCCAAATTTGGCTAGCCTGGATGGCCAGTGAGCCCCAGGCATCCTCCTGCCTCCACCTCTTCTATCTAATCTTCCTGTGGTTGAAAACATGTGCCAGCAAACCCCCAACACTTTTATGTGCTTCAAACTCAGGCTCTCATGTTTGGAAGGCAAGCACTCTGTTGAGTGCATGTCAACACCAGACCCCCTAGCCCAGTGTTAAGATTTTAAAACTTAGATACCAGTTCTTGTAACAGCCCTCATAGTAATGGCCTTTGTTAAAGAGGTCACCAGGAAAGGGAAGCATGCACAAGTGGGGAATTTGCCAACAGACAGGAAAGAGTAAGGGCAAACTTGAGAAGACATGCTGGAGATCCAAGATTATCAAACTGAAACATGTACAGTATAGAACAAAGGTGGCTCTTGCACTGGCTGCACTGTGAGACTTTCAGAACATCAGCTAGTTTTCTTTTTCAGAAAATTAGCCCCATTTACACTTGCCCATGTGCTGATGATTCCCCAGTTGCTAACTGCTCCTAATGTCTGTTCTATTTCCTTTTTAAGATTTATGTTTAGGCTGGAGAGAGGGCTCAGCAGTTAAGAACACTGACTACTCTTCCAGAGGTACTGAGTTCAATTCCCAGCAACCACATGGTGGCTCACAAACATCTGTAACGGGATCTGATGCCCTCTTCTAGTGTGTCTGAAGACAGCTACAGTGTACTTGTAAAATAAATAAACAAATCTTTAAAAATATATATTTATTTTAATTTGTACACAATTGTTTGTGTGTGTGAAAGCATGCTGTGTGTGTGTGAATGCACACCATGTGTGTTTGTGTGAATGCACACCATGTGTGTGCATGCCCAGAGAGCATCAGATCTCCCGGAGCTGGATTTAGAAGTATAAACTGGGCTATATCCAGGTCCCTTGGAGGAGCTGTGAGTGCTCTTACCTGCTGAGCTGTCTCCCCAGGAGCTCCCACACCCATTTCTATGTTTCTTAAGTACATTGTTTGAAATCTTTGTTCTTCAGCCTTTCCCAGAATAAAACATTCTGGCAGATTCTCTCTGCAGTTTCTTGAAGCAGCCATGTAAGCCTCTTGCTGATCACTTTCCAGAAAATAGGCTGCAGGTAGCCTTTCCCTGGTATCTCAGTTAGTAACTTATTTTTACATGGGTGTGTCTCTGTGGGGGTATATGCACATTCTTAGAAGCCAGAAAGGGGGTACAGGGTGTTCTCTGTCTTCCTTGGAGCTGGGCTTGCAGGCATTGCAGGTTTACCTGACTTGTTATAGTGGGTGCTGGGATCTAAATTCTAGATCAAGCACCAAGCTCTCTCCCCAAACCTCCATTAGCACTTAGCTTGTTTGGATGGGTTTAGCTTGGGTCCGGGGACTAAGCCCGGGGGCTTGCACACGCTAAGCACTAACTAACTAAGCAATGACGCTAAGTCCGTCATTGAGCCACGTGTGCTCAGCATCCCGGTGACTGCCCATGGCCTTCCCTTGATGAGTGTGTTACCTAGTTTGTGATTCCCTTGTGATCTGGGGGCCCTGAGAGAAAACTTGCTGGACGTTTCTCATCCACTGGGACCACACTCTCCTACCACCCCCACTACACCAATAAATTCTGAAAGCTGGAAGGACAATGGGAAGACGACCTGGAATGGGATTCAACTGGTCTATGCTGATTATAAGAAAGGCTTAGAGCTGGGTAGCCCAGGCCTTTAATCCCAGCACTTGGCAGGCAAAGGCAAGGAAAGTGCTATGAGTTTGGGGCTAACCTGATCTACATACTGTGTTCTAATACAGCCAAGGTTATGCAGAGAGAGCCTGTTTTAAACAAAACAGAACGAGAGGCAAGAGATGCTTGGGAGAAGAGAGGGTCTCTCAGTGTCGAGTTGTGAGAAACCTTTCCCTGCTGTGCCCAGTGGCCCCCACTGCCTGTGCGGGGTACCCTTCTAAGCATCTGCTCTTAATGCCAGCCCCAAATTGGCTTTTAAGTTCCAAAGTGTCATCTGTGTGGCCATCCTGCCTCTGCCTGTTTGTCCAAGTGCTTTTCTGGCCCACTGAGAATGGTGTTTACTCTGCCTCGTGTGCACTGCGAAGTAGGAAAGGCACTGGCCAAGGGCTCCCAGGTGTTCCATAATTGTCTTTGATGTCCGTAGACTATCTTGTGTAAACGGCTTCGGCTAAGTTTGTGTGGCCAGTGTGTTTTGAAATTAATTTTACCAGACTGATCACACCACTTTGCTATGGAAACCACTCTCACACCAGAGCACTCAAGACTGAATCTTTAAACAGTATGGTTGAAGTGGTATATTGCCAGGATACAGTCACGTTGATTGCTTTATGAGGAAGGCAGAGTGAGAAATTATCATCTCATTTTCCAGAATCAAGAAGCTAGGGCACAGACGGATGTTAAATGAGACAGCACGTGAGAAAGTGCCTCGGATGGAGTTTGATGTATGAGTGTGCACATGCACACATGCATAAATAATTTGAGCATATGCATATTTGCATATATGCAAACTTCTGTAGCAAGGGGAAGCATGCATGCTGTCTAGTAAGCTTTAGCCAGATGGCATTTCCATATCTGGCTGTTAGCTTTCTATATTCACGAGAAGCTATTATCTATTATAGTGGTTCAATTTTACCTGTGTTTTGAAACAGGGTCTTGTTATATAGCCCAGGCTAGCCTCATCCTCCTAATCTTCCTGATGCTAGGATCACAAACATCTGCTGTAATCCTAAACTAGCAATTTAAAGTTATTTGAAAATACAAAATTTTCAAAATACAATTTTAAAAATACAACCCAGAGATCTGAGCATAGCGATTCGCAACTGTAATGTCAGCACTAGGGAAGATGGGACATGTAGATTGCTGCAAGGTTAGCCTGAGCCACATAGAGAGTTTCAAGGCTACCTGGGAACGTCACAGATGAGGGAGAGGAAAGGAAAAAAATGTACAAGGCTGTGGGTAGGGAGGAGGGCTGAGAAAGGCCACTGCATTCATGACCTCACAGGAGCTGTGGGGCCTGCACGGAGCACAAGACTGGGTCTCTCAGCAGTCATGGGTCAGGGAGGGGCTCAAATATCCCTACCTACCCAGGGAAACTATTGACAAGCGATGGATGCTGGGAAGGGGAGTCACTGTCTTCAGTTGTAGTTACATGTGACCCTAGTGAACACCAATGGACAGCTCCACACTGCACATGCTCAAGCAGACAGTCCTGGCTAAACTCAAGGGGTCACAAAACAAAAAGACATGAAGATGGGAAAGGGACTCATAGAGAGGGAGTCCCTGGGGGGGGGGGTGAAGGTAGGGTGGGGGTGGGAGTAAGGTGGGGGGGGGGTGGGATAAGACTGAGAGTAATCAGAATGCAATATATACATGTATGAAACTGCCAGACTAAATCCAATACTAAGGAAGAACAAATGACAACCAATGTGCTTCAAGCTATTATAATGCCCTCAGATATTGTAATGACCTCATATATTATAATGCCCTCAGATATTATAAGGCCCTCAGATATTATAATGCTCTCAGATATTATAGTGTCCTCATATATTATAATGCCTTGTACTGGCTAGTTTTGTGTGTCAACTTGACATAAGCTGGAGTTATCACAGAGAAAGGAGCTTCAGTTGAGAAAAATGGCTCCATGAGATCCAGGTGTAAGGTATTTTCTCAATTAGTGATCAAGGGGGGAGGGCCCCTTGTGGGTGGTACCATCTGTGGGCTGGTAGTCTTGGGTTCTATAAGAAAGCAGGCTGAGCAAGCCAGGAGAAGCAAGCCAGTAAGGAATATCCCTCCATGGCCTCTGCATCAGCTCCTGCTCCTTGACCTGTGTTCCAGTCCTGACTTCCTTTTGAGATGAACAGCAGCATGGAGGTGTGAGCTGAATAAACCCTTTCCTCCCTAACTTGCTTCTTGGTCATGATGTTTGTGCAGGAATAGAAACCCTGACTAAGACAAATTGGTACCAGCGTAGTGGGGTATTCCTGTGACAACCTGGCCATGTTTTGGGAAGGACTATGGAAAGACTTTGGAACTTTGGGCTAGAAGAGCCATTGGGATGTTAAAAGCTCTGTGGGGTGTTCTGTAGGAGCTGGGAAGATAATGTTGAGAACAGTGCAGAAGATGGAGGCCTGGCTTGTGAAATTTCAGAGGGAAGATCAAAGACTATTATCAGGGCCATTCCTATTTTGACTGTAAAGATTCTTTGGTTTTGGTTAGCTGGGGCTTGAAGGATCAGCTGTGAATTACAAGATACCAGAACTACTAAAGCAAAACTATTGCATTACTGGGACTATTGATGCTGGTTGGCTGGAGCTGGGAAACTGGCTGTGATTGGGAAGAGACCAGCATCATTGAGGTGAAATCTTCTCAGAAGTGTTTTCTGAGAGCACAGAGGCTGCGTTCCAGAGATAGCCAGGGTTGTACCTTGTGCTGTGGCTGGACTTGGTAATGTGTAAGAGTCACCAAGGTGGTACTGGTTTTGAAGGCATGAAGGAGTCATGAAGAGCAGCTGAGGCCTGGACACTGTTGAGAGGCAGTGGAAGGCCATTGGTGAAGGTGCAGCCTCAGTTGCAGTTGATGGCCCAGGACTGCAGGGGTCATGGAGGGGAGCTGAGGCTTGGCACCATGGGGAGAGCCTATGGGAGGCTGTTGCAGAGGAAGACTGCAGTGTTTTGGAGATGCCAGTACCATGAGATGACCACCAAGAACAGTAGCAGCAGTGGAGTACAGGCATCTGGAGCCTAGAAGACAAGGTGTGTGCTACAAAGGGCAGAGCTGGAGAAGTGACTCAAGCCCTTGAAGGAATCCAGAAGATTGTGAGTGGATCCCAGACATTGGACAATTGGAGTTTGGTTGTGACTGTGGCCTGATATTTTTCCCTCTTGAAGAAGATATTTTAGTGGAGCCCACAGTTAAGAGACTTTGAATTTTTAAAAGACTTCGAATTTTAAGAGATTGGATGTTTAAAAGGGACTGAAATGTTAATATGTAAGAATTTGCAAATACTGTGAGACTTGTAAAGTTATTTAGATCTTGGGGATGAATAAGGAAGTAAGGGTTGAGGCTTAATGGTGATGTGCTTGTGTGTCAAGTTGACAAGGGGTCAATTGTACTGGCTAGTTTTGTGTGTCAACTTGACACCAGCTGGAGTTATCACAGAGAAAGGAATTTCAGTTGAGAAAATGCGTCCATGAGATCCAGCGGTAAGACATTTTCTCAATTAGTGATCAAGGGTGGAGGCCCCCTTGTGGGTGGTACTATCTGTGGGCTGGTAGTCTTGGGCTCTATGTGAAAGCCAGCTGAGCAAGGCAGGAGAAGCAAGACAATAAGCAACATCCCTCCATGGCCTCTGCATCAGCTCCTGCTTCCTGACCTTCTTGAGTTCCAGTCCTGACTTCCTTTGGTGATGAACAGCAGCATGGAAGAGTAAGCTCAATAAACCCTTTCCTGCCCAACTTGCATCTTGGTCATGATGTTTGTGCAGGAATAGAAACCCTGACTAAGACAGACCCTCATTTATTATAATGTCTGTGTATGTTATAATGTCCTCACATATTTCACGGCCTTTAACTGTATTCACTTCTTGTGTCTCTTCTGACTTACACACTATTTTATTTGCTAAGATTTCATTCCCCGAAGTAGATGAGCTATGAGCCAAATGAGGTTCAGGTAAGTTTGCCTCTGGTTTTCCTTTTCTCCTTTCTGCCTACATATTATATAGAAAGAACAAGACAAACGGCAGTCCGTCCTTCACAAAACTTCAATCTGTGGTCAGCACGAGCAGGAAGAACAGAGCGATTAAATCAGAGATGAGTCAGAGAACAGGTGCCAAGGAAACCAAGACTGTATACAGCTGCTGTCTGAATGCTGGTGAGCAGCTAGGAGCTATAGAACTCAGAGGTTGGGGAGCGGGGAAGCAAGGGGTTAACAATCTGAAATTTATGGATGGTGTCAGGGCAGGGCAGGGTCAGTCAAACCAAGGCTCCAGATGGGAGAAAATGATTCAGTGGTCGCTGGAAAATGCTGTGCCACTCACTTAATAAAAACATTAACAGATTAAAGTCCTCGAGGGGCCTTACATGTATAAGCTTCCTTCTCTCTTCTTTTTAAAGCTCATTTCTTTTTACTTAGCTCTTTTTGTGTCCTGCTCAAGACATCTCTCCCTCAAACACTTTTTCCTGCATTCTCTTTGCACAGCTTTGCGGCTCTGTTTATCTGTGAACACATCTGTCTGTTTTTGTGTGTGGCATGCAAGAGGGTGAATTCTCTTCTCTGCTCTTCCCTCTGGCTCAGCACAGAGCAGGAGGGGGCTCTTCTTAGCAAGCTGACAACCTGGGTTTGACTTCCAGACTCACACAGAGGAAGGAAAGAACTGACTCCTGAAAATTGTCCTCTAATCTGCACATGCATCATGGCCCATGCATGAGTGTACACATACACACACACACACACACACATACACACACACACATACACACACATACACATACACACATACACATACACACACATATACACACACACATACACACACATACACACACACATACACACATACACACACACATACACACACATACACACACATACACACACATACACACACATACACACACACATACACACACACATACACACACACATACACATACACACACACACACACATACACACACACACTTTTTAAAGATTAGGGAATCTTAAAAAGAAGAAAGTTTTAGAGATCTGTTCCACAATGTGGACATATTACATTTAAAATGGTTATTAAGCTAGTAAATTTCATGACCTGTTTATTAGCAGCTATTTTTTTTCTTCACAAAAAATTTATTATAAACATTAAAAACAACGAAAAAAGTATGCTGAAGTCATTTTTCAATCTATCAGATTGGCAAAAGTCTAATAATACACTTGGCAGGATATTGGAACCAATGTCTTTACATATTGTGAGGGCCCCACAAACTGGTATCGTCTCCCTGGGGGACAACCAGGCAGTCTACAGCATCTTTTCATGGTGCATTGAACCGTAAGAACTTCACCACTGTTTGCAACAGGAAACAACCAAATGCCCACCTTTACGAGATTGCTTCTATTTAGTTCAAACATACAGTATAATAAAGCAGAACTATTTGAAAATAAAGGTGTTCTCTAAAATATTATTAGCAAGACATATTCAACATACATGAAAAATTCGGACTAGAATGCAAATGCCGTGTGGGGAAAGGAAGCATTTCCAGGTTTCCTTTCACATCCAGAGAGGTCATGGAGCAGGGTGCATGGGAAGCAGCAGTGGTTTAGGGCTCTAACGAGAATCCAAGTGTCCTGGCTAGGAACTGGCTGGAACTGAGAAGACTTCAGCGTGGACCTTTTTAGGAGCTGGTGGTCTTAGAATCATGTGACTCTATCAGCTATTTTAAAAAATATTTAGAATAAATGTTAACGACACTAGGCGACATTAATCTCTGCACAACTATTTCCCAAGTGTCTATTCCCACAAGCAGGCACTACGATGGGCATTGATGATTCAGCACTGGACAGGATAATGTTCTTGCCCTCTGAAAAGTCACATACTACGGAGAAAGACTGAACATACAAGTATGTGCCCATACACACACATATGCGCACTTCTTTTTCTGTATAAAATAACGTCCTACTGGACTTTGAACAAAACAAAACAGCAAGTCCTGGCTAAGGGAGAGGAGTGGTGTGGAGGGCAGCAATGGGGGCGGTGCCGCCGGGCACTCTTCCAGGCTGCTAGGAGGAAGCTTTGGTGGCTCCAGAGAGGACCTGGGAAACGATCTCTCCAGGCGGCAAAGGCCCCAGGGCAGAAGTAAGCCTGATATAACCAAGAAGCTGCGAAACCTGTACGTAGCTGGAGCAAACTGAAGAGAGTAGTGGGGTTGGTACCAGCATGCTCGGGAGCTAGACTGAGTCACCTTGGAGGGCGCAGCCATGGCGTGGATGTTAGGTGACTTAAGCAGATGTATAGGCAGCTGGCAGGGGTGTCTGAAAATTTCCAAAAGAGCTTGGCTTTTTAAAATCACCCAAGGATTCTGGTTAAGATTCAGAAGCCGACACACACACACTTCCCTGGCCTTCCAGGTGGCTAACAGATGGACCCAGTCAGGAAATAGCTGCTTCCCTGGTGGCCTATCAGTCTGGCTTCTTTCCAAAGACTTATACTCCCGCCCTAGTCTTGCTTCATGAACCAACAACAAACCAAATAACTTCGCCCAAGAAACTTTATTTCCTTAAGGAAGTTAACAGGCCAGGAGCCCAGAATTACTGCGATTCAGAAGTCTAAAGGGTGAGCAAAGTTTCATTTCAGTAGAGTCCTGGACACTGCTTAGAACAACATGTCCTGAACTCTCAACCTACCCGTTCCATGGTTCCCACTCAGCACACAGCAGCAAGAAGCAGGCTTGGAAATAAACTGTCACTAAGGTCTGAGATAAAGACAGGGAAGCTCAGCGAGCTTCGACATGAACAGTCTCAACATTCACCAGTGGCTGGCAGGGTTACCGGCTAAGAGCTGGCTTTTAGCTCACACATTAACCATGACAAAGTTTATGTCCGTATTCAAAGTCATGCAATTACCACGCATCAGTTTTTAAGATATCTACTGTCGTAAAAAGAAAATAGAAAATATCAACCCTTGCAGCACCAAATGCAGCCTTAACACCCTTGTAGCTACACTCGAGGGAAGCATGATTGTGGACCAATGTGTGGTTCCCAGAATCCTAATCTCAAAAGGGCGGTGGGAGCAGCGCTAACTCATTACACACACACACACTATGTGCCTCATATATGACTTAGAGGACTGGGCTTTCTACCTGACCAATCAGTACAGAGTCCTACAATCTCTCTCTCATGCCACATTAAGCCTCAGGACACCTGTGGCTTCCATCCATTTCATCCCTGCTGCCCCATTCTAGGCTCCCAACCTCTATTTTAAGCACTGCTCTCTCATTTCTTTTCATTTCTTTGGATATAAAATTCTCTACCTCAATCAGCTCAGAGTGATATCGGCTAACCTACGCCTTAAGCAAGTGTAAGGAACACAGGGTGACATCTAAGCAGGGCTGGAAAGACTCAGTCTCCAGGCACAGGGTATAAATCCATTCCCATTTCCCATCTGTTCTCAGTTGTAAACACTTCCTCTCAACATAAGGCACGAAGATCATTGTGTTCAGTCCGGATCAGTTTGAGTAGAGTACCCGCTTCAGATTCTTACGGCTCCTCTTTTCATTTTAAAGACCAAAACCATTCATGAAGTGCTGAGACTTCCTAAGCAGCTCTAGTACAGAAGACACAAAACCATGCAGAACTTGATTTAATCTTACAGAAGTTATTCTTGCAATTGTTATATATTAAAGTGTCACAAAAGTTTAAAAAAACAAACAAACAAAAAAACCCAGAAACTACTTACGGCATGCTGAAGTCTGGACAGACAGCCTGAAACTACAGGCAGCCAACTATTCTCTCGGATTAAACTTTGTCCCCTGCCTGGCTGTTTCTGGATCAAGTTCACACAGGTACACGTTTGCAGTGGCCTTGGAAGCTTCCGCCCTCCAGGCCAGGTAGGAGGGGTTGTTAACTCCTGGGATTCAGCAGCATCCCAACGGTCAAGTTCAGTGTGTGTAAAGACAAATGTAAGGGAGACTGGGGAAAGCCTGAGAACTCTCGTAATTCCTGGTGGCTGGGCTTGGGTTTCTGAAGGATTTCTTGTCTGTGTGTTCCAGGATGGGAGGAGCACAGTTCTCAGAGCCGCAAGGATCTTGATTCTTATTTCAGTGAACCGTTCTCCACTTCCCTGGAGTCCAGGTTGTGCAACCCCAGCAGAGAGAGGCCTGGAGCTTGCCTCTGTTTGCGCTCCCTCAGCTTCATGCCTCGTTTTCTAATGATATAATGTAGGATTGTTGTAGATGTAATTGTGTTCTCGTCATTCAGTGCAGTGTCCTTTGCCTGTAGGCTCTCCCTCCTGAACGACTGTATTGCCAGTTCTCACCAGGAGCCTCTCCAGCAGCAGTCATCTATTATGGGCTACATCTGCTAACTGTTCCAGGAGCACTATCTTTTTCTCTCCCAGGAGAGACATTTTGGAATCGTCTTTAACTTTTCTTGATTCTCTGTAGATGACTTGACTTCCTCACATCTGGTGATTCTCTGCAACGAGCAGAACGACATGTCCCCATTATCATAACCTGTAAAAATTCCTACGCGGGGGACTTTGTACACGTGATTGAGTTTAAGAATGTTGAAATGACATTATCCAAGAGTCCAATCTAGTCACGAGACTCTGTTATCAGTGTGGACTCTTCCCGGCTGTGATAAGAAAGAGTCACTGTGAGGACTCCGCTGATCCCTGCTGGCTTTAAGGTGGAGAAGAGGCACAATCCATGGCATGCAGGCGGACTTAAACTAGAAGCAACACGGAAGCAGACGTGCCTTCAGAACCTCCAGGAAGGTCTGAAGCCCTGAAAATACTTGTTTTAAAGCCCACCTCGGACCCTCATCTATAATCTCAATTTAGTTTTTAAATTATGTGCACGCATGTGTGCCTATGGGAAGCATTTGCATGTACAGGTGTCCATGGAAGCCAGAGGCATCAGGTGCCCCAGCACTGGAGTAGGAGTCCTCTGAAAGAGCAGCAGGTGCTTTAACCTCTGAGCCATCCCTCCAGCTCCCTAATTGGTATCATTTAAATGATAAGTTTGTGATGATTTCTGTAGAATGGAAAAATAATATAGGCAACTTAATTTCAAAATATCCCTTTTAAAGTATAATACTCAAGGCTGAATAGAATATTCTGTCTGATAAAGAAAAAATATTAAAAATATAAAGATATAAAAAAAGATATCCTTGGACTGGAAGTAAACATGGCTTTTGCTTTTTAATGCATTATATTCGACTTAGTAGATCCCCAAGACTTTGCCCACACAAACTGTTTACCATCAGTGTAGTAGTAGATTGAGTAGATTTGGCTCCCATAGATTCATGTGTTTGAAAGCTTGGCCATAGGCGATAACAGTATTAGGAGGTGTGGTCTTGTTGGAGGAAGTTCGTCACTGTCACTGTCACTGTCACTGTTACCATGTACGCAGACTTTGAGGTCTCCTATGCTCAGGCTCCACCCAGTGCTGCAGACAGTCTCCTCCTGGCTGCCTGTGGATCAAGATGTAGAACTCTCAGCTCCTCTAGCATCATGTCTGCCCACACACTGCCATGCTTCCCACCATGATGATAATGGACTGAACCTCTGAAACTGTAAGCCAGCCCCAATGAGATGCTATCCTTTATAAGAGTTGCTGTGGTCACAGTGCCTCCTCACAGCAGGAGAGCACTGACTGATACATTCAGTGCCTGACTCTGCTCTGCTCTGTGAGCTCTGGTCTAGCTACAGTTGAGACAAGAAGAGGGATGTTTTCAAACACACGCAGACACGCAGACACCGTGGTGGTGTGAATGAGAGAGGCCCTGTCAGGTCACACATTTAAATGCTTGCTCACCAGGGAGGACACTACTGAAAAAGATTAGGAGGGGCAGCCTTGTTGGAGGAAGTGTGTCACTGGAGGTGGGCTATGAGGTTTTCGAAAGCACAAGCCAGGCTCAGTGCCTCTCTCTTCCTGCTACCTGTGGATCTGAATACAGAATTCTCAGTTCCTTCTCCAGCACCATGTATGTCTGCATGCTACCGTGCTTCCTGCCATGATAATAATGGACTAAATTTCTGAAAGTGTAGGCCAGCCCCAATTGGATGCTTTCTTTTATAAGAGTTGCTCTGGTCATGGTGCTTCTTCACACTCAATTTCATTCAGCACAAGAGAGATAATAATTGAAAAAATGGCATCATCTTAATCTATATTTTAACTTTAATTTGTTAAAACTCAAAATATATAAGACAGTGCTGTGAAGTTATGGGGAAAAAAATGGAAGCTAAACTGGTAGAACCACTCTGGAAAACAAACGGTGCATGGTGAACACACAGACCCTTTCAGCGGGCAATACCTAAACCACATTTTCCCATGTAAACAACACTTGTGTGTGTGAATATCCACTGCAGCGTTATTTGCAAAAGTAAAGGGTGTGAGTCACAGGGAACTGGTAAATGCAGTTATCATAGCTGATGGGATATGGAATGAAAAACAAGGCAGATGTGGGCTACTCATTGAGAATAAACAAACTATACTAATTTAAACTGTATATATGTAGAGAAATTTAAATGCAATTGTGTGTACAAATATCGTGCACATGGGCATGGTTGAGGCATGTGTATGGGTGTGTATGCCTGTGTACACCTCTCAGGAGATTTAAGAAAACAGAAACAGAAGGCAGACTCGAGAATAGCAGAGGCTCCAAAGGTGGAAAACACACAATATCCTTTTGTGCTTTGGGAACTTTTTACCAAAGCTGGTATCAATTCGAAAATATGCTAAATGTAATATGACACCCTAGATTACATGTTGAGACAGAAAAATAACAGTACTGGAAAGCTTTGTAAAAGACAAATGAAGTACAAATTTCAGATAATAGTCATGTTCCTTTCTTAATTTTGACAAATAAATCATGTCCTCAGAAGATTCTTATAGGAGAAGTTGGGTAAAAATTATTTGGGAATTTTTGTACTGTCTTTGCAACTTTTCTGTAAATCTAAAAAATTAATTCAAAGATAAAAAGTTTACTCAAATAATAAAAAGCCTGTTTGGCTTAGTTTGGGCTGATTTGAGATAGGGTCACTATGTAGTTCAGGTTGGCCTTGAATTAGGAGCAAGCTCCTGCCTCAACTCCTGAGTGCTGGGATTACAGCTTGAGCCATTTCACACATCTTTAAACAGACATTTTAAACACTACCGGGGGCTGGAGAGATGGCTCAGAGGTTAAGAGCACTGACTACTCTTCCAGAGGTCCTGAGTTCAATTCCCAGCAACCACATGGTGGCTCACAACCATCTGTAATGGGTGAAGACAGTGTCAGTATACTCTCATATACTAAAGTAAATAAATCTTTAAAAACAATGGGTTTGTGGGATTTATGGGAGTGTGTGTGTGTGGGGGGCGTGCTTGGAGAAAGACGAGATCACGATCAAAAAGGTAAGGTAAAAAGCCAAGGGAGCTTCTTGCCTGAGGTGATGAGTAAGGGCTTACTCAGGACATTTCAAACGAAATCAATCAAGATGCTTGCTTAGCAGAGAAAAACCAAACATATTAATGACAAGAGAGGTGAGGGGTGAGGTTGACTTTAGGCTCCTGAGAAGGCTTGTGGATGAAGACTTCCTATCAAGCTTGACAGTCTAAGCTTGATACCCAATCCCATGTGGTGGAGGGAACCACCTCCCACAGGCTGTCAGCCAAACTCCACAAATATACTGTGGTACATGTGTTCCCCCCCCCCCAATACACAATACATAAATACATGTTAAAAAAAAAAAAGCACTTACTTCATTAATTCAACAACTACTGGTTGGTGCCATGTACTACGTACTGCACCGGGTACACAAGGACGAGTTTATAATCACAAGAGTGGACAGTAAATGATCTGGCTAGAACATCCAAACGGCTTCTATCCAGACTTACTATAAGATGCAGACGAGGGGGAGACAATTAGGTGAGAAACCAGGACGGAGAAGTGGACGCTGAATGAAGGGACACTAACAGTTCAGGGACAAGAGTGGCAAAGTCAGGGGGAAGACAGGCAAAGGGCTTGGAAAAGCTGCAGGGTGGGCTAAGAACACAAAGGACTAGACAGGCCCTGACGGAGAACAAACACTCAAAAGACCACCAGACACTTGGTGTAAAACCCCAGTGCAAAGGACACCCGAAGACAACCTCCACTTCCTCTAAAGCAGAGCTGAGGCCCCGCACACAAAGGCTTTCGGGAAAGGACAGCGCCCTCTGTCCAGCGTCTCACGCATGCGTGCTTGCTTGAAGCTGCCCGTAACACCCCCTATATTTGGGAGAAAATAAACTCAGGGAAAAGACTGCAAAATTTACTCATGGCGTTAATACAAGCATTCAGACTGAAACAAGGTGGGTGGGGAGGGAGATTTTCCTATTCCCAGGACAACGTGCTCACTTCTAGTCCCTATCACCGGGTCCTTGGGCACAAATCCGAGGCATTTGCCAGAGCAGCCATGTTGAAATATGTGACCGCTTTTAAAACTTGGGATACCTAGAATTTTAAATATAACTCTGAATTGTGACTTCACTTGACAAATTACAAGATATATTTCGTTATTAAGGAAGAAAAATTAAAAACGAAGTTTTAACCTGGCCACACGTGCCACTATGTCTCAGCCACTCACTGTTCAGCCTATGCACCTGTGGCTGAGGCTTAGTCACACGTGAAAAGGAAGTCAGTGACTAATCAATACTCTCTGACAACGGCACACCGAGTTCTGGATCGAGTATCTAGGTAGGCGTGTGCGATGGGCACATACCTGTGCCCGTGTGCCAGCTACATGTCATGGATGCGTGTGTCACCAAATTCTAAATTATCTCAAACACAACTAAACCCACGACTTACCTATGATAAACAGGCCACGGGTAAGGTGAAAGAGCAGTTTTCGCCCCTAATTTTCAACCAATTAAAATGAAATACTATTTTACCATTCAATGTTCATAAGTACAAATAATTATTGGCTTGGAAACTTTGCTCCAATAATTTCCACCTCATTGTGAACATCCTCCCCCTTGGTAGTAGGCAATACTCTCGCCAAGCAAACACTCGGTGCAGCCTTCATGTGAGAAGTCACCAGAGTGGTACAAGAGCTTCCAGAAGACACCCTCAGAAACAAGCCACAGTTGTAGTTTCCGTAAACAGCATCCGGCCGCTCACTGAGGGAAGCAAGGGTTGATGGGAATGTGAGTCTGAGAGAGACCCCTGCTGTGTATCAGGAAGAAAATGTTAAGGATGGTTCGAGTCACAGCGTTTCTAGGGATCTGTGTGTCTAAACTAAAAGCAAGTAGGTAAGTTATTTCCTTTTTGTTTTTGTTTTAAAAGGAGGTTTCACCATGTAGCCCCAGCTGGCCTAAAACTCTTTAGGCAGACCGGCTGGCCTTGAACTCACAAAAATCCACTGCCTTTGCCTGTCGGGACTGGGATTAAATTTGTATGCCAGCATGCCAGCAGCCCTTAGTCGCTTTGTACACAATTTGGAACTACATTCTGAGGCTAAGGAACAGCAGGTGATACCAAGCTTGAAAGACTGCCTGGAGCTTCCCTAAGGGATTCACTGAGCCCAGGGTGCGGCTCACAGTGAACAGCAAAGTCTCAAAGCTCCTCGAACCCTGAAGCTAAAGTCAAACTCCAGGCCCAACCATCTAATGAGCACCACATAGAAACCTTAACACTAACTGTAGATTTAAAGATTCAGGCTTGAAAACCTGCCGGCTGCAGGATGAACACCAGCCCTGATGCTAATAGCCTCCATTTATGTCCGGGCATTTAGAGAGGGCAAATGCTCTAATCCAGTGGTTCTCAACCTTCCTAATGCTGTGCCCCTTCCATACAGTTCCTTGGGCTGTGGTGACCCCTGCCATAAAGTTATTTTGTTGCTACTTTGTAACTGTAATGTTGCTGCTGTTGTGAACTGTGGTGTAAACGTCTGATAGGCGACCCTGTGCAGTTGAGACCCACAGGTTGAGAACTGCTGCAAGCCATTTCACCCAGTGACCTTTGCTTAGGCAAAAAGTCTGTTTACAAATGTCAGCTAAGGGCAGCTTTATAACATTTCAAGAACAATTGGTTCATTTAGACTGACAGAAATACTGAGTAAAACATACTGAAACTATTTGAAGAATTTCTGCTCATGAGAGCTAGAAAGGATAAAGGTGCTGGCCACAAGCCTGCAGCCAGAATTCCAGCTCCAGGCCCCATGAGCTGGATGAGGATAGGCTGCAGCAAGCTGTCCTCTGACCGCCACATGCAAGCTGACATACACACACACACACACACACACACACACACAGTGTAAAAATACCTCCCATCTCTGTCTCCTGTACTGTAAGGCTAGCTGGGGAGAGCGGCTTTTTGTCTAAGTACTAAAAGAAATAATAAATCATGAAAGAATATATTTCCAAGATCCTTAAACTTATTTTTGATCAAAGTATAAAAGAAATCGAGTTCCAGGCCTATTAAAACAAACAGGATAAAAGGAGCCACTTAAAACCAGATGGGTTAATGTTTACACAGAGGCAGCTTTCCCCAATTGTGTTCTCCTTTAAGGTTTGAACGGTTGAATGACCTTGCTGGAATTCCCCTGTCAGCTGGGAGTATCTACTGGACTTCCAAACAGAAACTGGGCTCACATGACACATTAGAACGTATGCCAATTGGTACCTGTCCCTGCACCTTGAACCTGGTAGATAAGACTACAGATGAATCAATAAGCTTTATACAAAACAAAAAGCTTCTTGGGCCACTTAACAAACTATTAAATTTCCCCATATTTCACATTATGTACTTGTAGAGTCAATACATTCAAATGTACGGCTTCAACCTATCACTAACAGGCCTGTTTTCAAATACAGAATACACCATTCTGAAGTGAGAATTTAAATACATATCTGATTCCTGTTACTTCAGTGTAACCACAAAAAAACCTAGATAATATGAAGCCTTCATTGTTTTTGAGAACTCCTAAAACATTTTTGTAGAAAAGGCCCCGTGAGGTGAGGTGGTCACAAAACCTGCTCTTTGCAGTGAGCCAATCATGAGGTGAAACTCTGCACAGAAGGCTCAAAGGCCAACCCCCTCACCCACCGGCCAGCCACGCCCACCGGCCAGCCACACCTCCAGTCGCACCCTGGGCATTTCTTATTTTCAGAAGTTGAAAACACAGTAAATATTGCACGGAACTGTAGCCCGCCAACTTTTCTTTCAAACACTGTTTTCAAGGGAGGAAAAAAGTAACATTTCACAGTCTAAGTTTCTACAAAACTTTTTATTAGTGTTTCCGAAGCTGAGATGAAAGCACACCGCTCAGCAGAGGGCAATACTGAGCTTAGAGATAACTTGTCCTAGAATATCTCAATAGTGGCTGACATCGTCTATTACACGGGGCATAGGTTTTATAATTGTTTTTAATTTTGTAAATTTTTAAAGGAGGTAGAGATAGTTTAACTGTTGAAGAATATTTTTATTTAAACATTTATTTTTAAAAATTATTTTGTGTGTGTTTGTATTTTGGTGCACGTACTGTGATGGTTTGAATGAAACGGACCCCCATAGGCTCATAGGAAGTGGCACCATCAGATGTTGTGGCCTTGTTGAAAGAAATGTGTCACTGATGTGGGCTTTGAGGTTTCAAATGCTCAAGCCAGACCCAGTCTCTTCCTGCTTCCTTTGAATCCAGATGTAGAAATCTCAGCTACTTCTTCAACACCATGTTTATCTGCATGCCATGGTGACATAGACTAAACCTCTGAACTGTAAGCGAGCCCCCAATTAAGTTCTCCTTTATAAGAGATGTCATGTCATGGTGTCCTCTCACAGCAATAGAAACTCTAAGACATGTATATATGTGCAAACCTGGAGCCTGTGCAGCCAAAACCCAGGCACCAGATTCCCAGGAACTAGAGTTAAGAATGACTGAGTCCCATGTGGGTCCTGGGAACCAAACCTAGACCATATGCAAGAGCAGCAAATACTCTTAAACCACTCAGCATCTCTCCAGCCCTTTAATTGTTTTGAGGCAGGATCTCATGTGGTCTAGCCTGGGCCTGAACTCCCTCTGGAGGTGGTAATGCCCTTCAGCTCCTAATCCTCTTGCCTCTGCCTCCCGAGTGCCAGGATGACAGCTGTACTTCAGCACTCTGAATGTAGGAAGAGCCAGCGGTGGGTTCCAGGGCCTGATACTCAGGCAGGTGCTCTACCAACTGAGCTACGTCTCCTGTCCTACTGTAAGTTTTCTGAAGCACGGGCACACTACATAGAAATTACTGAATGCTGCTGTTTAGGGCTAAGCTCTGCTACTGGGACCCGACACACAAGGGTGAATACTGAAATGGAGTCATCCAAGCTAAGGTGCAACCCAGCAAAGTTGAAACTGAGCCATTTTTCTGACCGGAAGAATCAGGATTTGAGAGATAAGAGCCAGACTTCCCAAGTAGGTCAGTTGTAACTAGTAGGATTACAGTTTCCTCTGTATCAATCCCTATACCTCCTGGGGAAAACGTAATCCCGAAATAAACAGTGATGTCTCTGATCTTCCATCTCTGTCCCCCTTTCAAGGAAATGACCCACTCTGTCACTACCTTTTTTCTTTCTTTCTTTTCTCTTAAGATTTATTTTATGAATGAGTCGTCTATCTGCATGTACACCTGCAGGCCAGAAGAGGGCATCAGATCACACTGTAGATGATTGTGAGCCACCGTGTGAGTGCTGGGGATTGAACTCAGGACCTTGTGAGGAACAATCCCTTTAACTAATAAGCTATTTCTCCATCCCCTGCTACTTTCTTTTCTTTCCCTTGAGACAGGTTTCTCTGTGTAGCCCTGGCTGTCCTGGAACTCACTCTGTAGACCAGGCTGGCCTCGAACTCAGAAATCCGCTTGCCTCTGCCTCCCAAGTGCTGGGATTAAAGGTGTGCGCCACCACGGCCCGGCTGCCTTGTCAGTACTTTTTTTCCAAGTCCTTTTCTGTCTCTAAAACTTGAGCTTAGATCCTTAGAATATCTGTTCTATTTCATGGAATGAAATGTCCAGACTCTTTAAATTGTGACTGCGTACCTTGCTAGACATGACATCACACTAATTGCAGGCTGCCTTAAAGACCAGCCGTCCTTCTTGCCCAGGTTCTCAGTGCTACAACTGCCTCCAGTCTACTTACGAACAATGAATGGGGTACCAACTCCACAAGTACATGCAACTCTGGTATTTCAAATAAAGGCAAGATTAACAAAGTAATAACTGGGACAGATAAGAAAAAAATAGGTAATTAAATCACCTTCTCTCCAAGATTTCTCACCTCCATGTCTACTCCTCTACTTAGTAAACATATAATAAAATTTGAAGTACCAAGTGTATTTGCTTCCTAAAATCCTTGCAGTCTTCAAGCAGTAAACACATCTTATGTCAGTGAGCTGGCCACCCAGTGGGGATCCCGCACTACAAAGACTGAGGGCCAACATTAGATGCAGGGAGGACACAGGGGTTTAGAGTTAAATAAAACAACATGGTAGTTAATCATAGCTGGGTAATGAAGCTCTCATAAAAACCCAAAGCAGCATCTGACAGTTCAGCCATGGCCATTCCTGGAGAGCGGACGCCCTTGCCTTCCCATGTGCCCTGCTCTGTCCATTTCCATCTTCCCTGATAATTTCCTTTACAGTCACCTCAGGCATGCCCCTGGTTCTGTGTGAACTCTAGCAAGCCTAAGGAATCTCAGGAGGGGTTTGTGGCAACGGCAAGTTGCAGCTGCTCGGCTGAGCAATCTGGAGCCGGCAGTTGTGTCTGAAGTATATGGTCTTAGTCTCTGAGCTGAAACCTCAGCCACTTTCACAAAGATGTAAAAAGCATTTTATTTCCCCTGATATGTGTCCTTTTCCTGGGCCAGCCCAGCTGTGCTCAACTGAGTCATACCTAATTCATAGTGTGACACACATGTGAAGGCTCACCTTCTTGTAGGACTGCATATTTGGATGCCATAGAGCTGCACAGCCAACCAAGCACCTGACATGTAGCTGAGTGTATACTTCTGAGCATGGCTGGAATTAGAAAATATACAGTTTTTTCTCCCTGTGGGGTGGAGGGGAAAGAAGAAAGTATGTCTAACTTCCTGTCTTTTCAGGAGTTTGGAGAGACTGTTTTCTATCAAGCCTGACTTGGAACTGGGAATTTTGGATGCCTGGGAAGTGCTGAGTACGGGAAAGCACAGGAGCATACAATACCAAAAATAGACACCAGAGGGAGCAAGAAGCTCTTACAAGTTTCTGAAAAGTTCTCCAATTTCAAAATTACATAAACACACAGTCCAGAGACCACACACCCATAAAAGACTTGAGAGGTTCCAAAACTATCTAACTGATGAATGAATGTCCACTCTGTATGAATCTAGTCCATAAATGACTGGGAGAGGAGGCTGATGCTCTAGTCTCTGGGCATGTTTAACAGAAAACAAATACAGGAGGAAATGTCATAGGAACCACAGAAATGAAACCTACACAGACATGGCGGCTCCCTTCTGTAAACTCAACATGTGGGCAAGCTCAGGCAGGACTGCCATGAGTGTGAAGCCAGCCGGGGCTACAGAGTAAGACCTTGTGCAAAACCAACAATGAAACAAACAATCCAAGGATACATCAAAGTTGAAGAATTCAGAAAAAGTTAAATACACCAGAGTTGAAGCACAGAAAGAAATTGTATTAAAGAAACTCAAGGTGCTGTAAGACACAAGGCAAATGGCCACTGAAATCACAGAAGTGATACAGGAACAAGATGAGAATATCAACAAAGTGTCAGAAATTACTTAAAAGAACCAAAGGAAAAATAGACAACTGGAGAACTCAGTAACTGAGTTGGAAAACTCAACAGTTTCTCATCATTACATTTGATCAAAAAACTCAGCAAACTTGAGGGCAAATGACTTAGAAGGTCATGAAATAGAAGGGACAGAGAAAGAGTGACACTTGAGGGACTGAGACACTACCAAGATGGCCAACACACGCACATGCATGCACACAGTGTAAGAGAGGCAGCGTAAGGTGGTGGTCTTGGCTCACGTCCTGCTGACTGAGTGAAGGGAGCCAGGCCTCTACATGCTCATCACGTCTCTATTTGCTGTGTATGAAGAGATATGTATGTGCCATGACACACATGTGAAAATATTAAAGAACAACTCTCCTACCATCTAGGTTCTGGGGACTGATTGGGTTATGAGGCTTTGCAGCAGGACCCTTTACCCACTGAGCTATCTCACTGGCCCTGCATCTAAGTTTAATGAGGTCAAAGTGTCCCGACTAATGAACCCGAAGAAGTCCACAGAAAGAAATATAACCGAACTGTCAAAAGTCAAAGAAAAAATAAAACTTGTTTCAAGAGAAAATCAATCTGTCACATACACAAGCGCTCCTAAATATTGTCAGTGGATTTCTCTATAGCAGCGTTAGAGACCAGAGGCACTGCAAAGATAAATCCAAACACTATAACAAGCAAAACCTTCCTCCAGGAACAAATGCAGAGGAAACCTCCCTAGATAAAGCATATAAGGTGGGGGAAGGGAGGCTAAGGGGTTACACAGGAGGCTTGAGTCAAGACCTGGAAGAGTGAAGAAATGACACACGGAATGAGGGAGGGACATCCCAAGAACAGGAAACAGCTCCAAACAAGTCCTTCCAAACACAAAGCAGGTATAGCAGCAGAAGCAAGTGAATCAGGGGAGAGAAGACATCATGTTGGAGGTAAAGGGAGCCCCCTGCCATTCCAGGCAGTGACAGCATGGCTTTCTTTCAGGAGGACACGCAGCTGCCTTATGAGGCTGAAACAGAAAGGGAAGAAGCATTAGTGGGAGATGGGTCCAGGCTGATGCGCTCAGAGTTGACTCCACGGGACAATCTAAAACATCAGATTGTAAGGGTAACTCCAAGCTTGAGGACTGGAACAAACCAGAATTATGTGTTAGTGAGCTAGGAAGCTGAAGAGAATTTTGATAGGAGCAAAGACTGGGAGTTCACATTTGAGCAGGTTATAAGTTTGAGACATGCATTAGACAGAGAGTGTGCAGAGTTGACCTCATCAGTCACTATCCTTCCCTAGAAACGTCCTTCGCCGTGTTTGGTACGTCTCACCTTTCTCCTCTGTTCATATGGTGTCTGCTGTGTGGTCATGTGCTCAAGCCTAGGGTGTAGAGGAGAGGTGCAAGCTGAAGACAAAACTGAAAGTTGGAATTATAGAACCATGAAACCAAAGAGAAAGGACCCTAGATTTTTGAGAGATGGAGACAGAAAGACAGACAGAGAAGAACACACAGGGATTGGGTTCTAAAGCACCCAACATGGAGGTCAAGGAATTAAGGAGGGGGCAGCAGACACTAGAATGACTAGGTGGAGGAGAACCCAACACTGAGAGATCCTGAAGGCCACTAAAGAAGGGCAATCAATGGCTGCCAAGTCAGGTCTGTAGTGGCCACACACCCAATTTAGTACAAGTTTATCAAATAGTTTTAATATTTTAGAATCTATGTTCATTAAGAATAGATATTGGGCAAAAATGTATTATCTGGTTTTAGAGCATATCAAATACATCTGTCAGCTGTCATAAACACACATACATATTTATATTTTATCTAGAACATTTTAACATGTATTTATTTTGTATGTATCAGAAGATAATTTGCAGGAATTGATGCTCTCCCTGTGTGGGTCCCAGGTATCAGACTCCAGATAGATTTGGCAGCAAGGACCTTTACCTGTTGATTCTTAATCTAGAACATTTCTTAAATATTAGTCTAAAGATTATAAATAGACAGTATGAGCAAAAAGGATGTTTTAGCTATACTTGTTTGGGAAAACCTAATATAATTTTCACAAAAAGAAAGAATGTAACATTTTGCAAAGTTACACCACTACAGAGCCGTTCTAGGCTAGCATCCAATCACACAGAGCCGTTCTAGG
>JADRCH010000251.1:1309302-1340700 GCA_019843965.1 Rhynchomys soricoides | reverse complement strand
TTATATGCAACATTAGCTGCAGAGTGTAACATGCAACATTAGCTGCATAGTGTTACATGCAACATTAGCTGCAGAGTGTTACATGCAACATTAGCTGCATAGTGTTACATGCAATGTTAGCTGCAAAGTGTTACATGCAACATTAGCTGCAGAGTGTTACACGCAACATTAGCTGCAGAGTGTAACACGCAACATTAGCTGCATAGTGTTACATGCAACATTAGCTGCAGAGTGTTATATGAAACATTATCTGCAGAGTGTTACACGTAACATTAGCTGCAGTGTTCCATGCAACATTAGCAGCAGAGTGTTCCATGCAACATCAGCAGCAGTGTTACATGCATGAAGGTACTTTAACCAAGCCTCCATTGCAGCATGTTTACTTCTAGTCGTCATTTTTTATTTCAAACAATATTGTGATATCGTTATATGCAAATATTTGTGTGCAAGCACAATTATGTGTGCAAGCTGAATTATTACAAATACCACCTGCTAATAGAATTTAAACAGGAAACCAGCATATCTACAAAGGAGACAAGAAAATACCTTCAAATTAAATGCTTAATGATTAAAAGATGCCAAACATTAACACAGGGTTAGAAGCAGAGTAACAGATCAGGAAAATGGAAATAGAAAAAAAAAGAAAGAAGGAGGGAGCAAGGAAACTTTACATAATCCCTAGGAAAGAAAGATAAAAAGATTGAGATAATAAAGGGGGGGGAGTGATAAGTAAGGCTATCACTGCCAGGCTGAGAAGCCTGGGGAAGAGGATCTCCCAGAAAGAAAGAAAGAAGTATCCTCTCTGCAGTAGACCTGGTTTCTCTCTTTCAGTCCTGACCTCCACAACAGGAAAACAGTCACACCATCAACAAGCAAAGCATGCCTTGCCTTGGAAGGTCCTGATTTTAAAAACAGAGATTTGGGCCTAATGTTTTCTTCCATCTTGAAATGTCTGACTCAACAGGGCTATTCTAATAGATCACCTAATATAAAACACAGTCAACAACTTACCTTTCCCAGTGTGTTAGGATTTGAATGCCACAACACAAACTGACTCATGTTTTGTCCGTTACTGCATCCGGGGTTCCTTTACATGATGTCCACGGCCGAGTCCGTAGGTAGCAGGGGTCTGCAAAACTGAAAACCTCGAAACTCTCAACGCACATACTGAGGTTACCATGTGGGTCAATCTACTACGGACAGAAGCCACACCATATGGACTCTTAGATTTGCAGTTTTAGTGGACATGACTCTGAGCATGGTTGAAGTACCCAGACTATAGGAAAACAATAATACCTAGAAGATCTCAAATTTTAAATGATTTTAAGTCATATTTAAATATATTATAACTCATTGGCACAGTAACAGCATATAAAATGGGAGTGAATAGAATATCAATACTGTCCAGGAATTGTGAAAAGATTTAAATGTGAACAAACATAAATTTTACTGCAAAAAGCTGTTTACTTTTGGAGTGTTCAACTGACTTGAAGAAAAACTTAGATTTCAAATCTAAAGATGCTTACTAGTTTCTTAGGGAAAACACAACCATGCAATACAAATTCATGGTCTCCTAACCCCACTCTACCCAATCTAATGACACATTTTGGGGACCTCTCAAGATCTGCCTTTTATTTGATAGCCCGTTCACAGCCACCTCACTGGGGCTACACGGAGGTAGTGACTCTTGCTGAGATACAATTACACAGCACAATGTAGTGTCCGCACTGTATTTCATTTGATAGCCCAAACAAGGTGGTTACAGCACTTGTTTTTGAGGGGTGCATGTACATTCTCTATAATATTTAATGGCGCTTTTAACAAAGCAAACACTTTAATCTTCAAGGGTTTGGAGGGGGTTGCTGGGGGGCTGCTACAATCGTTCCTTGTAACTATACACAGTAGGTGAAGCCCGACTAGATATTTATAAATTACTGTTTTTGTATTCGTTGTGACTTCATTCATCTTTCAAATAGTTTACCAACATAAGAAATCTTTAAGAAAAAGAAAGCTTACACTGCTGAAAAGATAGCATTCATAACACCAACTACCAGCACGGTGCGACAATCTCCCTGGTATCACACTACAGATCTTCCCAGAAAAGTAAAGATAGCCGCAGGAAGCCAGAAAAGCGCCTTATCCTAGAGATTAAGACCCATTTGTACATTTCACTAACTTTAAAACAAAACGCGTCCGGATTTTCTTCTGCACCCGCGTCATAGGGCAAGAAGGCGACAAGCAAAGTAACCTGGAGTTGCGTTTGCATTCAGAGGCGGGATGCTGACACCTGGCATATACTCGGCGGCTGCGCCACTCGGGCTTTTCACTCTGTCCAAACCTTTTCCAGCAGGTGTCACCTCTCGCAAGACCTACAGAAGACCGGGTCGCTGTCCCCGACTCCATCACGGGCTCAGGAGTAGGCAGCGAGCCTAGCTGAGCGCACCGCAGCTGCCCCCAAAGCCATGTCGCCAACTCCCTCTAGCGCCGCTAGGTTCCTAGAAGACTTACTTCTTCAAAGTTCTCGGCCCCAAGCCGAGTCTGCACGCCCGCAACCCTTCCTCCTACAGCGCTGGACACCCGCCCCAGCGCAGCCCCAACGCGCAGGCGCCGCCTCCGCCTCCACAACTTCCGCGTGTGACGTCACTTCCGACGCGCTGCTCAGCGGAGGATTCCGTGTTTTTAGCGTGCGGGTCCTGGGCTGCGTGACCCAATTCCTTTATTCTGCAGACTCTCGTCCGGGCTTAAACTCACCGCTCCAATCCAAATTAGCGGAGCGTTTGGACAAAATCACGAGATTGTCGAGGTTTCCCGATGTCTCTGCCGGGTGTCAGCCTCTGACATAGTGATTGCTGCGGTGCTGCCCATTTCACTTCTGAGGGTGTTGGTGTTATGTTACAAGGGCAAGTCACTTTACTTCTGTGAGCCTGACCCAATTGTGAAAAACACTAGTACCCACAAACTGAGGCTGTCGTGTTACTTGAGGTAATGCACAGAACGTTCCAGCATACAGCAATGAATATTAACAGATTTTTCCCCCTAATGATATGATATGATATACTCTCTTGTTCCCCACTGGAACACATAGGTGTATGACAGACTGGAACTACTTGGGGGGGGGGGGGGGGGGGGGGGGGGGGGTAGGGGTGTGTATGATTGAAAACGTTTGCTGAGTTACCTTGCTAAGGGGACGCACCACGACACTACAACGATAGAACCTCAGTCTGTCCCTGAGAAGTAGACATGCTCATCAATAAGGAGGGTGTGTCCACAGACTTCATATTGATCCAGAAAATCAGGGAGCTGTCTTCGTTTTTAACTGGTTAATAGGAACAAATTACAGACCTTTGCAGTTCTAGAAGGTTAGCAGACTATGAATGTACTGCCCCCGACAGGGCGGGGTTTCATTTACTCTTTTGTAGTTCAAAGAAACATCTCAACTTGTTTAGAAAGATGACAAAGCAAGCTAGTAGTACTGTTGAAATGTGGATGACAGGTCAGTGCTCCAAATAACCCAGAATAACACCCACACACCCATAGACCTGTAGAATAATATAGCTAGACTAGATGAAGTGTTTCCAGCGCTATATTTTATTAGAATAATGACTTTTGTAGTTTTCTGAGGTAAGGTCTCCCTGTATAGCTTAGACTGCTCTCCTCTGTGACACCTCCTAGTATTAACACCTTAGGCATAGGCATATGCAGCCATGCCTAGTTTAGACCCAATGATATTTGTAATGCATTTTTTTGTCTATAAGGATTCAGTAATTTGCCACAAGGCACAAAGTTAGCCAATGTGCTCTTAGAATTTGAGCCTTTTAAATTCCTTTTGTTATTCATTTATTCATATAAGATGCACAGAGACACTAGAGAAAGATGGATACAGTGAACACTTGCTTAAGGAAGTTTCCTACCTCGGGAGGGAAGCAGCCCTCCATGGAAAGGTAGTTTAATAGTTCAATATTAGCATAATCATAGGGACATCTAGTTCCATCATTCAACCAATGACACTTCCCTTTGCTCCCCAGAGAGCATAACTTGAGATTTAGAAATACAAGCTAATAATATTTTCATCAAAATTTAAGTCTTTAAAAACCAGACTTTCAAAAATGTCAAGCAATCAAGTTTTACACTGATCTCATAATTAGCTACAAGAGACCTAGAGACTATGAACCATGGCCTTTGTGTTAAAAGAGGGCTCCTCTCAGGTTCTTTATTTGCCTCCTCAACCTTTTCTTCTTAACCACTCTTTTCTCTAGTTACCTTAGCTTCTAGGAACAACACGGCTAATTGGTAATAATCCTTATGAGCAGGTAACCTTGAGGGACAGATCACCCTCCACGTCTACAATCAGCACAATTATCTATGGTGACAATGTTGTACCCCAGAGCAGGAACACTCATGGGACCAGATTGTCCCCCATAGGTGATAACAGCAACAACTTTCTACAACCTTATTGTGGAACCAGAACTGAGATAATCAAACACTGGTGCAACCAAGATCAACCGTTCTGTCAGCTATTCATAAACCGATTTCTTGCTTCATATCTCTTTTGTATAAAGTTGCAGTGTTCATGTTTGCCCCTGGGAGACAGACTTGCAGTCCCTGAACCCATTTATCAGTTCTTCCCAGCATGCCACACTGATTGAACCTACTTTTTGTGACTTTCCACTCTACTCATTGCTTTGGATGGCATATTAGAATAGGTGGACAATTCTAATGTTGGGTCTCTGAGCCAGGTCATTTTTGCCTAACCTCCTGGAAGCTTGTCTTCCAGGGGCTAACAGGAACACTGCAACTTTATACAAAAGAGATATGAAGGAAGAAATTGGTCTGTGAATAGCTGACAGAACAGTTGATCTTAGTTGTGCCAGTGGTTTAGTCATCTCAGTGTCTCTTATTGTCTATTTCAATGAGGACAGTTCATCTTGAAGATGTTATGGTTCCTAACGTCCCTCTCTGTCTGATAATCATGCTTGAGCAAGGAAGAAAGCAAAAGCTTATTTTCCTTTTTAAAAATAAATTAAAAATTTAAAACAAAAAACCGGATAATTCTCTTTTCATATGCCCAGAACCAAGTCTTAGCACCTGTCTTCTATGATAGTTGATTTTCTTTGTCAACTTGATTAAGTCACAGAAGCTATTTATTTGGTGAAACATTTTAGGTATTTCTGTAAAATAATTTCTTAAATGGAAATGACAGTTCCATCTGTTGATATTTTTAAAAATTTATTTTTATGTGTGGGTATTTTGCATGCATGTATGCCCATCCATGTACAAGCTTGATGCTTAAAGAAGTCAGAAGAAGGTCTCAGAGCCTTTGAGATTGGAATTACAGACAGTTGAGAGCTCCCATGTAGTTGCTGGGAATCGAACCTTGGTCCTCTGGAAGAGCCGCCGGTGCTCTTAACTGATGAGCCATCTCTATCTCCAATTAGTTGGTTTTGAATAAAACATACAAAACTCCATAATATGGGAGGGCCTTGTCCAAGTGGTTGAAGGCCTTAAGAAGGAAAAGGTTGAGGTAGGTGTCCTGAAGAAATGACAATTCTGCCTCCAGGTAGCTATCTGCCTTTGGACTTGAGCTACAGGACCGACCCTCATAGGACTTCAAGTCGATGATCTACACTGGAGATCTCAGTTTGTTAACTGACTACACAACTATGTGATCCGGTTCCTCAGAATGGATCCACGTTAGCAGCCATACGACTTTAAATAAATCACTTCACCTCTTTTTAAAAATCTTTCCTGAACAAGCACCAGGATACTCTGTGTCATATGAAAATGAGTAAAATTTACCACTGTGACCACTAGATGCCAGGAGGTAAAGTGTCAGTCTCTCTCTGTTTTCCTCAGCTCCCTCTTCTCACCCCCATCTCTCCTTTGACCTACTGAACTATTACCCACATTTGAGTATCCCTAGACTTTGGGAGCTGATTAGGTCTTAAACATTTGCTGAATGACTGAAAAAGTAAATAAATTCCAGGAATAGTTCTGGGCTTTTCTCTCCACCTCTAGTGTTTGCCCTTTTACCTATTAAAAGAACTGCCTTTTCAAGCTTGGTGGTGAGTTTAGAATGGAAGGGTGAAGCAATAGAGACGATTTAGAGAGAATGGAGAGAAAGTCATTACATCACCCTTGTTTGCTTGTTATGAGGCCTCATCTATATAGCACAGGGTGGTCTCAAACTCATGGTGATCCTCTTGCCTCCACCTCCGGAGTCCTGGGATTGCAGGCTTGAACCACCATCATACCATAACGCCATGTTCAGCAGAGCCAATGCCAAAGCACCATGGTTTTGTGAGTGAATTTACTGTAAAACACAAGATGATAATGATGATCGAAATGGTCACATACTGATATTGTGGCTTTATTATAGTCTTACTTGTCGAGCATGCTTGAAAGCTTACATAAAGCAGAGTTAAAACGAGAATGGTCATTAGTGACTTGTGAATAGTTTCCTTCCTTTCAATAAGACTGAATTTAAACGATTCCATGGAACCTTTGGATTCTTTGCCTGACAGAAGACAGGGTGAGCTTTTCAGTGGATAGGGATCTGGAGATGAGGAGAGATAGCCACCTCTGTTCTATGCATTGGTAGAGACCTGCGTGGTCCAGCAGGCAAAAGTTCAGTATTTGTGTTAGGGTTCAGCATTTACCCTCTGGGCACTGTATGATTTCTTTGAAGCATTAGCAAACCTGAGATACCTTGTGAATTGAGAATGCAAGATGATGCATCAGTGAAAGCCATGTACTCAAGCAAAGAGGCAACATACAGATGGTATGGGGTGCTTATCCAAGGCAGTGGTATCCTATGAAGTAGCACTGTGTATGTAGTGAGAATTTTGTTTTGTTTTTAAAACCCAGTTATGGTATGTGAATATGTTTTGCTTTAATCCCAGGTATGGGATATGGGGCTGCTTCCACAGCAGCTAACTATGATTTGTCTCATGCTCTGGCAGGGGTGTGATTCTGCCAGCTAAAAATAGTTTACACTTGGAATTCTGGGGACTCTCTTGAGAGGATATAAAAATGCCAGAGACCCAGAGGCTGTGGAGGCCGCTACCCCCCTGCTGCGGCTGGCTAGCACTGGTTCCTGTTGCTTTGAGCTAAGAGATGAGAAGAAGAAATTGGATATCCTGACAAACCCCAAGGAACTTGACGCCCTTAATCAGCAGGAAGTCATCTAAAGAGATCTCTGCCCCCTTTCCCTCTAACTTTCTTTCTCACTGACCTAGTGTTGCAGGGTTGGAAGGGATTGGGGTGAAGGATGGTAGGTAATCCAGGAAAGTAGCCAAAAGTAAGGTTACATCTGTAAGACAAATTAAGTGATATAATAGAAGGATATGGAAGGTCATGCCAATGATCAAAAGACTGTGCACACACAGCAACAGGGCAGAACCTACTTACTTGGCATCCATGAACTCAGCAAATTTGGAACCCATACATGTAGACAATTGTGTATCATCAGCAAAAGAAAAATCAATATGCTGCCACCTAGCCGTGTCCTTCTTTCTCGAAGTGTCTGATACTTACAAAGGGACTAATAGATAGGAGTATAGGTGGCAGGGTCAGCACTGGCTGAACCCGATAGGAGCTGCCCTTTGAACTTTGTCCCCTAAACACCTCATCTGCCTTTCGATGGTTCTGCTCCCACTGAGGCACCAACTCTAAACAGCCAAGCAGTTTAATGGATTTACATAGAAGCTGGCACCAAAAGCCCACGGTGGGAGACACCACAGAAAGTTCTGTGCTCAACTAAAAGTGCAGACCTAATGGCCAGTGACCGACTCCTACAAGGTGGAGATTACAAAGTGTCTCGAGATCGCTCCCAAGAGAGCTTATTATCATCCCTTGCTCCAAGGGGGTGGGATGTCATAAGGCCACTCAGTGCTATTAAACCTTGAACTCTACCTGCTCAGGTTCCTAGGATGCTGTGACAGAGTGATTTCTCCTAAACACCAGTATCTTAAGGGAGACAAAGCTGAACTTAATGCTTCTTATAGGAAGGGAGACCTGATCTGTCTTCCACCAACAGAACACACAGGAGAATTTGGGGGACTAGGCATGGTTTTCGAGGCAGTAGACAGAGTTTCCTGTCGCTTGTAAGTAGCTGCTTGCTTCCCCCATAGGCTGTTGTCATCCCTGCCATCTGAATGCTCCTTTGAGTGGTTGGCTGCCCTGGACATGTGGGGTATGATTATCAGAATGATTCTGACCAATGCTCGTTACTGAGGCTTCCAGGGACTCAGCCTTTTTCTACTAGTCAGACCCTTTCTTAATTTCAAAAAGTAACACACCTGGAAATAATATTTAGACACAGTTAAAACTTGTGAAACATCAGCGAAGATTTACAAGTACGGTTCTACTTATTAACCTGCACACTGTCTTCTGGTTACTTGGACTTTGGCAACCATGAGAAGCCATACGCAGCTGGAAGGACCATGTCCCAGCTGAGCTTTTAGAGGAAAGAGACAAGGAGTGGTTTGCTGTCAATCTCCAGCCTACTTCCAGCCCATAATAAGTCCACAGTTCCTGGATGAACTGTGCAAAATCCCAGCTCTTAGAAGGGACAGAACCAGAGAAGACCGGGGCTTCGTGCCCTGGTAAATGGCTGTGTTGTGAGCGTGTGGTTAACTTCGGTGGTGCCACCCGGCCTCCGGACATTCCCTTTGTTAGCGTAGAAGGATCACCCTCCTTGGAGCGCAGCCAGCCCTAGGGAGCAAGAGATGCAAGGGGCAGGAGGCGGTAGCAGCGACTCCCATTGGCCAAGCGCGCGCTCCTCCTCTCAAGGCGGCCCAGAAAAGGAGCCCAGGGCTGCCCTAGACATCGGAGGCTCGGGATACCTTGAGAAAATGGCTGAATATCTGAGGCTGCCCCACTCCCTGGCGATGATCCGCCTCTGCAATCCGCCGGTCAATGCCATCAGGTAACACTGTCGGGACAGCTGGGTGGGAGCTCGTCTCCGCTGGAAGGACGGGCCAATGAGTAGCTGGCTCCGGCCTTCCGTCTGTCCGCTGTTAACCTCATGGCGCTCTCACAGCTGGTTCTGGCGGGTCAGGAACCTACAGAGGTGAGGCTGGTGCAGCAAGTGTCTGTCTGAACCCCCTTCCTGCAACTTTCCTGCCGGCTTGCAACCCCAGCGTCTCTGTGAAGCCAAAAGCTATAGTTAGCTGACTCGTAGAAAAGCAGAGTTTGGTTCCCCTGCGTGTCAACTCTTCCTGTCAGAGGAGGCCTACTGAATACTATTTTCTGAAAGACTGAAGTTGTTTTTACTTTACCTGCGATGCCCTCCTGTGCAATGCACTTAGCACATTACTGTTAAAAATGAGATCTGTTGTCTTTTTGAAAAATGATGTTCCTTTACCCTGTTCATTCCACATCACCGGCGGCGAATAGAGTATAATTCTATATTAGCCTCAGGAGGAGTCACCCATACATTTGCAGAAGTGGTGGACAGAATTGTGATGGATACTGTATAATTTTACTGGTGAGACCTCGCTAAAACCCTTTTCCTAGCTGAGACCTTACAGTCTAAAGGGCAAACCTAGGTGCAGTGCCAGCCCTGTTCACTCTGCAGGGGACCAATGCAATGGGTTTAGGCTTACTTTCAGAACAGGGTGTTGCGGGGGTGGGGGTGAGACGGGGGGGGGGTGAGGCGGGGGCGGGATCACGAGTGATCTTAGAGCTGCCACATTAGAAGCAACCCCCCCCCCCCAGCAAAGATCAGGACTCCCCATGGCTGTTAAGAGCCCCCTTCCCTAATCCCTCCCTACCGATATCCTGTAGTCCTTCCCAGAGGCCCAAGGGAACAATTAGAGCAAAGAGGAGTGAAGGGATAGTCAGGTAGTGTTCCTGTCCCGTCCTTCCATGAAAGTCAACCACCAACAAGCCCAGCATTGATGATCTTTGGCAAACAGACTCAGCCAAACTTGCAGGAGTTTGGCTGGAAGAATACAACGGATTCTGTACAACGTTCTGTACAACGGATGAGAACAACTAACCATTCACCCGAGAGAGGGCATCTGTGACGAGAGAGGGCATCTGTGATGGCCAAGGAAACGATTCCACCCAAGTCTAGCTCAGTAGATTAGTGACTTTATTGAGGTTCGTTACAAGACTATAGTTGCCTCCAAAACAACGGAACCCCTGGAAAGCGCACCCTAACACGATGACGGGAAAACCCCTCCTCACAATCGCTTCTGCTCCTGCATCGTTGGGGAGAGGTCTTATGAATCTTGCAAGTTTCTGAGCTTTCTGAGCATTGTAAACATCAGTAAATGTGTTTAGCTTCCAATGCCATGCCAGTCTCTTTAGCTTCCCCAGCCTTAGCCCTTTGCCCCCTTCAGGAGGGAATGCTTCAGTCCCAAGAAAATAGCTGCACAACAGCAGAATAGATAATGTAAAACTAGGCTATTTGGTGAAAATTCCCACCACAAGCTGGAGCGAAACCAAACAAATGCCAGGGTGGCACACACCTGGAATCGCAGCGTTCAGGAGACCAAGGCAGAAGGAACTGTTGATCTATTCAGACCCTATCTTATTAAAAACAAACAACAGAAAAGAGGAAACACATTCATTTTAACTGAGATTTTAAACCACACTGTCATTAGATTTTATTTTGTAAACTTAAATATATATATATATTATTTTATGCAAATGGGTCTTTTACCTGCACATATATCTGTATATCACATGCCCTGGGGCTCATGGAGGCTCAAAAAATAGGGTTTTGTTGTTGTTGTTGTTTTTGGTTTTTGTTTGTTTGTTTTGGAACAGGTCTTACTTTGTAGTTCTGGCTGACCTGGACTAGCTATGTAAACAAGGCTGGCCTTGACCTCGAAGAGAGCCACCTGCCTCTGCCTCCCAAGTACTGAGATTAAAGGTGTGTGCTACCACCCTTGGCTTAATACTGTACTTATTTTAATTCGAAGGCTGTCGTTGATCAATACATGATATGCGGAAATTACTGGCCATTTTGGGGGCAGGGAGGAAGCAAACTACTGATCACACCAATCTCATTCTTGATGTTAGCCCAGAAACCAGCAAGCAGCTACCACATTCGTTTTCACAAAGAAAACATAAGCAATATGGTTCCGTATCCGCGTGGGGCACTCATGTACTGGTAGAATTACTTGATAGAGAGATTCTACTGAACTCTGTCCATGAGGTGCTATGTGCATCAAGAGGTAAGGAGGGAAATATCCCACAGTTTCACAACCATTCCTTCTGGTACCATCTGGTATGTTTCTAGCATTTAGCCTGCCTGGTCCCTCTCCAGTCAGGAGAAATCTTAAGTTAAATGAAATGGAGATTGTAAATGACTCCACACTTGTAGGGCCTCCTTGTATCTCCGAGTAGCCCATGGTCAGTCTCCAGCAGTAGCCTCCTTTCTCAGCATCTGCTTCAGCCTCGTGGAGAATTTTTTTCTCTCTTAGAGCCCTCACTTTCCCATCTGTTTTCCTCTGAACTTTAATTTTAGGTAAATTGTTCCCCAGCCTTAACAGCTCAGCTTGCTTTCTCCTTACTATTTTTTTTGGCAACCGACCCTCCCGTTTCCCTCCCTCCCTCCCTTCCTCTGCCCCTTCTTCTCACTCTCTTTCCCTTCCTTCTTTCTAATTTTATGCAGGGGGCTATCTCTTTCTACCTGAATGAAGTACTATAAATTGTCTAATTCTCTTTCCCCAACCAATTAAAATCCTCCCTTGATGGAGTAGGCAGCCATGTTTTTCTCCATTCTGGGAAGGTTCAGTTTCTTCCTAACTAAAGAACATGACTGATTACTATTTCACAAAGCAACGGTTTTCAACTTTGTTGTGGTTGTTGCTGTAATCTACTTAGTTTAAAAAAAAAACAAAACACCCTTAAATTTAAATACATTAAATTTGAAAATGCACACATGCATACAACAATGTAGAACTGAAAACAGAACATCCTGAAACCCAGCCAATCCTTACGTGCTATAGAGTTTGGAATATTCTAGTTTTCTGTTTCTTTATTTAAAACAACAACATCAAAAGAGCTGGTTGTAGGTTACAAATTTGAGTTGAGAAGCTTTGGTTTAAATAACAACAGCCAAAAAAAAAAAAAAAAAAAAAAAGTCAGTAGGAAAATCCTGCCATGGTTAAAGAAGCTGAAGGGTTTAGGTCAGCACTCACAAAATGTTTTCTGGAGTTGTTTTGTTTTGTTTTCTTTCTTTCTTTTTTGAAAGATCTTTCTATAGGTGTGCTGTACATGCACGCACGTTCTAATTTACATGTGTGTGTGAAAGCATGCTTACACCTACCTATGTGTTGTCTGTGAGTATGGGAGCCGGTGGTTGACCTTGCAAATCTCGAGGCTGAGTCTTGCAGTTGAACTCAGAGCTCACCAGTATGGCTAGTCAAGCTAGCTAGCCTGCCCCAAGGGTCCCGTTCCCCGGCCACTGTACTCACCCAGCATTTACATAGGTTCTGGTCTTGAGTCATGGAGCGTGCTGCTTTTGTGACAAGTACTTCAACTGAGCTATTTCCTCAGCCAGTGAATATTATCATCACTCTAGACTCCACTTACGCGTCTGATTTTGGAAGCAGTGGGAGGGTGGGGGCAAAGCAGGGGCTGGGGTTGGGAGGTAGGGGAGAGCCAAAGTGCTTTCTCAGATCTCCTGTGCGTTACCTTGCTGCAGCCTTTCAGTCAGCTGAATTTAATAGAACGGAATCAGTTACAGCCATTTCCCTTTTCCCATTTCTGAGTTTTTCAAGGGTCTAGAAGAACACAAGGTGGGGTGGAATGAAAGAAGTCTTGTCTTCTAATACTGAGGTTAACGCCAGCTCAAACTGAGACCATCTCTCTCTCTTTCTTTCTTTCTTTTTTTTGGTTTTTCAAGACAAGGTTTCTCTGTGTAGCCCTGGCTGTCCTGGAACTCACCTCTGTAGACCAGGCTGGGCTCGAACTCAGAAATCCGCCTGCCTCTGCCTCCCGAGTGCTGGGATTAAAGGCGTGCACCACCACTGCCCGGCAAGACCATCTCTTAAAAACAGCCAGCCCTTCGCATCCCTGGGCTCCCACCAGCCAATCAGATAGAAAGTATGGTTTTATCCAGGATGTTTAGGTTTCTATAGTGTGTTTGTGTGTGCACGCACATGCGTGTGTGCGTGCATGCACGCGCACACACCTCTTTTTTTTTTTTTCTTGTATAAAAACTGTTATCAAGCATTTCCATTTTCTGGGATATTATAAACAGTCTAGTAATTAATATATTTTATATGCAGAATGAGACTTTTGCATTAGTGACTTGAACATTATGAGGAATTTGGAATTCTGGGAGGGATGGAAAGTCTTAGAACCAATTCCACACACACACTGAGGAGCAATTGCAAGTAATTTTTGGACTTCTAAATATTATGTAATGCTTTTAAATCTATTTCAAGATCAGATTGGCTAGTTGAAAGGAAGAGGTTCTGTTTGCTTTTTTCTTGGTTAAAGGGTGAAAAGCCACTGGGAAAGGTAACTGTCATACACAGGGCAAGCACCATCTGTATCCCCTGAGGTTTGCACTCTTAGTTACTGGCCTTAGCCACATGCCCTTTCTAGAAGTTGGTTCTTTGAGGATCCTTCTCCCTGTGGGTAAAGAGGAGGGATTTTTGCCCCTTGATAGCTAATTCACTAAGTGGGAAAATAACACACTTAGAAAAATGCTGTTCTTTCCTTCGTTCCTTCCTCCTCAGACCTTTTCTATTTCTGATTGTTTGTTTGTTTGAAGTTACATCTTCCTAGCTAGGTGAGATGCACTAATTGAAATGATTTCCAAATCATTTGTTTTTTTCCAAAGCAATAGTTTAGCCTTTATCGCTAGATTAGCCAGCCACATTTGCTTCTCTTCCCATGCATGTCAGCCCCGTTTCTAAGTGTGCAATGTAGAAGATTTCTAGCCCTGCCTCTGAAAACAATGACTTTGGCTTATTTTCTTCTGTAATTCACATAGTAAGAAACCTAATATTTTATATTAGAACTGAAGACACATACTCATAACTGAAAAGTTGTTTTTTTTTTAAACCAAATTTACCCCTAGAGGTTTCTTTGGCATATTTTCTTATGTTTCTGTTTTTGAAAATAATATTGATTGTTTTTAGGTGAGGCTTAATTTGATAAAGCTAAGGTTTAAAAAATAATCAACAGTTGAAAATGAAAATCCAGCTGTGATCAAAGAAGCTGAAGGACACAGCGGGCACTCGGGAAATGTCTCCTCACTCTGCCCCCACACAGTGGGCACTCATCTCCTCGATCTCTGGCCCACTTAGTAGGGACCTCTCTTCCTAGCAGTGTGGTGATGAGGGCACGCTTGTCCTGGCTGCTGGGGTCTTTCCAGTGCTGAGGAGCTGTGATCCCTCCTAAATCGCCTCCTGAATCTTTTAAGCTGGAGCATTCCTCAGGGAACACAGGAGATGGTTGACCCCGGGGCTCACAATTACCTTTTTTACTCGTTACCTTTCTCTCCTTAACCTAGAGAAAACCAAACAAAGCTATTTTCCGTTTCCAGTTTTTCCGATTTATGAACTTTCCCCCAAATTACCACAAACAGAAAGAGGAGAGGCTAGGTAAAGTGGGAAGGACCAATACCTCACCCTAGTGGTGCCCACAGGGGTTGTTTTGGCTTAGTTGGGGGTCATACGTAATCCAGAAGGAAAAACAGTCATCCCTTTGGCTTTCATGTCCACCATTCAGCCAACCCTGGGTGAGGGACTGGTCACATCCACCATGGAAGGTTCCCTAAGGAACACACAGATTATTTTTCCCTTGGAAATGTTTTTTGAGCAGTGAGGTCCAACACATATTTACATAGTGTTTCCAGGTTATGGGCTGTGTGAGTGTTCCCTACAGCAGCCATCCTTTCTGTTTATTTCTAGTTTTGAGCTTTCAATGTTACCAAAAAACATCCATGAAAAGAAATGTGTGCTCGGGACGGGAAAAGGCAGTCTCTCCATGCCACGGAGTGAGGTGATTTTGGTTGAGACCAATCTTTCATTGTTGTCTGAGGCTTTGTTGGTGTTGTTTGCTTTGGATTTCTGAAACAAGATTTCACCCTGTAATGCAGGCTGGCCTTGAACTTGTGACAATCCTCTTGTCTCAAGCATCCAAGTGCTGAGATTACAGATGTGAGCCACCACTGGCTGCCATTCTTTACCCAGAAGGAAAATACAGTGATCTTCTGTGTCCCTGGGTCTCCCATCTGCCATTCAGCCAAAACAGATTTTTAAAAATGTAACTATATACAGGGTGCCTGAGGCCTGATAAACACAGATGCTTTCCATCCATTTCTGTACAATCCCCTTTCCTAGGATACTTTCTAGGAAATCAGAGTAGTCCAGGGATGGCAGTGGTCATAGGCTTCAGGCTGCCGATCCACTCTTCCCTGTAACAGGCCCCCACAGATTCTAGAATCTAGAGTGAGCCCTAGAAGGGCTCTCATACCTGCTGCATGTGCCTTGTATTATCCTGGCTCATAATCTGTTTTCCTGATCAGATTTCATTTCTAATTAACCACTCAAAAGCTAAAGGTTAGACAGTAACTAGGGAAAAGATAGTTGTCATGCAAAGGAAAAGTGGCTCCTTTGTCCCCAAAGGACTTCCTCGTTCTGTCCTAAGGAGGGTCTCACCAATTTACCGAGGGCCAGCTTGTTCACCATGTGGATATGGGCTCAGTTTTTCCTGTTTTATTCTTTTGTTCTTTCTCATTTTTAATTTTGAATGGGAAATTATCTTTCTAGCTTATTGAGTCCTTTCTTCCTGTTTCTTTTCTTTTTTTAAAGACAAGGCCTCAGTCTGTAGCCCTGGCCGGCCTCAAGCCCACAGAGATCTGCCAGCTTCTGCCTCCCAAGTGCTGAGATTAAAGGTGAGAGCCACCATGACGGGTAGAGTAGCCCACTGAGCTACTGTTTGAATAATTCTCTCTCCCAAAAACTACTATAAATCCTTAACCACCGTCTTAACCAAATTTCTTTCTGTCTCAGTCAAAGTCTAGAGTCTCTGGAGATGGTATTCCTGCAACTTTCCCAGAACACCGCCTTTCACACCTCTAAGACTGCCACCCTGTGTGAGAGACAGTGTATTTTACCTGAGCTACAGACGCATGTACACAAAAAGCACAGCTGAAACAATGCTTCTTGAACTCAGAACCTAACCTCATCTGTTTGGTGGGTTTTATTTTCTTATTGGTTAATTTCTTTTTGAAAACTGCACAAATTTGATTTAACAAACTTTAAATGTTTCCTGCTTGTGTTATTTGTTTGTTTTTGTTTTAATAATTCCAAAGGTGGGAAGGGCTTGTGTAGTAAAGCAGACCATGGGTCACATGTCTTTCTAGCATCTGTTCTCCTGCCTGAGGGAGACACTTAGATACCCTCATCCAACCCAGTCAAGCCTGTAATTTGTAGCCATTTTTCTTCTTTTCTGTTTGCAAGTTTTCAAATGGAACAAAATGTGTATAAAAGAAGAGGGGATGGTTGCCATGTGAACCCCCAGCCCTCTCCTCAGTAGCTCCCAGGAGAGGGGAATTTAGAAGGAGATAGTTCAGCTGTGGGGTCCATACCTGCTGTACTGGCTGGTTTTGTGTCAACTTGACACAAGCTGGAGTCATCACAGAGAAAGGAGCCTCCCTTGAGGAAATGCCTCCGTGAGATCCAACAGTAAGGCATTTTCTCAATTAGTGATCAAGGTGGAAGGGCCCATTGTGGGTGGGCCATCCCTGGGCTGGTAGTCCTGGATTCTATAAGAAAGCAAGCAGAGCAAGCCAGGAGAAGCAAGCCAGTAAGCAGCATTCCTCCATGGCCTCTGCATCAGCTCCTGCCTCCAAGTTCCTACCCTGTGTGAGGTCCAGTCCTGACTTCCTCTGGTCATGAACAGCAGTGTGGAAGTATAAGCTGAATAAACCCTTTCCTCCCCAACTTGCTTCTTGGTCATGATGTTTGTACAGGAATAGAAACCCTGACTATGACACTTGCCATTTACCTATATAGAGAAAATAGTGTTCTGTCCCCAACAGTTGAGTGCCCAATGTGGATGTGACCTTTTTCTCTTGTCATCATTGTTAAGCAGTGCACTGTGAGCTGTGCAGCATGCATATTTTATGGTTTACTCTAAGTAGTTTGGGGATTAAGATTTGTATGGGGTGTGGGAGAGTGCTGCAGTGTTTTGCCTGCACACTTGAATGTGTGAGGGGTTCTGTTAGGCTGGGGGGGGATGGTTTCCCAGAAGCAACTGTACCCAGATACTAAAGGACAACTCCTCAGCCTTTTGGACTTCTCGGTATTATGTAATGGCCCAGAGTCTGTTTATTCCATTTCCTATTAATAATTCAGGAGTGGGAGGTTTTGTTTAATTGTGTGTAGGTAAAAAGTAACTGGGTGAAAGGCAATTATCGCTCATGAGGGTAAATATCTACTGTAGTCCGTGGATGTTGTCTTGTTGAGATAGCACCTCTTCTGTAACAGTTTGGTTTTTCCATTTGGCTTGAAATTTTCACACTGTATACACAAGAAGGAAGATTCTGCCCAGAATAGGTAGAATTCCAAGCAAAACTGGTTGGAGCTTGCTGCCGTCCTCCTTGCGGCTGACAGCCCATGATTTTCTAGGTTCCCCTCCTTCACCATCCTAATCCACTTGGCAAATTCTCTTCTCCTCTTGTGACAAACTCTCCTGAATGGGATCACTGAGCCTTCCCTACTTCCTGAACGGAGACAGCCTGGAGGATGTACCCTTGACTCCAGCTCCTGTTCTTCTGGAACAGTTACCCTCCTGTGGGGTTAGCTGTATTTTCTGTAGCTGCCTCCCTCAGATACTGAACCGGGGTAAAGCAGCTACTGTAAGCCTTGCTCAACGTTTCTTTGTCTTTGCATTTCCCTCCTAAATTAATTAGGGTGGAATTTAGCTTCCACAGACAGAAAACATTCAAAGATAGTGAATTAAACAAAGACTAGTAACTTTTCTCACAGCAGTCCAGAGTAGCGGCTCCGCAAACCTCCATGTCTGTCCTGCCGTCCTCCGTACGTACCTTCCACCTCTTGGTACAATAAGAGTACTTCCATTCAGCCATCTCACCTGTATTCTTGCCAGGAGTAGGAAGAAAAGAAAAGTAGGAAATCATGTCCACTGTTTTCCAGAAATCTTCCTTAATGTTGCACAAATCTGAGAACTTAGCGCCTAGGGCGGACTGTACTGCAAAGCATGATGGGAAATGTAGTCTTCGTTTTGTGCCACTGGGGGGGAATGGAGGTTTGAAATAACCATCAGGCCTATTCCTTGTCCTAGACAGGCTGTCCTTTATCTTTTCTGTTTTGCAAGCATGAGAAATTGAAGGGAAATTTGTCCCTTCCAAACTTCTGTGCTGCCTGTCTTCTTTGTGCCTTTACCACCACAATCAGATCGTACGCTTTTCAGGGCGGTTGTGTATACCTATCAGGTAACTCTGTACATGCAATATCATGTATAATATGGTTAGAACTGGTTACTAATTTTTTGTTATCAAAGTTAGAGCAAATGGAGGAAAATAATATTGCTTTTAAAGTGGATTTATTTTATCAGCCCAGAACTTAATTGACAGTAAACATTTTATTTCTTGAACAAATAGTGAAAATTCTGTGGTAAGAATCTGTATTTTTCTTTATCCACCATAACTGTTCAGTGGTTTATTAATAAAGAAATAGGTAGAAATTTAATTTTGACTAATTTGCTTTATGGATTTTTTTTTCTTTTAGTCCAACTGTAATTACAGAAGTAAGGAACGGACTGAAGAAAGCTGGATCAGACCACATGGTTGGAGCCATTGTGATCTGTGGAGCAAATAACAACTTCTGTGCAGGTAACTAAGCGTCTAGATCTCTCCCATTATATACCCAGACTCCACCCAGCAGTGCGTCCGTTGTCCCTGTGGGTAATGAATAAGGGACACTAGAGTGGAGGTGAAAAGCATCATGGGTGATAGGGCATATCTGTCCCAAGAGAGACCTAGACAGGACTGGGTCTTTGAAGAACATTTTGTTCTAGCCTTGATGGCTGATAGCTGCTTCCTGCCATAAACTTGATGAATGTTTGCTCTACCTAACCTGTGTGAGCTTGGGCCAGTCTCTGATATCCTTACCTCGTTGTCTCTGCCTATAGAGTAGGGTCTATGATTTGTAGCTGGAGGAGGTTGTGTGAGATTAAATGAGATGTCTTACCTGAGTATCCTTGGGCAGTGTCTGTACCCAGAACATGATCAGGAAGCATGACTGATTCACAGAGTCTTGAAAAGAAGTCCATTTTTCTTTGGACACCCCCACTCCCACCCCCAGTGACCATAACACTGTTTCTCTGGGTCTACCCGACAACACACAGCACAAATATCTGAAGTGATAACTCATCTGGTGTAGTCCATAGCACCTCTTTCTTTCCCTGCTCCATAAATGAATGTATTACACCCCTCGACAGAAGTCACATGGGAATACCAGAGGTCTTCGGTGTTTATAAATGGTAGCCTGAGAGTACACCAGTCCTGGGGTCAGGCTAAAACACAATATAACAATACTGGCCATAAAATCAGTGCTTGCATTGCCTGCTCAACACTGGAGAGATTATTCACTAACGAAAACTAAAACAGTATATTTTTATACACATTTTAATGCTCAGCAAGTCCAGATGAGGGTGGCTGAAGAAGAGTCAGATTAAATTAATACACCAAGTTTAAACCAGACATGAACTGGCTTTCTCACTAGAATCTGAAGCTTGAACCCATGACTTGAGGCCTGAAAGAGGGTCATGGGGAGCCCGATTTTCTGTGTGATGATAGGTGACAACTGGAATGTGATACAAGCTCGTGGGCTGAAAAGTCTTGCTTTGGGGAAGTTATCAGAAATGATCCAGTTTGGTTAGCAGACATGTGCAGGACTGTGCACCCCCAATTAGGGCAAGGCGCCCTCTTCCTAAACACATTGGCATGGTTACAAAAATCGGTTGGGAACTGGAGCAAAAATTTTGGAGTAGAGAGTTATAAAATATAAAGAGGTGCGTATGCAAGGTAGTGGGGTACCTGGCAGGCCCATGCCAAGGTGTCCTCCTGAGAAATCACGCCATGAGACAGAACTGATATAAGGGAGAGGGGTGAGAACCTGGAGAAGGGCAAGATATTCATATACATCAAATATGATTGAAATTAAAGAAGAGAGGGAAAGCAAAACCGGTGCATTTGAGTGCAGTGGTCTTCTCCTGTGGCCTCAGTGCTTAGAAAGCTAAGGAAGGAGAGTCATGAGTTCAAGGTCAGCCTGGGCTAGGTAATGAGTTCTAGGCGAGTTCCCATTACACCGTAAGACAGACAGCCTCAAAAGAAGAGAGCCAGAAGGGGAGGAAAAGGGAAAATAACATCTGAAATGACAGTCATTACAACCACAACCACCTGTACTGGGCCTGCACAAAACTGTTCCTGTCCTTAGACAGTTATGGGTGGGGGAGTGGCGCTTGGGCCCTACCTCTCCCCGCTGAACTAACTAGTGACCACTGGTAGATGCCGGGAGGGGGTAGTCATTGTGCTCCGTTGTATATTCACTGCAAGTCACCAGCCTCTAATGGATAATTCCAAGCCCGTGGTAATGCAGATGGCTCTGGCTAAATTCAATGGAAGCAAAACACAAAGGCATGAATGTGAGAAAGGGTTTTGTGGAGAACGGGTGTTGTCAGGGGTGGGAGAGACATAAGAGAGGGTGAGGGCGTATGAAACCGTCAAGCAACAAATTGAATTCATTTTTTTTTCCAAAAAATTGAAAAACAAAACAAACAGGTAACATCAAAGATGCTAGAAATATGAATTAGGAAAAAATAGATTTACTAAAAGTGACTCAAAGAGAAGCAAACCCCAAGCAGTTGTGTAACCGTTGAAGAAAAGGAATCAGAGCTGCGTGGGGTGGTGCAGGCCTGTGATCTCAACTCAGGACGTGGAGGACCCCTGAACTAGACAATGAGTTTCCCACAGCCTGAGCTACATAGCAACACCCTAATAAATAAAAAATAAAATAAAATAAAATAAATTGGTAATCAGAAAACACACAAAATAAATTTTAGACCCAGGTGGCATCATTGGCAAAGTCTCCTACAAACTGTTCCAACTTTACCGAAAGATTCTAGGAAGGAGAGAGACGGGGCCTGGGATCTTCTCTCGCTTAGTGTCCTGAGGCCACTGTAATAAATTTTCATAAGCTATTATATATTGTATTTAATTTAATTGCTGTGTCTTGACCAATCAGTTAACAACTCAAAACTTTGAATTTCTTACTGGTAATGCAGAGGATCATACTATTTAAATGAGTTGGTAGGAAACCTAAAAGACATGGGGTGTGGGACCGTGTGGCTCATGGCCTGGCATGGCCTGGTGTACTCACGTGATTTGGATGAGGAGGGGAAGGGATGAAGCAGGTAATAAGCCAAACACAAAATTATTTTTAATTTAAACTTTTTGCAGCCCTGGAGACTAAACCCATGGCCTTGTGCATGCTATGCGGGCACTCTGCAGTTTCACTACACTGCCAGCCCTGAAATAATTCACTTTAAAATTTATACCATGCTTACTGATGTTGAAGAATAGATGATGCCCCATGTAAACACTATAGGAATTACCTGTTCTGTCATGTAAAGACATAAAAATAGGGCTTTACAGTATGTTCTCCTTGTTAGAGATGCTTAACTTTAAGTTAGTCAAGATAGATATTGAGACAAAAAGAGTAAATAAGTCCATTTGCATATGTGTAGGATGACTAAGAATTCACCAAAGTCTTAAACTTTATCTCTGTGTGATGATATTTAGGTTGTCCTTTGTGGTTTTAAAGGGTTTTTTTTTTTTTTTTTTTTTTTTTTTGGTTTTTCGAGACAGGGTTTCTCTGTGTAGCCCTGGCTGTCCTGGAACTTACTCTGTAGACCAGGCTGGCCTCGAACTCAGAAATCCTCCTGTCTCTGCCTCCCGAGTGCTGGGATTAAAGGTGTGAGCCACCACTGCCCTGCGGTTTTAAAGTTTTATAATTCCCGCATCATTTTTATAATCCAGAAAGACAAGCCATGTTACTTTTCTTACTCATAAGAAAACTATCAGCATGAAGCTGGCTACCGATGTAACTCGTAGGTAGTTTGCCTTTTACTGTGGCGTCTTACACTGTCATGGTTTGTGCTCTTAGTGAAGAAAGGGTGACATTCTTCTAAAATAGGTTGATAAACAGCAAGAGGCACTGATTCTTAAAATGATAGACTTATGATAGACTTAGCAAAGAACCTAGTTCTTTCTCTGAGCTTTGAAATTTCCCCAAACTTAGAGCTTTTCTCTACAAAATGAGAACACAGAACGTGGAAGGTTTCTTGGTTCACCGTACAGATCGGGGTTTTCTCTCATTTCCTTCTATCTATAGTCCGAGAATAAAGCACCTCTCAGCCCCAAGGCATCTGAGGTTCCAAGACCGGTTGGGTCCCCTTGTGTTAGTGACCAAGGCTCAGTCCTTCTGAACCCCTTCGCCTTGTCCCTGTGTCTTTAGGTGCTGACATCCATGGCTTTAGTCGTCCCAGTGGCCTCGAATTGGGAAGTTTGGTAGATGAAGTACAGAGATACCAGAAGCCGGTGGTGGCCGCCATCCACGGCGTGGCTCTTGGAGGAGGACTAGAGCTGGCCTTGGGCTGTCACTATCGGATTGCCAATGCAAAGGTAAGAGGCTCCCGGGGTGCAGTTAGGGTGGGCCTTGTCTTCAGTGCCAGCTCTAAGTATGGCATGTGCCTGGGGCTGGTGGCTTTGAGCAGCTGACTTACTGCTGACAGTTCTGTGCATCTTGAGAGCTGCTGCTCGGTTGTTTGGTTCCCTGGGCCTTAGGTTCCAGAGTTGTTTTGTAGATGTTCCACTGGGACTGGACTCCATAACTCTGCATTTGGATTGGTTGTGGTTTTCTATAATGGTCTTCAGTCGTTACAAAGAGACGCTTCCTTGATAGGGGTGAGGACTGCCCTTGTCTGTGGGGATTAGGGCAAATATTTACAATGTAGTTAGTGATTATGCTCTTTAGTAAAGTGGTGGTTGTAGGTTCCCTCCAAGATGTATGACCTCACTAGACATGTAGTTGGCTAGATTTCCATATCCATTTCCAGAATGATTTTCCTTTTGCTGAGCAGATCTTTTTTTTTTTTTTTTTGGTTTTTCAAGACAGGGTTTCTCTGTATAGCCCTGGCTGTCCTGGAACTCACTCTGTAGACTAGGCTGGACTTGAACTCAGAGATCTGCCTGTCTCTGCCTCCCAAGTGCTGGAATTAAAGGTGTGTGCCACCACTGCCTGGCTGTTGAGCAGATCTTAAGTCCAATTAGAAGTTGCTGATTACCATGAAGGTACTGCACTCATGATGCTTGTTTTGGTTCATGAGCATCAGAGCTGGCTTAGGTGGTTGGTTGCTTCCCTCCTTTGGAAGTTTGTGGTACCATGAAATCTAGTCCTCAGGGAGGCTTTCAGGTTAATTCCAGATCCACAGACTCTGAGGCCCTGCTTCCGAAGTGCATAATGTCCTCGGCAACATATACTTCCCATCTATCTCCACGAGGCAACCAAAGGCAAACAGCAAGATTGTATAGTGTGTTGGGAGCCTCTTGGGCAATCACGACCAACAGTTCCAACAGGGACTTCTCATGACTGGTGTTGGGTTTTTTTGTTAAATAGCCTATGACTCTTGTGGGTAGCATTGTCAGCCCTACTGGGAAAATGCACAGATACAGATTCAGATGTGTTCTATGTAATCTTAGGTAGATAGATAATAGTTTGATGCTTTATGACACTTTCAGACATCTTGACAGTTTATCTTCTTCCCTCTTTCTTCTGTTTTTTTTAATCACCTTTCTCTCTCATTAAAACTCCCCCGATTTTTACTGTTTCCCCCTGAGTATTACTTGTATCCTGATGGTCCCTTCTCTATTGAAAACCATGAAACACTTCATGAATATTCATGCCATCCTTGGCAGCTCCCACGCCAATCGTCTCTGTATTGTTCCAGTTTGAGTGTCTGTGCTGCCCAGCTGAGCACCTGCCTTTTTTATTATACTCATTTGGCAGGCATCACATGTATTTCATCGTGGTTTACATTCACGTCCCCAATGGCTAATAATTCTGAGCATCATTTGCCACTTGTTTCCTTTCTTTGGGGGGTTGTTTATTCAGATAACCAGCCCATTATTAGTCAGTTGTCCTTTTATTGTTACGCTGTGAATACTCTTTGTAGCGGAGATGGGAGAAGCCCTGTATCATTCTTGCTCCTCCTTTGGGTTTTGTCTTCACATTCTGATGCTTGCAGGAACCCTGAGAGCTGTAGAGGCTACTTTGTTATCTGTGATTTGTCTTTATGGAGTCAAAGGGGGGAAAATGTGCCCAAGCAAGGATGTGTGAAAAGACGCTCTTTAAAGGAGACAGCAGACACTGTGTGCTCTCGACACTGTTGCTGATTTCAGTGAAACTGTTTCTTGTGGGTGGGATCCCTTGCCTAACATCTCATTACACTGTGTCCTTATGGTGGCCTTTCTGCCTTTAATGTTTTGTAGGCTCTTGTTGGCTTGCCAGAAGTCACGTTGGGGATTCTTCCTGGTGCAAGAGGAACCCAGCTCCTCCCTAGGGTTGTTGGCGTTCCTGTTGCTCTTGATTTAATTACCTCAGGTCAGTGGAAACCCGGCTGTGGTTTGGATCAATGTGGAGAACTAGACCAGCCTCTAGAAAATCTTGTCTTGGTCACTTACTGCCCATGTGGGTTCCACGAGGCTACATTAGCTTTTCTGACTCCAAATTTTGTCATCTGTAAAATAGAAACAATAACTCTCCTGAGTACTTCCCAATACTTCCATGAGGAGCTCGTGTGAGATGGGTAACGGACTCATCGACTTGGGGTCATATCGGAGTTTATCTGGTTATCCCTAGACTACATGTCCATATAGGAACATAATAGTCAGACCTAGTTTACAAAGTTTAATGTCTGGGGCCGTGGGTGTAGCGTAGTTGGTAGAGTGCCTGTCCAGGATGCTGGAAACCTGGGTTGTAAAATCAGATTCCACTGCATAAAACCGGGTGTGGTGATTCATGACAAATCCTAGCACTCAGTAGCTAGAAACAGGACGGCTCATCTTCAGCTATATAGTGTTGGTTCAAGGCCAGCCTTAGCCACAAGGAAGAAAGGAAGGAAGGAAGGAAGGCAGGTGGGCATAATATCCAAAAAAATTAAAACTAGAATTTTCAAATTTAGGTACCACTGACTGAATTATTCATTTTAAAGGTGTTAAGATAATAGTTTAAATGAAAGTTTTTCTTTTTGAATGGGGAACTGAACCAAAAATATGACTTTCCCTTGTGGTGAGGTTGGAAGGTTGGATGTGTACAAGTATTTATTCCAAACACGTATGGTTCATCGTGATCTTGTCGGCCATCTTTCCTTTCATCGTGTGCATGGTAGCAGTGCCCACCAGAGGGTGATGTAGGTTGTGCATTGTGCTTAGACCCTTCTTAGAATTCCTGATTTGTTAGCTCCAGTTCGATATTGCTGTTTTCTAAGTAAGAAGATTAAGATGAGGCTCCTACTTGCAGATGGCATCCTAGTGAATGAGCAGTTAACATAGCAAAAGTTTAAATTCTATTATTTTAGCAAAAAGTTGTGTTAATGTGTAATGAATTTCTCATTTTAAAATTATTTCATTCAGAAACCCTTTTAAGGTTCCCAGTTTTAATTTCCAGAACAGTAAATACTGACAGATACTACCTAAGTAATAGCAGCTCTTTAATTTCTAAGAATATAAATGGATGAATATTTAGAACTTATATTAGAGATCTACATGCTCTGATTTTAAAAACTGACAGAAAAACAATATGCGCACGGGCCAACATAGAAACCAACAGTCCATATCAATTAAAAATGCTTTTTCCTCTTACATGAGGTGCATGGAAGGAAAGTTAGAAAAACTAGATCTATTGACTTCAAATTCACTCAAACATTGAGTTATTGTTTAACGATGAGTATATTTTAACGAACGAGAAGTATTTGAAGTGATTTTGATTTCTTCAGAGAATGCTTGGAATTCAGCATTCTACAGAAATTAAATGCACATAGGACAGGTTACTCAGCAAAAGACAAAATAGAAATAGAATCATTGGGAATAACAATGGTGGGTTCTGAGTTTGCAAACCCTGAGGTTTACAGAATCAAGCCAGTGAGGAAATTGAAGAAACTCATCAGGAAGTCAAGAGAGCCCCAGAGAAAAATCAAGAGGAAAAACAACTTCCTCTTCTTCTTCCTCCTCCTCCTCCTCCTCCTCCTCTTCTTCCTCTTCTTCCTCTTCCTCTTCCTCTTCCTCTTCCTCCTCCTCCTTCTTTCTCCTTTTTTTGGTTTTTCGAGACAGGGTTTCTCTGTGTAGCCCTGGCTGTCCTGGAACTCACTCTGTAGACCAGGCTGGCTTCCAACTCAGGAATCCATCTGCCTCTGCCTCCCAAGTACTGAGATCAAAGGCGTGCGAGCAGAGGGAACTTGGCCTTGCCCACAGCACGATTCACAGGACACTGCTGTCTTTGCTCATAGCACTGGCTCATGGGCTGCCGCCACTCTAGCACCATGAGAAAAGAAGCAGAAACTCTCAGATGGGCAGGTTTTGACTTGTGTAGCAAAGACCCCATGAATCAGGAGAGACGCTGGCACAGGAATCATACGCCTGTCTTCTTGAGTAGATGTTGTGATCTGGTGGCTGAGTTGGGGTTTGGCTTTAGAACGATAGCTCAGAAACGTTCCATGAAGACATTGAAATTTTAAGCTTTGGAAAAAATCTTAAAGAAATTTGGAAAGAAACATGGTAGTGTCAAATGTGTGGGAGGTGCTCTCTGCTCCGGTCACTCTGGGTCTCCCTACTGCTCATCTTCCAGCGCTTTTGGCTCACAGCCTGTTAAACAAAGGTCCAGTCTACACTGCATGTGGCCCAAGAAAGAATGAGTCTCAGACTGACTGAGGCTTTGGGTTGAGCACGCAAAGCCTCCTTGTGTTCACTTTTTAGTAGTTTGGATCAGAACTGGGCCTTTGTTAAGGCGTTATTAACTGGAAACACAGCCCTGGTATTCTTTCTGTGAGACTCAAGAGCTTGACAACAGCCAGCCCCGCCACGGGCAGCTCACGTTCCCCACCTTGTTGCCTCAGAGCTCCGTGTAGTGCCCAGATTTCATTTTCCATGCTTTGGTCTTTTTGCCCTGCCTAAACAGGTTCACTTATGCTCATCCAAGTGTCTTTATACAGAGGACACTTGACACCACTCGCCTGTCCCACCCCCCTCACTGGATAAAGAGCGCTGATTCCACCAAGCTTGGGATTAGAGGCTTCATTTCCCTGCCAGGGCACTGAAGGAACAGTTGTTTAATGGTGTCTGCTTCCTTTGAAACCTCCATAGGAAGCAGGCTTGCAATGCCCAGTCTATAATCTAGGTCAGAGGCACAATGCTCAGTAACCACACAGGGATAAAAAACTCTGTCTGATTGCTCCTAGGTGATTCTCACTGTACTTTGTGAAATGCCACTCTAATCAATGTGGATTCTCCTGTTCAGCCCACTAGGTTTGTGTTTGCAGACTGTCTCTGCTTGATCAGTACAGTTCCTGGTTTGCAGTAGGTACGACATAGATATCCCTGGCTATACACCTCTCTAAGGATCTAAAGGGATCACTTGTTTTTTTACCAAATACTCAGAATTACCGTGGTAAGGATAATTACTCCATTTACCAGAGATGAAATTGGAGTTCTTGCACAGTTCCCCGTGGCTTATCTAATGATAAAAATTAGAGCTATCGTTTGAATTTCAGTTTTGTGGCTACATCTGTAGTGATGTCAACCACAGCAGTCCAGCCTGGGCATGGCGGTGCACACTTTTTAATCTCAGCTCTCAGGAGTCAGAGACAAGTGGATCTCTGAGTTTGAGACCAGCCTCGTCTATGTGTGGAGCTCCTAGGCAGCCAGAGCTGTGTAGGGAGGCCCTGTCTCAAAAACAAATCATCAGTAGCCAGGTAGATCTTAAGCATTTCACTTAGCAGTTGGTATCTGCAGGAATGGCAACCTTCCCCACTAAACAGAGCAATGGCCCAGAGTGTCCTCACACGGTTCTTTGATTTGTTTTATTTCCTTTTGCTCCAGGAAGATATATTTCAGCAGATGAAGCACTCAAGCTTGGAATTCTGGATGCGGTTGTAAAGTCAGATCCCATTGAAGAAGCCATCAAATTTGCTCAGAAGATTATAGGTAAACAACAAGAAAAAAATAATGCAAGACTAGGAATAAGCTAAATGTGTATTCTAATGAGAAACTCCTTAAGTAGCTGATGGGGCATCCGTGTAGTAGAATGTAGCCAAGCTTTGACACGGTGTTGATCTGGCATAAACTCCATGGTATAGTGTATCAGCTAATGAAAACAGTGTTATTTTAAGTGGTATTTTGCCGATGTGTAACAAAACAAGGGGGTGGGGTGGGAGAGAAGGTATATATGTTGAGAGTGGGTATGCACAACTGCTGTGTATGCCCGAAGCTTCCAGAAGCATTCACAGGCAGTGGGACTGGACTTCTGCTGAAGTTCAAAGGCGATGGTTTATAGTTTATTCTGCCATGCTTTGGAGATTTTATACCCTGCGAGGGCTTTTCTGCTTGAAAATTAGAATTAAAGATGAAACGGAGGAACAAATATGTAGCTGGTTGGAATCTGCATGGCTCTCAGGGACAGCACGGCCTCTGAGCTTCTGTCTTGGGCAAATGACTTCTGCCCCTGCCAGGTTTGCAGACCAGTGGGGTTCCTTCAAGTGCTCCTTTAGTACCACCTACTGATGGATGGTTCACTGATTTTTGTTTGTTTGCTTGCTTGCTTTTTACTTCAAGCTGTGCCTTAAACTGTAGGTGAGGACATAACTGGGAGATGAGTGCAAAGCCAGACTTCGGTTCCCACTAGCCCACCTGAGAGAAAATCACAACAGAAGCCAAACGGTTTGATAACTTCTGCAGCAAAGTTTATGGAGGCTGGAGTTTCGAACTGAGCAGGGAGGAGCTAAAATTGCCTAAGAAAATACTCATGAGGATTGTCGGGCTCCAGGCAGCATGGAGTGTGTGCTAGTCTCCACTTAGTGATACAGAAGACTCGGGGTCACTCCAAGGCATGCCCTTGGCAGGGACCATTTTTTGATATCTTTTTTTTTTAATGGTCCCGACTAGTTGAAGTTTCGGTGTGACAGTGGCACTCACACTACAAAGATGAGGTATTGATGGGAAAATACTGCTGCCTTCTAACCAGGAGTCAGCAAGTCCTGCCCGAGTGAGGCGTCCTGCCTGCGTGGAGGTGCTCTGCTTCCCAGGCTGCTGCCACGGGTCTGTGTCCCCGTTCTCCAGAGAGGAAAGCTTGGCTTGTGGGCACTGACCTGGCTTGCAGCACTGACCTGGCTTGTGGGCACTGGCTTGCAGAATTTGCTTGCAGAGTGCCCCAGGCCATTCTTGGAATCAGCCTCAGGTCCACACTATTGATTTCTGTTTGTAGCAGCCTGGGTTCCTATGGGAAGTTCTGTCCTTCCCTGGTTTCCCTGAATTCTGCTTTGAGAGTTGAGTACTTCAGCAAACAAAGAACAAGGTCTACTACACTTACACTTTGGCCTGGGGTATTTATTGCTTTTGGCTTTTAAAATTAATTCTAAACATTAAATTCCAAAGTCGATAAAACCAAATGATGGCTGGTCTAAGCAGCATTACAGTTTGTCCACTTGGTGGCACCCCAACGTTGAGCCATTGTCTGCTTTAAAACTTAAGTTGCCCATGGTTCTGGCTAGGGGCAGTTTTTTGTGACAGTTTTAAAACTTTGTTGAGAAGAATGGATGGAAATGAGTAAACTTGCTTGTGATGTACAAATGTTTCAGCAGTGAGGCTCTGCCTGAGTGATAAGTGTTGTGGTTTTTTAAAAAGATTTTATTTCTTTATTTTATATATATGATGATTACACTGGAGCTGTCTTCAGACACACCAGAAGAGGGCATCAGATCCCGTCACAGATGGTTGTGAGCCGCCATGTGGTTGCTGGGATTTGAACTCAGGACCTCTGGAAGAGCAGTCCCTGCTCTTAACCACTGAGCCATTGTTGTGTCCTGTCTCTGTCCTTTAACCATTTTAAATATGTGTGTGGTGAGAAATAGACATTGGAACTTCTTAAACTTTTCAGAGAAAGCTGGTGTGCTGTGGTGTTGGTGTTCTAGTCATGAAGGGAGCAATAGCAGCTTTGAGTATAGCACTCCAGGTCTGCGGTGTCCTGCGTGGGTGAGCCCATTGGCCATCCAGGAATAACATCAGCTGTAGATTGCACAGATCTCGTCTTCCTTGTTAAACGTGCCTCCTCTGGGTGGTGGACTGGGCTAATGCACTGAGGAACTAAGTAAGGGCTCTAGCTCATGGTTCTCTCTCCGAAGAGAGGGATGAGAAGGACCCACATGTTGCTAATCTGCTGCACTCCTGTCTGACAATGGCTTTTACATCAGACAGCAGTGGTCCTCAACCTTCCCAATGCAGCTCCTCATGTGGTGCTGACCCCAGCCCTAAAATGATTTCATGGTTACTTCATAACTGTAATTTTCCTACTCTTATGTATCCTAATGTAAACATCTGTTTTCTGGTGGCCTTAGGTGACCCCTATGAAAAGGTCATTTGACCTCCCAGAAGGGTGACAACCCCTAGGTTGAGAAACGCTGTCCTATAGGATGGCATTCACTTAGAAACTTTCTCACACGTACAGGTAATTAATGTTTGTGCAATCAAGTCATGATCTCACATTTAGCTTAAAAACAAAACAAAACACAGTATGAGATTGCAGAAACCCAACTATACGTGATGCTATCCAGGTTGTTCTCTTGCTCCCTGAAACTCCTTAGCACATGCCTGTAAGCTCTGTATTCTTCTGCAAGGTCTGTATATATGTTATAAGCTGTGATGGGCTCTCTGTCTGTCTTAGGGGTTCATAAACTCTGATAGGCTCTCTGTCTGACTATCTTAGGGGGACATTTATGCAATGATGGATAATTCTTGAGATGGTAGCCCTTCTTAGAACCCACTATGTACTAATGAGTTTTGGTAGCTGTGATTTGGTGTATGTTTATCTGATTTTAAAATAATTTCATTGAATTAAGATGATGATAGAACCACATGGTTCTGGTGCCTAACTAAAGTTCCTTTGTATTGTTTCCTAGAAAAATTTATAGTATTATTAGAAGTTCAGTAAAATTACAGTTTGTTTTGAGGTGGGTGCGTGGCAGGGAACAGAGTTAATTTACTTATTTAGTACCTGTGAATCCAGTTCTCCACCTGTGTATCAGTTCTCCACCAGTGTATCAATTCTCCCACCTGTGTATCAGTTCTCCCAC
>JADRCH010000251.1:1294520-1308902 GCA_019843965.1 Rhynchomys soricoides | reverse complement strand
CTCCCACCTGTGTATCAGTTCTCCCACCTGTGTATCAGTTCTCCACCTGTGTATCAGTTCTCCACCTGTGTATCAGTTCTCCACCAGTGTATCAGTTCTCCACCTGTGTATCAGTTCTCCCACCTGTGTATCAGTTCTCCACCTGTGTATCAATTCTCCCACCTGTGTATCAGTTCTTTCACCTGTGTATCAATTCTCCCATCCGTGTATCCAGTTCTCCCACCTGTGTATCCAGCCATCCCATCACCTTTTTGGGGGCAGAAAAAAGGACTCTCTTTATTCCTGTGGGCTATCTTCCCTCCTGTATTAACAATCATTTCACTACATTGGAAGAGCTTATGAACGAACTTTCAATTCTCTTTCATTGACAATCATTGACTCATACAACATTCCTGTCTGCTGTGGTTTTTTAAAGGGTTTGTCATTATTAGGGGGAAAATGTGAATAATTTTGAATATATGACATTAATTAAGAACTGTACTCTTTGTACTGACAGATTAATATTTAATATATTATAAAGTTGTCTTGACCCCAGAATAAAAAGAGAATGCACCTAGATCTTCTAAATTTTACTCTACGGTCTGAAGTTACTAAGATTGCAGACTTTGGATTTGTATTTCATTAGGTATTATAATGGGTGGCGTCTGATTGGGTCATGGGAACTACGCACCGTGTTTTGTTCTTGTACAGTCCCATCCCCTTCCTGATATGTTTACAGGACTCTGACCTTTCGAAATTCCTTTCAGGTAAACCCTTAGAGCCCCGCAGGATCATAAACAAGCCAGTTCCAAGCTTGCCCAACATGGACAGTGTTTTCGCAGAAGCCATCACCAAGGTACGAAAGCAGTACCCTGGCCGCCTGGCTCCAGAGACTTGTGTCCGTTCAGTCCAGGCATCTGTGAAGCATCCCTATGAAGTGGGCATCAAGGAAGAAGAAAAGCTGTTTAAGTACCTTCAGGCATCAGGGCAGGCTAAAGCCCTGCAGTATGCCTTTTTTGCTGAAAAGTCTACAAATAAATGGTCAACTCCCTCAGGAGCGTCTTGGAAAACAGCATCTCCTCAACCTGTCTCCTCAGTTGGCATTCTTGGTAAGTACGTTCTTCAAACCTGCACATTTCTTTTAATCAATTGAGAAGTTCACAGATGTGTACATTGTGTCTGGATTAAGCTTCCCTCTTCCCCTTTCCTTCAGTTCCTCCCGTAGCCTCCCCCACCACTATTTTCTCCCAATTTCATGTGTTCTCTCTCTTTTTCAAAACATCACTGAAGCCACTTAGTGCTGCTAACATGTGCAGGGTGTAAGGCCATCTACCGGAACATGGAAAGTCTCTAGGGAGGATGGACTCATCCTTAAAGAAAACTGACTCTTCTTGTGCCAACAGCCATCACTGACCAGTAGTCCCTCAGCTTGCAGATGGACTTCCTGTCCTCCTCCCCTTTATGCTGGGATTTTGTCTGGCTCAATGTTGTACAGGTCTTGTGTGTGTGGTCAGAGCTGTTGTTAGTTCATATGTGCAACTGCACTGTTTTGTACAAATGTCACTTGCTTGGGGAAACTATTGTTTTGTTGAACATGATACTCATGTTAACGCTTGTTAATTCTTGCCAGAGTCCGTGAACTATCTCCATTCTGCGGGGCAGCTCTAGGGACCTTCCAACTGTGGCAGTCCTGTCCACACATAGGCCACACGAATGGAGTTTGTTTCTGACTCTCAGTATACCATCTGTATACTGAGTTCCATCCTGGAACTTGACTGGATTTTTCTATTAGTGTCAAGTCAAGAGCTTGTGTGGATATGAATCCTAATGATTTTTATTTCCCCCTGGAACACTTAACAGTGCATGAACTATTCAATACATTTATATTCTCTGACCAATCCCAATGTTCTTATGAATTCTTGGTGCTAGGCATGGAAACTAGAGCCTTCTGCATGATCATCACACAGTAACAGTGACCAGCAGCTCTATCCCTGGGGTCAATCTTTTAAAATGTCACTTTGTCACAGATGCCTTCTACCAGTGACCAACTGTTCAGCTCTCAGTCCTAGCAAATCATGTTTGCTTTCCTTGTCTCTGAATCCACAGGCTTGGGAACGATGGGCCGAGGCATTGCCATTTCTTTTGCAAGGGTGGGGATCCCTGTGGTTGCTGTAGAGTCAGACCCAAAGCAGCTAGATGCTGCGAAGAAGATAATAACTTCCATTTTGGAAAAAGAAGCATCCAAGAGTGGCCAAGCTTCAGCAAACCCAAAACTCAAGTTCTCCTCATCCACTAAGGAGCTTTCAAGTGTGGATTTAGTGGTTGAAGCAGTGTTCGAAGATATGAACCTGAAGAAGAAGGTCTTCGCTGAACTGTCAGCCCTGTGCAAGCCAGGAGCCTTTCTGTGCACCAATACCTCAGCACTGGACGTGGATGACATCGCTTCCTCCACAGATCGCCCCCAGATGGTGATTGGCACCCACTTCTTCTCACCAGCCCACATCATGAGGTTACTAGAGGTCATTCCTAGCCAATATTCCTCCCCTACTACCATCGCCACGGTTATGAGCTTATCCAAAAAGATCGGAAAGATTGGAGTCATTGTTGGCAACTGCTATGGATTTGTTGGGAATCGAATGTTGGCTCCCTATTACAACCAGGGGTATTTCTTGTTAGAGGAAGGTAGTAAGCCAGAGGAAGTAGATGCGGTCCTAGAAGAGTTTGGTTTTAGAATGGGACCCTTCAGAATGTCTGACCTTGCAGGGCTAGACGTGGGTTGGAAAGTCCGCAAGGGGCAAGGCCTTACTGGACCATCCTTGCCACCAGGAACCCCCGCCCGAAAGCGGGGCAACACTAGGTACTCCCCACTTGCTGATATGCTCTGTGAAGCTGGACGATTTGGTCAGAAGACAGGTAAGGGCTGGTATCAGTATGACAAGCCACTGGGCCGCATCCACAAACCTGACCCCTGGCTTTCTAAGTTCCTGTCACAATATAGAGAAACCCATCATATCAAACAGCGCTCCATCAGCAAGGAGGAGATCCTGGAGCGTTGCTTATATTCCCTTATCAATGAGGCATTCCGAATCTTGGAGGAGGGGATGGCTGCTAGCCCAGAAGACATTGATGTCATCTACTTGCACGGGTATGGGTGGCCAAGGCATGTGGGCGGGCCCATGTACTATGCTGCCTCAGTTGGGTTGCCCACAGTTCTAGAGAAATTGCAGAAATATTACAGACAGAACCCCGATATCCCCCAACTGGAACCCAGTGACTACCTAAAAAAGCTGGTTGCCCAGGGAAGCCCTCCTCTGAAAGAATGGCAAAGCTTGGCAGGGCCCCATAGAAGCAAACTGTGATTCAGCCTTCTGTATTTTGCCACATATGTTGGCATCTGATTTGTGTGATTCATTCCTAAAATCCAAACAGATTGCTCTGAAGTACAAATCATGATTGCTGCTACTGCTGGTGGTGGTGGTGCTGCTGCTGCTGTTGATACCTGATCAGGAAAAGCTCCTCTCTGTATCTTCTACCTCATTATTCTAATCGCCAGATTTCAGGAATGTGTTTTCTGTACCTCTGACTGTACGTCTATCAGAAAAATTCAGCAAATTACAACAAGCATTCCTCTCTTTTGACTGTTTGCCAGGTGTAACAAAAACTTAGACAAAATGTTGCTAGTAGAATAATTCACAACTCCAGTTGACAACCCAGATGTGCCTCAGCAGATGAACAAAAGTGGCATGTACATACAAGTGACCCATTTCAGCTGTGTGACGTAACTGGCACATGGTGCTGGGTTAGATCACCGTTCTGAGTGAGAGGTGACAGGCAAAGAAGGCCACACGTCATATGGATGTAGATATAAATTCTAGAATATGCAGGTCTGTGGACAGTGTAGACGAGTAGCCCAAGGCTGTAATTGTTAGAAATTAAAATTAGCACAGAGTATCTTTGGAGGTTGATAATTTTTTCTAAAATTACTCTAGTGGCAGATCTGTAACACATTGAGTTCAATGGCTCAGGGTGAACTATGATATATATATATATATATTCTATCTCAATAAAGTTAATAAAATTAATGATGATAACTCCTTTCATTGTGTAAAATGTGTTCTCATAATATCTTCACCTATTCACTTAAACGAAGTCATTGGAATTTCTGTTGGAGAGATCTCAAGTGAATGGAGTAAATTTTCCATCGTGAAACAATGGCGAAGTGGAATAATGATGGGGGATCAGAAATGTAAGGGCAGCATGGGACCCCATCTCAAAACAAATAAAACAAAACAAAAACAAAATAAACAAAACCCCAAAAGCCCACACAAGCAAAAAACAGAGAGTATGCCTTGCACTGTAATTCAGTTTGGAGTTTTTAAATATGAATTATTAGCATTTGGGTTATTTGATTTAAATTCAGGGCATTCTAAAGGATTTCTTGGAGTTGTAACTTTGAACAAGAACTCTAAATTAACTTTAAAGATGATTATATCAACTTTTCCTCAAGCCATGGGTGAATTTTTGTTGAGTTCTTAAAATATCTTCTAATTAAAATAGCAAGCCAGAGAGATGGCCCAGTGGGTGGAGCAGCAGCCACACAAGTTTAATGACATGAGTTCACTTTCCGGAACCCATGTAAAGGTGGAAGGAGAGAACCAACCCCACAAAGCTGTCCTCTGACCTTGACACACATGCCATGATGTGCAGATGCCCCCTCTATGATAATAAAAAAAATTAAGGATTTTGATCCTACACTCACCAGTCTTAATAGACATAAGATAAAATGATCTCAAAATGTATATGGCAGCACAAAAAGACAAGACTAGCCAAAGCAGCATTGCACAGAAAACTAGTGGCAGAATCACCATACCTGACTGCAGTTTGTACTACAGAGCCATAGCCATAACAATGCCACAGTGCTGGCACAAACAGATACATATCTCAGTGGAATAGAACTAGAGACCTAAAATCCAGGTAACTACAGCTATCTGATCTTTGACAAAGATGACAAAAATATACACTGGAGAAAGGACAAACTCTTCAACAAATGATGCTGGGAAACATGGTTATCAATATGCAGAGGGATGAAAAAAGACTCTTTTATCTTGCACAAAAATCTCAACTCCATGTTGGTCAGTGAGGGTCTATAGACACCCAAACCTTATAAGCTATTGCTATGGCTCTTGGTTACCCACCAGAATTTGACAGGAAGATCCTATTGCTGAAAACATTGCATACTTGTCATAGAACATGGAGAAACCAAGCTGGTACTGACCTGTACTAGCCAGTTTTCATAGTGCTAGAAGGTGCTATGCCTGTCACTGGAAGATACGAACAATTATCAGTCTCACCTAGCTGTGAACCCATTGGGCTATGACAGTGACTGGCCTGATCAGGTGTATCCGTTGGTGCAATGGTGGTCCAAATGTGATGAGAGTAACCAAGCACGTTATGCTTGGATCTAAGGTCTGCTCCATGAAATGGAATCCATACTTGTCACTAGAGCCAAGAACCCGAGGCTAGATTGGCCATAGGACCTAGGGAAAACCCATATGATTCTGCTAAATGAACAGTATTTAAATGACTCCTAACGATTTATTGCTATACTTATAGGTTAGTGCATCTCTCAGCTTTCTTCAGAGAAGCTTCTTACAGTAGGTGGCAATGAACACAGAGACACTCTATGAACTGATCAATATGTAGAGAAATAAAAGACTAGAAATAAAAGACAGCGGAGTGTTGGATCCTAAACGGGACATACGTACTCTAACCCTCTCCACAAAGGCTCAAGGATCTTCATAGAAAGCGGTTGTTGGGAACAGGAAGATTGTACGAGCCAGAGGTGGTGATAATTTCAAGAAAACTGTTTTTGGACACAACAGAGAACTTATGCATATAAATTCACAATGGTTGTGATGGTGAGCACAAGACCTACACAAAGCTCAAGCCAGACTAATTTACAATATGGAAAGACAAGGTGGGCACACGAATCTTATCAGTAATGGAGGCATTATTGCATTTGCTAGCTTCTAAGAAAAGAAGAGTTGGTTTTCATTAATTGTGTGACCCTAGGGAGGTTGACCACACTCCAGGGCAAGCCCCACTCCCAAGAGTAGTTGAGCAACAGAAATTGGATTCAGGTTTTTTATAAAAAAGAAGAAAAAAAACTAGATGTTGGTGGGTAAGAAGATGGGTAAGAGTTGAGGGGATTTGAGGGAGGAAGGGTCAAAATATAGTAGGTGCAATTCTCAAAGAATTAATCAAAATCTTAGTGTTAGGAAATAAACCCTTAATTTTAAATGGATTGAGAACCTCCACATAAGACCTGAAAAAGTAGGACACATACTTCCAGTTAGTTACAGACACAGGTAAAAGCTTGTTGCATAAGACTCCAGTAGCACAGAAAAATCACACCAACAATCATCAACTGGGATCTCATGTCATCTGGACAGCAAATGAAATGTGAAGCCAGTGAATGAGCGGCCCACAGAGAGGGGGAAAAAGCCTTGGCAGCTATGCATCATAAAGTGTGAATGTCTAGAATATAAAAAGAACTCAAGAGTAAATGTTAAGAAAATAACCCAATTTAAAAAGGACTATAGAACTAGACAGAAATTTTCCAAAAGAAGAAATAGAAATGGCTAGGAAGCACTTTAAAAATACTCTGTTATAGGGTCTACTTAGATCCAACACAACTTCAACGCCAGGTCAATGCAGATGACAAAACTTTATTGTAAACAAGCCACTACTGATTGATCAGGGCTGCAGAACAGACTCAGGAGCTGAACTCTGACCCTCCCATTGCACCCAGCTAAAATATTATAGAATATTTAAGCCTGAAATTTACAGACATCTGTGCCAAGTTATAGTGATATTTTTCCATCAGTGAGGATTTAGGGATAAGGGCTTTCCTTATGTGGCTGATCTCTGTCAACTGATATAAAATGTAGGTTTTACAGTCCAACCAATCAAATTCATTTGTTCCTTTGTAGTTAGGAACAGTCATTATGTTTTGGGGGAACAAAGGATGAATAACAGGATCTGTGGTTAAGGACAGAACAGCCATTTTGCTCTGAAACAGAAGATGAATAGCAGATGTTGTTCAGTTATTGGGAAGTCCCCAGCTCCCCTAGGGCCTGGATTCTTGAACTTAGTTTTCTCCTATGATTAAATGGAGTCTGAAAACAAAATGCCAGTATTTAGGACAAATTTCTTTTGTTAGTTCCCAACAGCCTGATGTCCTTAGCCATCACAGAAATGCAGATTAACACTATGTTGAGTCCATCTCATCCCAGTCACAATGACTGACCATCATCACAATGACCATCATCATAAGACCACCATCATAATGACCATCATCATAATGACCACCATCATAATGAGAACCATCACAATAATGATCATCACAGTGACCACCATCATAATGACCATCAGCATAATGACCACCATCACAGTGACCACCATCATAATGACCATCAGCATAATGACCACCATCACAATGACCACCATCACAATGGCCATCATCAACATAATGACCACCATCACAATGACTATCATCATCATAATGACCACCATCACAATTATCACTATCATAATGACCACCATCACAATGACCACCATCACAATGACAACCATCACAATGACAACCATCACAATGACCACCATCACAATGACCGCCATCACAATGCATATGACAAATGCTGATGTTGATGCTGGGGGAAGGGAACCTGCATATACTGACAGAGGAGGAATAGACTAATGCAGCTTAGGAATCAGTCTGGAAATTTCTTTAACACATGAACTAGAGCTGCCATATGACCCAGCCTACACCATTCCTGGGTACACACTCAATGCCCTTAAATCCTACTACTATGACAGTTGAGCTTCCACATGCCATGTGCATTACTGGTCTGTTCATAATACCTAAATGGCATCAACCTAGATTCCATAAATAGGTAACCGGATAAGAAAAATATGGCCCATATACACAATGGAATATTACACAGCTGTGAAGCAAAACAAAATGAAAATTTCAGATAAATGGATGGAACTGGAGAAAATTACATGGCGTGAAGTACCTCACTAAAATATAAACACTGTGTTTCTCTCATAGGCCGATAGATCCCAGCTTTAAATCTTTTTTTGTTTTGTGTGTTTAACTTGGAGCACAAGTGTAAGCCAGGCAACTTGAAAGGGGCCTTGGGGCCCTTAAAATGTGTGCTGAGAGGTTAATGGGTAAAAAGAAAGCAGAGGTGGAACACAAGGGAAGAAAGGCTTAACTAGGCAGGGGAGAGCATAGGAGTACAGGGAACCAGGGTGTGAGGGAAGGACCAATCTCAAGTGGAGTATGAAAAGCCACCTGAGAGCACACTATCTCATAAGTCAACTTAAAAAAAATAATAGTAAGTGCCAGGCATGATGGTGAGCACTTTTAATTCCAGCTCTCAGAAGGCTGAAGAGGCAGTGAATTCTGTCTACATAAAGAGACCTTGTCTTAGTCAGTCATCAATCAATGAAGAGATGAATAGAACACAGGTAACTAACATGAAGAGGAGGAGACAATACTGACTGAGGGGATGCTCAGGCATCAGGAGAGGCAATGACCACAAAGAGGTGAGAATGAAAACTCAGTTCCAATTGACATCATCAACCTGGATCGAACTTCAGGGATTCTGATGCCGAGCGATTCACGGCCAGCACATTTAAACCCAGCATGATTTGGGAAAAGGTATCCAGACAACAATCATTCCAATTCCAATCCCAATTACAAGCACAATAAAGCTTAGGACTGGGTTACTAAAAGGCCTAGAACCTAGTGTGTTCTCTGACAGAGATAGCATAGAGGTCATCAGGCTATCAAATACATGTGCCGTCTCCCCTAAGATTGGGTTCTATTGACTGGGAGCTAAAGCTAAAAATCTATAGAGGGAAGAGGCTGGATAAACATTTTGGGGGAGATCTGCCTCCACAAAGAGCAAAAAGCTCACCAGGTAATTCACAGTATCCACTCCCAGCTTTCTGGGTGAGAAAACAGATATTTTATCCTCCATTGAGGAGAGGCCTCCGTGTGTTTAACATTCCTGGTTTCCCTAGTGATCTTTAGGAAAAAGATCTTTGTGTCCTCAACATCTTTTCTTTAAGTTTTTAAAGAAAAAACTTAGTGACTGTAATAGAGGCTGTGGCAGAATACATTGTCTCCATCACTAGTCAGTGGTCCTCAATTCACCATCTCTAGATTTATTTCTGCTAATATTTTTGCTGTATTATAAGTAGATTTTACTAATTATCACAATTTTTGGAGAGAGCTCTCTTAATTGATTGGTTGCAAAGATCTGCTGAGCAAAATGGGTGTGATACAGCCTATTCCACACAAACCTTTATAAATCACCCTTAGCGTGACAAAAGAATATCGTATTGTCTCTTATCACAGGTATGACAAAAAACCATATGGATTCTGCAAATGACAAGCTGATAATTAACATGTAATAACAGCCATTAAACATAGCAACATCATTTGGAGAGTCAATGATATAATAAGGTCCTTGTTGTTTCCCCAAAGTCTTGGCTTGATAAGTAAAGTCTCAAAGTCTTCCCAAGTTACCAGTTTTCCCTTCCTTTTGGGACATCTCCTCTTGATAGGTTAGTTTACCATCTGCCTTCAGATGCTTCGTTCGTCTGATGGTCTCTGGATGTCCTGGGCAGATATACCAGGAGCCATCTGGGACTATATTTATTTTCTGAAAACACAGAAGTATAACCTCACCTCAATGTTAGAACTTTAGGCTCTTTCTTATGTAGCAATTTTTTTTAGATTGTGTCTCTCTTAAGGTCGTGTCTCCTTTAAGGTAAGTGCTTCGGGCAGTAGAAAAGCATTATACTTTATATACCTTACATGTAGGATATAGAAAAATCAATCTCAAACCAACTAGAACACTTCTTCCCAGCTGGCCAGCTTACATAATTCTAGAAGGTGCTATCCAGGCTGCTAGAGGAGAAAAGACACCCATAGTCTTACCCAGTACTGGGCTGTACATGTTGAGATACCAACCTTCTAGGCAAGATATGCCCACTGGTGCAGTAGTGGTGTGACTGTTACATGTAGGCATAAATTTTTCTCAACCCGCTTTAATAAGGGTTCAACTCCTCCTCCTGCCCACCACTCACTAGAGATAAAGAAAGGTTATTAAGATACGGGGGAAGTGGACCTGTTTAGAAATAGTTCTTTGGGGTGACTCTGATCTTCCTTGTTCTTAGTCCAGTCCACTAGCAAACACCAAACATGAATCAGTAGCTGCAGTCCAGTCCATTCATCAGACACCACTCATGAATCAGCAGCTGCAGTTCAATCCAGAAGGAATCCTCAAGGCTCACCAACTGGCCGAGTCTGAGGAAAACCTCACAAGATGTTCTTTGGCAAGTTTCTCTCTATGATGTCACCACAAGTGAAACTCAACAACACGACGTAAGGTGAACCAATACATGCACGCCACCAATGAAGAATAGAAAGGTGGAGCAAAGCAAATCAATGCTCCGGCTCCCACTGTCTGTGGGGTCACATTTATAGTCCTTCTGAACATCACGTGTGTGCTATAACAAAACATCTCACACTTCACCTGTGTCTGCTTCAGGAAAACATTCTTTCACATGTCTGCTTTAGCAAAACATCTGTTACCTGTGTGCCCCAGAAAAACATCGTATGATATAGCTGACTTTCCAAAGAAACCAGAAGTTATGGGAGTAACAGATTTCTAATTGGATTTGAGATCTGCCTTACGGAAGGGAATTTCATGCCTGGTACTGTAATCATGGTCCAAAGCCCATGGATGAGGTGGTCATAGCTCCTGGGGCAGAACCTACTTTTGTTATTTTGTTAAGTGGCATTGCCATCAAACTGCTTTCTAAATATTTATGCTTATCACAATAGATCTGGCTTCTCTCAGCTTTGGTCAGAGAGGCTTCTCTCTGTAGGGGGCAGCAGGCAATGCGAAAATGCATACCTGGTCAAAGTGCTGCGTTGAAGAGAATGACTGCTCAGCTCTGAATAGGCTGTCTATATTAATCCTATTACCACCAAGGCTCAGAGAACATAACAGAAGAGAAGGCAGAAAGAATGTAAGCCCTGGAGGGTGGAGAGATGTGCTGTAGGTGCTGTGTTCTGGTCATGATGTGGCTATTGTAACGGTGGGCTCACAGAAGCTTCGGTTGCCAGCACAAGGTCAAGTCAGCCAAAATCTCAGCACAGATGATCCTCTGGGCCCCATCCCTTACTGAGGAACTACTGGCAGTGAATAGGTGTTGTAGAGGAAGGATCATTCTACTTTGAAGTGTGGTAGGTTTTCAGTGGGTTATTGGGGGTGGGGGAAGAAATTGGGAATGGGGTGTTTTGGGGAAAATTGGGGGAATTAGAGTGGGGAAATAGGAGGTAGATATGATCATATTTCATTTTATGTGTGTATGGAATTCTAAAAAAAAAAAGAAAGAAAAATTAAAATGCCTCACTCTACACAGCCTCTAGCTTGTACATGTGCATTTGGGTGTGCTTCTTGGAAGAGGTAGCATTATTTGATACCATAGCCTCAAGAGTGCCTGTGACCCACTAAAGATTAAGCACTAATGCTGTGTGTGTAAAATTAAGATAGGAGCTCAGGTATTCTTATTTTACATTGAAGAAGAGGGAAGTAATGACAGTGTTTGTGGCTTGCTGATGATCAAATGCAATCTAAAGTTCTTTAGGCTATCCTAACATGCTGCTAAAAATCACTTTTAAAAAAAAAAGATTTATTTATGATTTATGCATGTGAGTGCATGCCAGTAGAGGAAATCAGATCCCATTACAGATGGCCGTGAGCCACCAACCATGTGACTGTTGGGAATTGAATCCAGGACCTCTGCAAGAGCAGCCATTGCTCTTTAACCACTAAGCCCCCAAAATCACAATCTTAAAGGGCAAATTTTGTTGCTGATTTTTTAAACTATTCTTTTGTAAAGGGAAAAATCTTGAATTTTTTTAATGGTAATTTACACTGACAAGAGTTGTATTCAAGAAATACCTTTGAAGCCTATTGTGCTACTGGAACTTTAAAGGGAAGCCCTCCAATCAGCAAAGCCACAGGGTGCCTGGGCTCTCTACACCTTCCTTTCCAATAGTATCACATCATCGTGGTGGTGGTGGTGGCTGGGGAAATGGTGGGGGAGGGGGAGGGGGGCACATGGATGGAGTGCGGGAGGCCTGTGATTTCTAGTTAACACTAAACTTTCTAGGATTTAAACACTTGTCTTTAAGCACAGACGACACTTTAAAACCCACCAGAATGCTGTGACCGCTCTAGGTGACCTGAGCCCTTTGATAGCCATTGGTGAGATTAATCCCAGTCAAACATTCTAGACTATGTTTAGAAATAGTTTTCTGCTGAACCAGAATGCTTCCCAACTATCCTTGGTACTGTCTCCATCTGCTTATCTTGACAGCCTTTGCATATTTTGAGTTTAACAGCTACACTATGACACTTACTGGTGGAACAGCATCACACCACTTCTGGTGACGTCATACAGTACACCACGAGGTTGTCAGCCAGATAAAAATAATGTCACTGTTAAGTTGTGCTTCCTGGGCTCTCTGGCACTTTTACTTCTAATTCTTTCTTTCTTCTGTTGTCTTCCATGGTTTTCTAAGTAACCGTCGGCGAACAGTAGCAGGGGAAGCCATCCACCTTGGTTGGTTCTTCAGTAGAGTCAAATATTTAGGAAGAAATTGTATTTTGTTTGCTCTCTTTAGTATTCGTAAAAACTAGGAGAGGGTTGAATAGGGCTCTGCACTCTTATCCTATGAATTTTGTGCATGTCAACTGTAGGAGCCACTTGTCTCCTTTCCTGACTTAGAGGAGCCCGGCAGAATGAGTGCCCGGAGCAAGTCTCTTCTAAGAGGACCTGAGCAGAGCTAATGAGTGTCCCTGTGCAAGCTTTCCTTGTACCTAGGGCCATTCCACCTTCTCTCAGAGGGCACAGAAGCAGTTGCTATTTCCACAGGCAGAACGTGATATCCTTAGAGTGAGGTTAGGGCAGAACTGTCTCCAAATTGTAATTACACTTGGATTTCAGAGAACACCGAGGTCTTGAGGGTTGTTTTTAGAATTTGGCAGAGAATGCTGGCTGTTACCTGGTATTTCTCTGATAGTAACTGGCTCTGTTTTCAGCTGTGCACATAGTCGCCACGCTATAAAAATCTTGGTCAGTTTCTAATACATCAAACTGTGGGCGTGCATGCTTAGGCAGTGGGCTATAAATGAGGGGTCTGGTGGCCGCTCCAGGAAGCTACCTCCACTGTCCAACAGTGTGCATCCTTTGTTCCTTTTTCTGCCTCCTTCGTCTTGCTGCGTGGGACATAGATTTAATGGCTAGAGTTCTACCCACTGAACCGTGTAGACAGGGCCATCTCCTAAAATAAAGTCCAATCAAGATGATTGGGTCCCTGGAGACCTCAGAGAGCACCATTGTCACTTCAAATGACCTTCCTGTAGTCATTCAGTGTGAACTGACATGTGCGAGCCAGAGCTTCTGAAGGTCTTTAGTCCCAGCTGACCTGAATCTGAACTGATGCATGTAGACTCCAGGAATTGAGGGAGGGTAAGTTCTGTTCTTGGTACATAGGAAGCTTCTAGAGTCTAGCCGAGTGTGTCGTGTGTGTGTGTGTGTGTGTGTGTGTGTGTGTGTGTATGTGTGTTCTTTGCTTTAATTTTTTTTTTTTTTTTTTTGGCCTGCTCGCTCATGTTTTTCAACTTAGTGTTGAATTAATCAGAAGTTTGTATGCAACACTGTAAATGTAACTGCTGGGGGAAGCTCACAGAGAGGACCCCTGTGAACACCAGAGCAGGACTTGATATCAGTATTTAGCAAGATGTAGTCTCTAAGGCCAGCTTGCACCTCAAATTGTCTGCTCTGTAATTAAAGATACAAACACAATGAAATGCATACTACCTGGGAGGTGGTTCGCCATGTTTTGATGGAGAGAATAATTTAGAAAGCAGTATCTCTTGTGACGCAGCAGAGGGGAAGTGCCGAAGATGGGGTTCACAAACCTGCTTGCTAGAGCAGAGATCTGTAAACTGGGGTGCCCAGTTCAGAGGAAACTGAATAATGAGCCATGGCAGTTCAGGTAGTGCGTATTATTAGAGCTACTGATGCAAAACAAAACAAAACAAACAAACAACAAAAAAAGCTGGGCAGTGATGGTGAATGCTTTTAATCCCAGCACTTGGGAGGCAGAGGCAGGAGGATTTCTGAGTTCGAGGCCAGTCTGGTCTACAGAGTGAGTTCCAGGACAGCCAGGGCTACACAGAGAAACCCTGTCTTGAAAAACAAGAAAAGAAAAGAAAAGAAAAGAAAAGAAAAGAAAAGAAAAGAAAA
>JADRCH010000251.1:1261150-1270742 GCA_019843965.1 Rhynchomys soricoides | reverse complement strand
ATGTAGCACTTATGTCCTTATGTAGTACTTAGTATATAGTTATGTAGTACTTGTGTAGTAAACATAGTCCTAGACATTCTAAAAAAAACCTAATGAAATAAATGTGAAAAAATCCAAAGGATATTCAAACACAAGGGAAAATGTGTGAGATCTCTGTAATTTTCTTGTAACCCGTGTTCGGTCATAAGAGTGAGCATAACAGGGTGAGGATTGTAGCCCAGGTACATGCCTAGCTTCTGCCAGGCCCTTGATTTGATTCCAACAAACACACAGATATGCACATGCATGCACACACACATTTGAGAGAGAGAGAGAGAGAGAGAGAGAGAGAGAGAATAATACTATTTCAATTTGTAAAATTTGATTAATTATTCTTATATGAGCCATGAAAAGACAGCTTTAAAATCTGGTCAAAAATTTACAAATAATTAACGCTGGCATTTCTGGTTCTTTCTATACAGATGACTTTTCTACCAGCCAATCTACTCATCATTACTTTCAGTGTATAAAGCCCATGTTAGTGCAATGTAGCAATTTCAGCCTTAATAACATTTGGCAATTAGTTCACTTGCTCTTGTCTTAAGAGCCACTAATTGGAAGGTGATTGGGTTTTTGTAACTTGCTACACAACTGAGGTTTTCGTGGAAATTTGGAGAGTTCAATGAATTCCTGCTTTATTGGGGTATTAGTGGGGTCCTACTGAGAAATGGCCATTGCGTTTTATTTTCTAGATAAATCTCCAGTTTCCTTACCTTCTGCATGCTGATTATTCATTCCACCTTTTAATGATTACTGTTACTTACTCCCAGAGTTGAGATGAGAAAAATCAGGAAGGCATCATTTCTACACTCATCTGCCTAACTGCCTACATCTATTTACATGTGTTATAAACATCCGAGAGAATGTAGAAGTGGCCCTAAGAGATGAGAGAGCAGAGCTGGGGTGGGGATTGGACCTTCTCAAGGTCCATGAAGGAAAAGGATGGCGAACAGATACAGAAACAGAGGCGCCAACATTTAAACTTGACTGCACTGGGCTGCTGAGGTGAAACTGTGAGACTCTCTCAAACAGTATCAGGGAAGGAAAAGTGTGTGCATAAGCCCAAGCCACCCCTTCTCTCTTCCTCTCAGAGTCAACATCCCCTCTACTCTGTGCCTTGCCTGGACATGGGGTGGCCAGGACTCTGAGCAGGACATGAACATCTGTTTGTGGAGCAGCTGACAGGCGAGATTGCTACAACACAGAAAACCCGTTCTTTATGCACAGAGCGGGGCAGTTGTTATGAGTGGAGCCTTGTTTTGTCCCATCATAGGCCAATTGTGTAGAACCTCTGTGTAGCACACCAGACAGAGCAGAGGGCTGCCCAGAGCACAAGAACCTCAAATGCTAGTATGCCTTTCACCTGATAAGGTCAGCTCAGGTTCCAAGACTAGAGCTGGCTTGGGCAAAGAGGAAGGCTGAGGACGGGTCTCGGAGCAATAGTGTTGGGGAACTAGTGGAATAGTCAGAAAAGTAACTGCCTAACTTTAAAAATTGCACACATTTGTAGAGAGACCAGGAAAGAGGGAGAGAGAAGAGCACGCTTGATCTAATTCAACACATCCATAATGATTTTGTCATAGGACAACTCACACAGCATTTACTTTTGAAGGGCACTATGCCAAATAATCTAAGTGTAGTACTGCACTCAATTTTCCTAAATCCTGCACCCAAGTGCAGTTGTTTGTCTTATATTTACTGATGATAAAACCAAAGCATAGGGTGCAAATACAAGATTCACACTCAGGCAATCGGATACCCAGAATTCCTTTTAATTACCGTGCCATGCATTGTACTTATTTGTAAATCATGCATGTGTGTTGTGTGGCCATTCCCACAACTTGAAATATTCTGTCCTAGAGGAAAACTCATTAAATATCAACAAGTTCCAGAGCCCAATATGGTGGCATAGGCCTTTAAACCCAAACCTCAGGAGGCAGAGTCGTAGGGATCTCTTATGAGTTCCAGGCCATCATGAACAACATAGAGAGTCCCCAATTCAATAAACAAACCCTATTCAAAGAATTGCTGAAATTTTCCAGCCTGGAGGGAGACTCATTTAAGTAAACAAAAGTGACAAGACAAAAGAAGTAAACAATTTACAAGTCTCAGAAAGTTCCTGAACCTAAGTAGAGTTACAAAGTTTCAACCCTCAAGGTTATAGAAGCAGGAAGGGCTACTTTGTTTGTTTTGTTTTGTTTTTTGGATTTTTTGAGACAGCGTTTCTCTGTGTAGCCCTGGCTGTCCTGGAACTCACTCTGTAGACCAGGCTGGCCTCGAACTCAGAAATCCGCCTGCCTCTGCCTCCCGAGTGCTGGGATTAAAGGCGTGCGCCACCACTGCCAGGTGGAAAGGCTACTTTGAAGAGGAGATTCTGATCTATGGAGCTGCCTGAAAGTCAGGAGGAGCTCCAGGAGTGCCAGGGAGGCGGTTTACATCTGTCATCACCCAGGCTGAGGTGAGCTTTTTAGTGATTCAGCAGCCTTTGTGTCACCTATGTTTCTGTAAGTAACTTCTCACTTGTACTCCTATATGTGATTTCAATACTATGCTTCTCCAAGTTGGACTTCGGTAGAATCAGTTCTTTTCTTTTTATGTATATGAATATTTTGTCTGTGTGTATGTTCACTATTTGCATTTGGTGTCCATGGAGGTCAGAAAGGAGATCAGATCTCCTGAAACTAGAGTTACAGTCAGTTGTGAGCTACCATGTGACTGCCAGGATTTGAACGCAGGTCTTCTGCAAAAGCACAAATGTCTTTACCACTAAGCCATAGCTCTAGCCCCCAGAATCATTTCTTTGGTCTGTCTTTGGTGCCCTATCTGGGATGATAGCCAATTATTCACATTCTTGGTTATTATAAAGGTAAAGATAAAAAGACTATAAATAGAATATCAGATATTTTTCTTTATGGGTTATCCTATATTTCCCCATTTTAAAGACTAAGGTTTGAGAATTTGGAGCCCTAAGAAGCCAACCAGTGTAGGCCGGCATAGGAGCTGTCCCAGATCACTATTAATACAAGTGGCATCCAACACTTTACATTACTATGTATCCTTTTAAATGTAGAACCGACCTGCAGGGGGTCACATCTTTAGCTTCTGCGGATTGAAAAAGCACACCATGATTAAAGCTCTTAAATATTGGGTGACTATTCATCCCATAGTATCTATACTATGTAATAGGAAGTGATATGCAAGTCATATTAATTTAGGGAGCTAGATAAATACTTAGTATGCACAGGGATTTACCTACTTGTTAGAGTAACCTGTCTCTGGGTTTGTAGTAGTTTTACTGGTTAGTGGAAAGAGCTTGGTTCAGGAACAAGCCAGAAATGAGTTTGAATTCTCATTCTGCATGTGTGATGTGAGCTCTGTAATGCACATTTGGTACCAGAGGGTTTGCAAAAAGGGAGCAGTGCGCTGTGGTCATTTGTTACAAGCAGACAGGTGTAAAAATGTCGCCAGTACATCCTAACTCAGTAATAAAGGATGGTCATCTTTTGCAGTGTTTCTATGAAGCTAGCAAATCTTATAAGTTAGGGTATGTCACTAAGACAGGCCGTTTCTGAAATCTGGAGAAGACAGAGCGTAGTGGTGTATGCCTATGATCTCAGAGCATAGTGGTGTATGCCTATGATCTCAGAGCATAGTGGTGTATGCCTATGATCTCAAAGCGTAGTGGTAAATGCCTGTGATCTAAGCACATGAGGACACTGAGGCAGAAGGATAAAATAGTCAAGGCTAATCTGAGTATTCCAGACGGCAAGACCTGGTCTCAAAACAAAAACCAAGCAAACCCCTTGGGAAAGCACAAGAAGTTTCCTGGCTGGTTTGTAGCTGGTCTTTGCTACTTTGTTCTTCTTTTTCCTACCCATTATCCTCCTGGTTTCATCACCAAACACTAGATAGGAAAGAAACAGGGAAAGAGGAATTAGGAATCTAATTTCTTCTGTTTCTTTTTTGACCAGTACTACCAGCAAATCATAACCAAGCCCCCCTGAATGACCACCAACCCCACCTCTTGGGGGGGAGGGGGAAGGCCTCTTATTTATATACCTTCTGAAGAGTGTCCAGAATTTCAAATGTCACACAACTGCAGAAATTATTGGCTTCTGGCAAAACCACACTTCTGCTAGAGCACAAAGCAAATAAATCATAGTCAGCTGCTATGAACAGTCTGAAGCAACCCCACCCACATCTCTATACCTAGGATTATAACACTTCTTCTGTTCTTTATATTGAGGAGAGCCCCTAAAAATCTATGAGTTTTACAATCACCCTGGGTCCTTCCTTGGCAATCTCTCCAGTCCCCAGCCTGGTAATTTTTAGAGAAGACACATTGTGCATTAGGAGCAAGAGCTACTCATCTGGAGTTAGTTCATTGGTTGACTCTTTTGGCGTACATTTCAGTCCCACTTGTTTTGGGTGAGTGTTGGATCTATCCTTGCTTTTGCCCTGTCTTAGCTGGTTTTGGAGGATCAGTGATGCTTGGCATTCAGATGTGGGGATTTGGGAAGATGACTGATTTGTGGTAGGGTAGCTAAAGTAATCCCATTCCATAGGAGGCACATAGCCTTTGACCTCATGATGGGGTGCTCTGCAGAGGTTCTGGAGGTAGCACCAGGGCCTGTAGATGTATGGCCTCCAAACTCACAAGCATGGGCATGATGTTCTGCCATAGAAGGAGGGTTGGAGTGCTGGAGTCAGCTCGTGTGCTAGCCCCTCACCTCAGAAGCAAGCATTTGATGGTGGTGGGTCTCAGGCTGTGACCTTATAAGCTGAGTTTCGTGTTTAAGTAGATGAAAAATTGTGGAAGAGGTGAGAATTGTGCATAATTCATCAAGTTGCTGGTCAAAGTTTGGACTTATTGACCACTGTCTCAGTTCTGGTTCTTTGAGGTTGTTCCGTAAAGTCCACAATCTGAGGCTCAGAAGTTGATGGCTTCTGCTGCAGAGCATAGCCTCATCACCATTTCAGAAAGAGGTCTGTCCTGAAAGTCTGTTCTGCATCTGGCATTCCAGGTGACTGCATTTTTGTGCCTTCCACCTTGAAGAATGTGAAGGGTTAGACATCACCAGCTTTTATACAGAAATTCCTAGAATGATTGACTTGCCTGGAGAGCCAAGCAGGCATCTGACCCGAAGTAATAGACACAGATAAAATGAAGGTGGAGATGCCAGACTCTTATCCTGTAGATGTTATGTCTGGTTCTATTTCCCGGTCCCATGTTCCCAGAAATAAGATTCAGACTCAAATATAGTTACAAATACCTTGACCATAGCTAAGCTCTTCTCTGACTAGAACCATAACTTAAGAGAACCCATTAATTTTAATCTACTTTCTGCCATGTATCTCGTTACCTGTGCTCAGATACCATGTATCTGTCTCCTCACTTATTCACAGGCAGATCGTCCCTCCTGGCACTCTCCTAGAATCCTCTCCACCCGGATGTCCCACCCCTCATTTCCTGCCTAAGTCATAGCCATAGGCTTTTTGTTTGTTTGTTTTTGTTTTGTTTTGTTTTTGGTTGTTTTTTGTTTGTTTGTTTGGTTGGTTGGTTTTGGTTTTGGTTTTTCGAGACAGGGTTTCTCTGTGTAGCCCTGGCTGTCCTGGAACTCACTTTGTAGACCAGGCTGGCCTCAAACTCAGAAATCCGCCTGCCTCTGCCTCCCGAGTGCTGGGATTAAAGGCCTGCGCCACCACTGTCCGGCAGCCATAGGCTTTTAAATTGACGGGAGTTTCATCCATACAATACACAAGATATTCTCTCTCTATTATCCTAGTTTTAGATATCTTGTGGATCAAGGAATTAAAGTTGTCTTTCCTTCACTCTTCCTTTTTTATTTGATAATGGTTTATAAGTGACCCTTGTTTCCTCTTTGCTTATAAAGGGAGGACCGACCAGAGGGGAGAGATCGACAATGACAATTGAAGTTGAATGGTAAGTTGGAGGGTAAATACAAGTCCAGGGTCCAGTGCCTGTGTACCTGCTGAGGTGGCCTTCAGGGACAAGTTCTAAGAGCTGTGCTCCCTAGAAAAGGTCACATGAGAACGCTGCATGTTGGGATTATAGGCTGGGGTAAGTGTGATGATATGTAGCCATGGCGCTTGCTGAACCCCAGGCTCTGAGAGGGGCCAGGTCAACAGCTTCCTTTTTTGCCCTAGACTTGGAATTGAAATAGGCTCTTCGCTAGGCTCTGAGCACTATTCTAAGTGGGTGGCTATAAACCCTGGCTACACCAGAAAACGAACCTGTAGAGTGGCGGAAAAAATAGTGACCTCCAGAGAGTTTGTGGAACGTTTGGCTTTGGATACAAGCCGCTGGGGTGGGGAATGAGTAGAGAAGAAAAGAGAAAAGAAGGATGCAGCACGCATCAGTTAGACGAGGCGGAGCGAACAGGAAGCTCTGGGTGCCTGAGGACAGTTGCAGGGGCTGATGGATGGGTTAAGGCTAACTGCATTGCATCCCCTGTGAGTAGAGGGAGATGGCTCAGCTGGTGAGCAGCCAGAGAGAAGAAGCACACATCCATCAGGTCCACGGGAAGCTTCCCTGGAGCCCAGGCTGAGGGAAGAGAGCGCAGGGCTGTGACAAATCCAGCCAGTGAATCCAGGAATACTTTCATTCACTGCAGTAGGGCTTATATGGCCACAATCTTTCCTTCCCTGGACAAGCCCTGAAAGGCTTTTTGGCAACAGAGAGCAAGACTGAACTTCCGTCCATCACCTCACCATCTAGCTACATTCATTCCAAAACTACCTATTTTAGGGGCTCCATGATAGATGTTTACCACTCATAGGATGCTTTGCTTTAAAACTGCTGTGCTGTTTTGAAAGTTTTCCCGCACATTCTGTTAGATCATAAACCTGTCACCTTAAGATCTGGTCCCTCCAAGCTGACCATATCTCACAGCCCGAAAAAGTCAGGCCATGTTTCTCTACAGTGCCCCCCTCACCTCACGGAGTTAAGAAGCTGTGGAGAGCTGTAGTCCCTAATTTAGGATTCTACCCAGTACCTGGCTCATCCCCATTCCTCCTCACGTAGCTATCTGAGACTAAATCACTCCTGTGGAACCTCCCACCAACCTCTAAAAGAATATAAAATTCAGATATTCCTTTGTTTAGGCAATTTCTCTCAAGGCTGTTCTCTGGGCCTTCCAACTCTGCACCCCTGTCTTGTCCCTCATGTCTGCACCCCCATCCTGTCTGTCCATAGCAGGTATTTTTCTATATTTTGCACTGCAGGGGAGAAGTCGGTGTTGTGGGCCAGGCAACTTTGAGTTACAGGTTTGCTGGTGAAGCTGTAGGTGAAACTCAAATGATGATAGGAAAGACCAGAACCCAGGCTAGGATAGGCGTAAGGGTGGGTGGATGGATGGACGGCAGATCCAGATGGTTGAGCAAGAGGATGGTTAGCTCAATGGGCTGAGTCAACAGAGAGCCAACCAGGCTGAAGCCCAGACGAAGTCGGGAGTCCTTCGCTTGTCAGGTTTTGATGCACACACTTGAAGTTTGATAACAGGTTGGAAGGGACCATCACCACTGTTTTACAGGTACAGAGAGTCTTAGAGCAGAACACAGCCTATTCTCGGCATCTAGGACAATGTCCTTCAAGTTTCTATGTTCAGAAACTTGTTTGTTCTCTCTGCTTTGGAGAGAAGTGTTTTCCTGTCTGTATTTCTAGATCATTTAGCCAGTTTGTTTTTTCTAGTTTATATGTAACACACTGACTCATAACAGTAACTGTTTGCTACGTTTCTGGTTTTGTGTAGGTTCTGTGAATACATTTTGTGCAGTTTTACTCAAACGACCCTCAAGACAGGCATTATGAGTCCTACTTTACCAAGAAGTCTCTTAAGAGACTTGCCAAAGACAATCTGACTTATCATAGTGTGTGTAGTTGTCACGACTATTTCTTCATGCCAAAACCTGTCTTAATAACATGTAGTGTGGACTCATGTCCAAATTAAAGTAATTTGTTATAAAACTCTATTTGGTCCTGACTCAGCAACTTTGTTCTGTTTATAACAATACTCCATTGATCCATGATTAATTAATTTATTTAATAATTAATTAATTATATTTGAAATTAATATATTTTGAAATGCAGTAATAAAAAAACATTAAAACATGTGATCCAGTCTTACACTCTGGCCTTTTACCCTTTAGACATAATGCGTTCATCCTGTTGCTATCCTGGAGTAGAGGCTACCTCAGCACATTACCTGGCAACTAGTTACAGTGCTAGCTAGCCAGGTCTGTGCTGTGGGAATGGAACAATCAACAGTCCCTAGCAGGAGAGGAAGCATCAGGATCTTCAGCTAGTAGTCTGGTCTTCAGCCCTTCCCGCCCTCCCCGAGCCACACTTGATCTAGGGAGATGCCAGAGCATCTAGAAAGAGGAGGGTTAAGAGCCGAAGATGTAACAAAGCAAGTCTAAGGCCCAGGGTTCAAGCCCCAGTACCATAAAGAGGGGAGAGTGAGGAGGGCGAGGCAAATGAAAGGCGTATTCCATGGTACAGCTTCCATAAGGTCGTCCATGTTGGGGTGGCACTTTGTAGTGATTCAGTGTTGGAGGTGGGGAAGGTCACTCATAGTGGGGTTGGTGGGACCTGGAGCTGGCTCTTCACCTCCATGTGGAGCTGGCTCCTTAACTCCATGAAACCTACACTTACTGAAGGCGACTCCACGGTGCAAACTATTTAAAGGACTTATCGAGACAAACGCATCTTGACACTCTGGATTCACCTCTTGGGAGAAGCAAGCCAGTAAGCAGCTTTCATCCATAGTGCCTGCCTCTGCTCCTGCCCCTGCCCTGACTTATCGCAGAGATCGACTCTGATCAGGATGCAGAAGCCAAATTATCCCTGTCCTTCACAAGTTGCTATTGGTCGTGGGGTTTATCATAGCAATCGAAAGCAAGCTAAAACACCCACGCTTTTGGAGCTAACCTTCCATTATCCATGTAAATAAGAGCAATAAACTAATTTTCCAAGTTGGAACTTGTGGAGTTACCTGTGTCTCTTGTTGGCATTCACTCTAAGGCAAATAAACATTTATTTTGTCTCCTTAGGAAAAGCTAACACACAGCCAGTAATTGTTGTGTCTTTTAAAGTAACCAACCATTGGCATTCTCTTTGTTCTTCTATCAGGTAAGTTGTAGCTGTAACAATGAGGATAAGAAACTAACTTACTAATAATTTGAAATGGACTTTGTCAGTTTAACCTACAGCATGATGCTATGTATTTTTAAGATCTGATACAGCACTCAACCACCTTCCCTGTAATTTCTCAGAATGGTGTTTATCAGATGTTAACTCATTCCCTCTGTGCTTAATCTGTCTTTTGTTGGAATAGCAACAATAAGATCCATTTTTATGGCATATAACATGATATATATTTACAAAAGTTGATGTATGCATGCAGCAAATACACACAGACATTACAGTACATACAAAATTCCTGGAAAATTCAGAAAGGCTGTTTTCTTCTTCTCTTTCTTCAGTACTAGGGGATCAAATTCAGGGCCTTGTACATGCTAGGCAATGCCCTAT